>BGPR01000224.1:904247-927144 GCA_013235015.1 Araneus ventricosus
GGAACATTTATCATAAAGGTCATTAATTGTTATTAAAAATTACATTTATACCCATAACGCGGAAATAAATAAACATATTGCAGTGGAATTTTGTGTGTTGCCTTATATAGTGCTTCTATTAATGCCTGAAAGATTTGAAATTGATTAGTTGAAAATTTAGAAAAATTATTTCGAAGGTCCCTAGTGCCTTAACTAGCATGACTTGTGCATGTGATATACTGTGTGAAAATCATGACGCACGGTGCAACGAATAATAATAAAAAAAAAAGCGGAAAACAACAGTTAATAGTATATATCACAAAAATCTAATCATTTATTTCATTAAGATATAACAGTATTTTAGATTAAAAACCTAAAGTATCATGGTATTATCTGGAAGGCTGCTTAGTTTATAATAAATTAGATCTTCCTTTGATTTCAAATTTACATTAGTTCTAAGGTCTATCAGATAGTTAAAAAATAAAAGAACGGCCTAAGCAAATTATCATTTAACGGCGGGTGCACCAAGATGATCGCCCGGTTATTATCAGAGCCGGTGCTTTCGCGACTGTTATTACCTTCACGTTGAAAGGAGATGAGCGATTGTGTTATGATGTAGTGTTATCTCCGGTTCTAAATTGAGAAGAATGTGAAATTTTCCTCTTCCATGCTTTTTATTTTTAGTATGGAAATTCTCTTGCAGAAATTTTTTTGCGTCCTTGGGACAAAAGAACTGTTGATAATTATCATTAGCTTAAAATAGATGTGGATGTTTCCGTGCAGAGAGTATGTCCCTTTTCTATAAAAAAAAGAAAGAAAAAAGCAGCATAGATGGATCACTTTTATGTAGAGAGTTAGAAACGGGCATATTTTTGTCTAGAAACGTAAAAAAGAAATGGAAAATTTAGAATTTCAAGCTAGTCAAACTATATGCATTAAAACTGTTTGCAGTAGTGTCAAACGAATGCGGTATACACAAAAATCAGATGGCAAGAATAAGCCTTTTTTATTTTTAATTTCATTTTGCATTGGGAAAATCGAAGAACATAATTATTAAAATGTTTAAGAAAAAGATTTAAAATATTAAATAAACTCTTCATTAACTAATGGATTTCATTAACATTACAATCATAAATATTTTTCAAATAACATTATTTCTCTGTATTTTCCGCCTTCTGAATAAAACAATTGGGATTTTTTTAAATAGTCCTATAATCGTGTGTAACTAAATTAATAATAAGATTAACGATATATTTAAATAAAAAATAATAACACCAACCTTTTACAGTATATGCCCTTAAAATAAAACTCTTTATTCGGGACAATTTTAAGTCAATTATTCTTTTATATTAGTGAAACACATCGCAGTTCATAATATAATCAAGCATGGTTATTTAATTTCTTTAGAAAAGTAATGTTCAAGCGCCTTTTTTTTTTTCTTTTCAGTGATTTGTATTGTAGACACTGAAAATTAATCCTAAATAAAATATATTTATTTCCCACCTTAAAAACAATTTAAATAAATTATATTTAAATCGTTTTCCGGAAAATAAAATTCTTGCTTAAAATTTGAATCATTCGTTGAGTATTCAAAAATAAAACACCGAAGCTTTATCTTATTTAGTTTTAGTCACGTAAGTTTAATTTTTATCGAAAATCAATATGGAAGTAAACTGATTTTTAATCACAAATAAACGTATGAATCTCAATTTTAGAAAAAAAATTCTGATTAAAAACATTTAAAAATATTATATGTCCGTAATCAGAATAAATGATTTAAATTAGCGCAAAACACTGTTGTATTTAAAATTTTTTATGAAAATATAATCATTGAATTGAATGCATTGAATATAATTTACATTGAATTAAAATTAATAAGAAATAATTAATTAAAAAATCGATTTTACGAAATCCTTTTTTCATTTGGACATTCTTTAGTATGATTTTATCAGTCAATTCTATTTTTTAAAACTATTTTAATAAAACAAATGATTGATCAATAACTCTATATATCGATAAAACCAAATACAAACGATCATTATCTTAAACTATGAAAGTAAAACTAAACCTAAAATTTTTCTTAAATATTTAAATGCAGTATAACAGAAAACAACTTCCATAATTTTATACGAAAATTTTTTTACGATGCATTTAAAGCAATTGGAAATTTATAAAAATAAGAATCCATCCTACTGTTTTTCAAGTTTTCATTATTCAATAGCATTGTTAAACCTTTGAGAATTTAGGCGATTATTTTTTTGTCAGTTTTTAAAAATCGAAGGATCTTTAAAACAATAAGAAATTATATAATTTTTATATAATTTCCTGTCAATCTAAATAAAAGTTTTCAGTAAAAGTTGTTTATTTTTACTTACCGCTGCTTCAGTAAGACTCAGGTAAATTATGTGGATTATGCCGGCTATAAGAATCCATCTTCCCAGCATCTTCATCCCCCCTCTGGAAGAGGAGCGACCCCCCCTTCCTTAGCACACACGTGATTTTAATCCGAAATGTGCTCAAAAAAATATCCCTCTGCTATCCGCACTCACTGATCCATACATTCACTGACAAAACGAACAGTCCGCCACTCGCGCCTCCATAGCAGCTGAACGCTGTAACCTTGCGCGGACGGTAAAGAGTGCGTTTTTTCGGAACTGATCTTCGTTTATTTTACCACGGCGAACTTAGGTACAACGGTTTGGCAACAGGTTTGATTCCGAGGACATTTTTCAATAGGAGTGAATGTGGGCTTAATGATGATACAGAATCGAACGAGAGGAATTTTTTTCTTTCTTTTTTTGGGTATTTAATCTTCGGGCGATGGCTCTTCTTGTTGCCCTTGACAACTATCAGCGAAATTTTTGAATAAAAGTCGAACTTTGACTTTCATCGTAAAGCGGCTTTTTTACGATCTAGATAATTTTTCTGGACCACATGCTTGCTTTAATCTAGCTTCTTACTTAGTTTTTCGTTACAAAAGAACTGTAAAGTAATATTGTTACCAGTAAAAAATAAAAAATAAAATATCCATACTTCCTCATTCAAATAACTAAAATATAAAACGTATTATGTTGTAAATTACTTTATAACATAATTATTATAATAAATTATTATATTATATTATATTTAAATATTTTTGAAATAATATAAATATATTCTTTTTTTACAAAGCATTGATGCTGAAATAATTATTTACAATGAGGTTAATTTCTACGAACGATTTCATATCGGTTTTTACTTTTATTTGTGCGACTATGTAATATTCACATTATTCAATTTTTTTCGAAAATGAAATTTTAATAAATTATCATTCGACATAGATAAGCAATTATAATCTATAAATTAAATAAAATTTGCTTATTTGTTTAAGAGATATAATTATTGAAGATTGAATAGACAATGCCATTCAACGTCTTTAAAATCAATTTACTTTTTTTTATCAACTGTAGCCGATTAAAATTAATGCGGCAGAATTAAGAGCTTCTTTTTTACACAAAAATTAAATTTGAACGTAAATTTTTTTAACAGGTAATTTTTTGAAATATTTGTACTTGGTTTGAAAACTAAGCCACGGCATTCGAATTGCATTTTTCTCTTTTTGACAGGGGTGTTTAAATGCCCTTGGTGCTAGTCTTAGTGGATGCTATAGAGACAAAATGTAAGTCTAAGTTTTTCAAGTTTTTCTCCATAACCTTTGCATGTACGTCCACCGTTTTGCTTTTTTAAAGATTCAACATTAGCATAAGATTCCCCTTGACAATTATTTTCGGAAGCACGTTTCCAAATTCTTTATACGGTCATTCGGTTGTACTTAAATTGTTTTGCAGCTAACGTAATTGCACATTTCCGCAACTTTTCGTTTTTCTTTTGATGCATTAAGAACTGGACAATCGCAACTCCATCTTTGCTTGAAAACTCTCTTTTTTTCATCTTACTTTTACAATGGGTTGACATTAAACTGAAATAAAAAAATTGATTTCGATCAGCGGATGAAATTAGAGAAATTGTTATAATTCATAATAATTATGTTAACCTAAAAATTGAAAGATGTGTCAAAACAAATGACATATGTCATGAAACATTGATTTTCATTGAAGGTTTCTCAATTTTACGCTACAACAAAACTTACAGCTGCATTCGCCAATAATTCCCCTTTAAATATTCATTTGCTACTATTATTATGGGATAGAGGTAATATATTTTCTATCCCAGTCGTCATCAGTGTCTTAACAAGCGTAAATGGCACCAGGGGTATGGTATTATTATGGGAAAGAAGTAGTATATTTTCTATCCCAGTCGTCATCAGTGTCTTAACAAGCGTAAATGGCACCAGGGGTATGGTATTATTATGGGAAAGAAGTAGTATATTTTCTCTCCCAGTCGTCATCAGTGTCTTAACAAGCGTAAATGGCACCAGGGGTATTGTATTATTATGGGAAAGATGTAGTATATTTTCTATCCCAGTCGTCATCAGTGTCTTAACAAGCGTAAATAGCGCCAGTATTATTTTTATGCCCCCGATCATATGGTTTTGAAAAGTGACGTAAACTCAATAATGTTTTAACTACATGGTGCTCCCTAAAACTAGCGCCCGGGACATCAATACCCCTTGCCCATCCCCGGTCGTTATGCCACTGAGTTGAAAAGGCGCATTTAGCACATTTGACATTCATTAATTATCAAGCACTGAAGCTTTTAAATAGATACCATATTTTTTATGTACCATTGTCTGAAAGAAAGATTAAAAAAAGACCTGTTATTGACAAAACTTTCAACAGCAGGTCTTATTATAGCTTATTATTATCAAACCATAGAGCTGTATCTTCAAACATTGATATTTTATCTATCCCGCATTTTTTGTATATTATGGATTTTTATTTTGTTGAAAATAAATTTGTAACACTTACAATAAAATGAAGTGTCTTACAGCGCGATAAAAACACTGAATCCTTGTGATTACGAAATTAGTGTAATAAGATTTGAATTGAATGATATTTTTGTAACCAGAAATTCGTTCTTATTGTAAAGTAATAATAAAAGCGATTGTTATAATAAATTTATCTCTAAAGCAAAAAAATTGCTTAGAGTGAATGTACTATTTTCATTTTTCCATCTAAGCAAGTCGTATGCCAAATCCACGTAAAGCTCTTTCTCCCGCTGTCAAAGGGCTTCTCATAAAATGACTGCTGCTGCCATCTGTCGGAAAATATTTGACGTGGCCCGTGACGGTTTCATAATACTACACTCCGATTTTCTCTGATCAATGGATTTGATTCACAGGCTCTGTGTGAAAGAGAGATGCGAAAGGAATAATATTATAAGCATTTCAGATATTCAGTCTAGACGTCAGCGAGACATCATTGCACACTGATTTCACTATGCATTCATCATTGAACGAATCGCTCAAAAACAGCAGAACGCCTGCAATTGATTCCTCTCGTCTGATGGTGATTATTTATCGTTGTGGGATTAATTGTTCCATAAAAGCTATTTGATGAGTAATTCACCTGTTTTATGGTTTCAAAGTTCATATTTGTATTCAAGCGCATTTTTTAGAATTTATCTGTTTTATTGATGAGAACAATGGAAAGTATTTGGTACCTTTTACCGTTTAATTTTTACCATACCACGAACTTAGGATGCTTTAATAATTGTTTTATCCGAATTAAATTAAATTGAATTTAAATTTACATTTTTATGAGTTAAGAATTTAAGTGTCCTATTTTTCCCATTTTCTTATCGTATAAATTTTCATTGTTAAAACCCCCAAAAAAATATTTGCAGTGAAATTCCATGGCGTTTTTAAGAATATCGAATACCATAAAACAATTCCTATTGTATAAAATTTCATAGCTAAAACGCAATCAATTTGATTCGCTTTGAAATTTTTTCAATTTTTTAAGATTATAAAATATTATTCAATTCTATCAAATATTTTTTTCTCATGCATTTGTCACATCTCTTGTTTTAAGAATATTATTCAAAGTTTTGTTTATATTCAACTTTCTAAATGCTTAAAAGATATAAGCTCACATGAGTGTCCAATGTACTTTTCTTCAGATATTATTTCAAAGCACTGCTTTTTTACAATAATAAAAATCTTCCTAATCCATAATTGAGCCTGCAATATCATTTTATGTTATTTATTGCGTAAGATTTAAATCCAGAATTTCCAAGGTAAATTTGCATTTAATTGTGTGGCCAGACGCGTCAAGTCCCTGTCAATCTAAAATGAAGATAATCGGAATAAAAACGAAATATCTGAATATAAACCAGAGATAAATGCGATCAAATATTTAACTTTCCCTTTATTTCCCAAGATAAGGCTCAGTTCGAGAAGAGTGATATGCCTTGAGGTCAAGTGAAACCTCCAAGATGATAAAAAAGTCTCCGCTACATTTAATAAGATATTTTTTTTCTTTTAGGTGAACAAACTCCATGGCTGGAGATATCAGGCCCAATATTCTGAATGAGAGCACGTAGCAGCAGGATACAGACGCCATTTTATTTATTTCATTCAATTTAATTTGGTGAGATAAGGAGAGGGATAAATCATTGAGTCCTTTCATCGAAGATTTGATAAGGATTCTACAATGTTACCGAAGTCTAGTGGTCGAGATACGCGGACTCTTCGAGATTTTGATTTGCTCAGCAGTTGGTCGTGATTAGGAATGGCCTTACTTCCGAATGGCCTTAAGATTATCCGAGTTGACTGAGACCATAATCAACTCGGATAATCGAAAACTCGGTTGAAAGAGACGTAATTTTAAACCATTACTTTTTTTTCCTAACATGGTTTTCCAAAATTGCTAATTTGAAATTATACAATACATCTGTATTAAGATTTTGATACTTTTTTATAAGTTATCAAACTTCTCACACAGATTTTTTAAAAACAGTTTTGATAAAAAGATTCGCCAATGTTACTAATTTTTGCTACTTCCTTTCCATTTTTCCAATAATTATTTAAGAATTTTCTCAAAAGAATATTCTCCGGGGCAAAACAATTATAGATTCTGAAAGTGACGGGGAGTATGGGGAGGTAGACAACAAAATTTTACAATTTAGTTACAAAAGTAGCTAGTTTTCCTGGACACTATTGTTTTAAAGTAGGACTACGTTCCTTCCATTGGGGTCTCAGGAAGGAATTTGATTCACACGCCAAAACGCCACAAAAAATGTTGTATGGGAGATCTTCTATATCTCGGTAACTACATATGTTAAAAACATAACTAATGCCTTATTTTAGAGATAAAGGGTAACGACAGAAGTTACAAGGAAAAAAAAATTGAAAATCGGAATTGGAGTTCAGCGACCACTGAGTCGCAAAGTTGGGCAAAAATACGCATCAATTGTTGACGCGATCCTCTATACCTCGGTAACTACATATGTTGAAAACATAACTAATGTCTTATTTAAGAGACAAAGGGTAACAACTGAAGTTACAAACAAAATTGAAAATCGGAATTGTAGTTCAGCGACTATTGAGTCGCGAAGTTTGGGAAAAAATACGCATGAATTGGCGACGCGATCCTCTATATCTTGGTAACTACATATGTTAAAAACATAACTAACGTCTTAGTTTAGAGATGCAAGGTAACAACAGAAATTACAAAAAAAAATTTGAAAATCGGAAAAGAGCGAGTAAAGTAGTCCTACTCCTTTAATAACAGAGGCTGTTTGAAAAAGACAGCCTCCCGTTATTTTTTTAAATAATTCCTAGTTTTAAGAACACAAAAAGAAATAAAATTTTAATTTTTCAAGCAAAATATGTGGAGGCGGTCGAGAGCCTCCCTTTCCCCCCGACTAGCGGCCACTGCCCATATTTTCTAAAAAAATAGTTAAAAACAACAACATATTTTAAGAATTTAAAATGCTGTTTTATATTTTCCTAATGGTGAAAAGTTCGTGAATGAATTATATTGCTTTCGAAGTTAAGAAAAGATTCAAAGCTCCCGATATCTTTTCAACCTTATATTTCTGACAGATTTTGTCATTACAAATAAATATCTTCTTCCATTCATGCTTTCATCATAAAAATAAATAATTCTCTCAAAATATCGAAATATATCAGCAGAACCGAATCAAAACATAGGCCAAACTTGATGTTGCTTCATTATGCAGTTTCATTATTGAAGCCATTTCTACAATTTTGTCCTTCATAAGGACATTTAACATCGAAATGCTATTGCAGTTATGAAGAATCAGTCACTCAGTCAGTCACTTCATGGAATATCAGCTTGTTCTAACAAATATGAATTTTTCCGTAGAAATTGAAAATCTGTTTAAAATTATAAATTTTCTCCATAAATATAATATTTTAATAACTTTTGTTCAAAGAAAAAAATATATTTTTTAAAAAAACCGTCGGATAATTACATCCTTTTTATTACATCCGAAAAATCTGAATTTTAACCCTATTGACCTTGTTAGCTTCATGTAAAACTGCAGCCATACATAAACTTTTATTTCCCCGTCAAATTGGGACATTTTTTAATTTTTAGGTAATATCTAAATTTAAGAAAACACATATTTCTTCAGTTTTTATTTATTAATGAAAAGAACAGGAATAAACACGAGACAATAAATAATTCATGTGATCGTGCATTTTTCTGAAGAACACATTTTTGCTGACGCTGATTTTTTAAAAAAATAAAATTCTTGGCAGGATTTCTTAAAATCTACTTTGGTAATTAGCTTTGATTTATAAACTGCGACTATGTTTTCTAGCTTGTCCACAACTTATTCATAAGAAAAACTACCCTTTCTACGGGTGTATTATTGATGGGCAGACATAGAATATTCGTATAATTATTGAATATCTTTAATAATTATACGAAAGTTCGTATGATTTAAATGATTGGCGTTAAAGGGTTTGATCAATTCCACCTAACGACTTTCGGTTTAAGGGGAGTTGGAACCCTTAGTCCTTTAACCCTAACCCTGTTACTTCGATGTGCCTTTTCTCAAAATCTGTTATAGATTCATGTTTGAAATTTTTTATACAAGTAAAGTACATCTTTCTTATTATACTGAAATGATTTTTTAAAAAATTCAAAAATTTATTTTTTACAATTCTTCTGTGACAAAACAAAAAATGTGAAATTGGCAATTTCGATGTACCTTTTCTCAAAATCCCCCTGAAATATTCCTAGTGTTTCATTCTATTACTTCATGCGGTGTAATGAAGTAAGAACTAAGTGCGAGATAGGAGGCTTCAGACCAACTTACATACGTATGACTTGTATAACGCATGCTCCGCCATCACCGTTCTAGTAGATATTACCGTCGGATTTTTTGGCGTCTTCTTGTTTGAAATGATCATCGTGGGTTGCTCTCTTTCTGAAAATGGGACATTTGGGCGTCTTGAAGTTGTGCTTGGAGGCAATGGGACAGGCTACCAAAAAATGGAACGTATGGTCATATTAGCCATACATCAATGGCTGCATTGTCGAAGAAGGGTACATTTTCGCTGTCAGCCGTGTACCCCGTTTTAGAAGGAGTTTGGGCTTGTGACAATGGTTTCTTAGTTTCAAAATAGAAAGGAAATGATTCATATATGTGCCTAATTCTTAAAACGTTTGCATCAATGGTAAGCTTGGTTCACACAATTTTCTCACTGTCTTATAATTTAACCATTTCCGTATACTAAATAAGAAGGCAAAGAAATGTATGCCTTATGATCGACTCATTGAAAAAATAATACAGAAGTTCCCAAAAGTTTAGTAAGGTTTGCGTAACGTAAAATTATCCCAGTAGAGTAAATTGTGCGCTAATAAGTTGAAGTATCAAACCAAAGTCCTTCCTAAGATTATACTGCAGCTACTGAAGCTTAAAGTCAAACAGAAAATGATGTAGATAAGAATGAGATGTAGATTAGCTCATAGCGTACTTAAATGCCCTGGTACTGCTGACAACAAACAACGTGTGCAGGGCCGGATTAAGCCCTATGAGAACCTACAGCAGTGGTGCGCAAACTATTTTAATTTCCGAGCCCCTCACTTTGTGTAAAATTTTTTTGCCACCCCTCTGGGGGTCGCGACCACGTTTTTTTTTTGAAGAACACTCTAATAGTTTTTATTGTCAAATAAATTCCTTTGAATTTAGCGACCCACAAAAATTTTCTCGCCACCCCTCTGAGGGGTCCCTAATAATTGCCCACCACTGACGTCCAGAAAGAACAAATTTAGGAGTCCATTTTATTCAACTCCTGAAACCAAATTTTATTTATTGATTTTAAATTGTATATAAACAGTACTTAAGTAACAAATATTATGACAAATATAATTGGAAGGAACTAAAAGGGGCCGCGGTGGACTAGTGGTAAGGTCACGACCCTGGGGCCGGAGGACTCCAGGCTCGAAACCCGATTCCGCTGAAGATCCGCCGTATATGGGGCCTGCTGCACGCTAAATCATATGTAGTGGCCAAACGTCCTCCCGTTGGTGTGGCGTGGAAGTTTGGAGAGGGGGGGCTCCATCTCAGGTGTCGTCCTCCTCATCTGACCGTGGTTCAAAATTACGAGGTCTGTCCCAAAATAGCCCTCGTGTTGCTTCAAAACGGGACGTTAATATAACTAAACTAAACTCGAAGGAATTGAAGTAACAAAACATAAATTAAGGGTCATCTTTAAGGGATTTGGTTTTAGTATCTGACGTATTAAAAAATAATTGATTTTAAATTTAAATACGGGAAAAATATATAAAAATTTTTTTAACACAAGTTCAACATTCTCGTATAAAGTTTTTCGGAGTTGTTGACTCGAGAGTAAGTCAGCCAACTGCAGAAATGATTGGACTACATTTATTTGTCAGCGAATTAGAAAGCATGAAAAATATATATAAAAAAAGAATAATATTATGAAATTTGAAATATTCTTGATTTTACTTTGAATAAGTTCGAGTACACGGCCCTTGTAAATCAAATAAAAGTATATTGCCCTGAAATCTAGCCCCCCCCCCCCCCAAAAAAAAAAAAAATTGGATAAAGTATGTTACGCGAATGCTCGTTTCCTCTCCCATTTTATGGGAATCAACGGACTTTTATCACGCAGAAAATTTTGAAAGTAGTCAGCTTTTTTTTTCTTTGTAGAACTAAAAAAATGAAAAGAAAAATTCATGAAAACAAAATAAATGAATGAAACTTTATTGCTGATAAAAGAAAAGGATATTAATATATTTATTTGGTAAATTAAAAAAAAATTATATGTAAATAGTTTTGTTGTTTATTTTTGTTTACTACTCTTAAAAATTTCGAAGAAATTTGTGTTCTTAAAAGTTTGTGTTTCGACCATTCATTCATCATAGTCACTTTTTTTTGCATTTGCTTCTTTTGTTTTTGGCGCAGTGTAGTCAAATCCATGGCTCAAGCTCCATTAAAAAAACCAGATGAAACTAAACCATTCAGATTTTAACATATTGTGTTTTTTTTAAAATATAAGTCACGTACGCCAGATTTAGAAAAAAAAAAAAAAAATGGATCAGCTTAGTAGAACCAGGTTATAAAAATCTCAGTTGAGAGATAACTAACAGCTCAGTAGGAAACTGTAGAAGCGGCGCTTTTGAATCTACATGAAGCCTACGGTTCCCCATAAAAAGCACAATTATAGAGATTATATCATGACAGATCCAAAAGATGCCCTCTTATCTCAGGCCTACCACAACCGAAATATTTCTCCGAAAAAGTCACCGCGCCACAAACAAACAAAAATAAAAAATCAGATAAAAAAGAAAGAAAGTAGCCCTAAAAAAAATCTCGCCAAAAAATCGCCCATTCCGACCGGGAGAGCCAGGGAACGAAACTTAATACTCCCCGCTTGGGAAGTGAGGAACCAGCTCAAGGATACAAGGAACCGTGTGAGTGAAGCGGTCGCCGCTGGAACTGCATTTCCGGGTGAATCCACAAGCGCTTCGCTAGCCCTCGCGTTTGGTTTCTTCGCGCTTTTGTGTGGATACCGGAGTATGGCAACTATTGTAGTTGTGTTCCAAAGAGATTGATGTAGGTTAGTGATTTTTGCAGAATGGCAAATCCCGCCCCGGATCGGCTTGGTGGATTTATGCCGCGGCGATCCTGGTGAGTATTTTTCTTCGTCTCACTCCCGCTTCACCCCTACTGCAGCTCTTCTTGGTTATCTCCGAAGTTTTTTTTAGTGTGCTCATCACCCCTTCTTGGGCATCTTTGGCGGGATGGGGTCTGCTGAAGTTCTCTGAGGCGAATCTGTATTATGAACGTGTAGATTATGGAAAATTATAGAATAAACTAAAGAAGATATCTATGACGGTGTAATATTAAGATTTTAAAGGATATCTGTTAATAAAATTAGTAGTAAATTTTAATTGAAAATCACAATTATTGAATTTGTGAAGAGAAAAATATTAAAATAAGTAAATGGGTTAATTTTATTTTGTAAATGGTTGTTTTGAATACCTTTTGAAATTTTTATTATCGTTTGAAATTCTGACTTTGTGTTTATTTTGTTAAAAAAGTATTTCGCATACTTAACAAAAACATTTTGACTGTACCAACAGTTTAACAGAGAACGGATAATAAAGTAAATAATATATTTTCTGAGAAGTTTCTAAATTGAAGTAACAAAAACAACTAATTATTTTTAATTTTTGAGGAGTTTGTAAATATTTTTTCAAATGTTCGGACACTTTTTTTTTGCATTTTTTTGTTTTGTTTTTCATCAGTTATATTGTGCACGTATTCTTACAAAATCTCTTCCTAACTACTTTCGTTCAAAATTATTTTTATTTTAGATACAAAATAATTGTACCCTATTCCCGAAATTTCAACAAGAAATGCAGAATATATATATTTACTGTTGAATTGAACACTGTCTTGAGAAAAACTTTCTCTGGAGAATGTGTCATATTTAAAACAATAGCATTATCGATTTATTAAAATAAAAACAAGCTTTAATTTTTATGTTAGTTCTACAATACAAAAATTTTAAACTTTTTCTCGAAACACATATATGCTTCTTTCTGATTCACCGATCTCTGCCCCCCCCCCTAAAAAATTAAGACATAAATTTTAGAGATTTGATTCAAAAAGTTATCTATCTTACTATTTTTTAAACAGTTTCTATATGTTTAATTACCACCATAATAAATAAAGTGCATTCTTGTATGGAAATTTTTTGGATACTTTAATTCAGAGATTTTAATTTTTTTTTTAACTCGCAACTTTTTTTCAAGTGAAAAAGAGTTTTTAACCCATTTCCATTTGTAAAAAATGCCTAAGATGGAAAATAAATAAGAAAATGGAGCTTTAAAATTCGGTCAAAAATAATTGTTTTAAAACTTGGAATGAAACCTTCAAACCAAAATGTTTTATTTACTTCTGTATCTAAAAAAATAGGTGGCGCTGCGAGAGTTTTCACGACCCCACTGAGGGTCAAGGCACTCAGTTTTAAAAGCCTTTCTTCACTTAAATCTTTGGGATTTTTTTTCATGGTTAGAATTAATACTGAATAATGTCGTTAGTTGAATTCTTAGAATTCTGCAGTTTCTATTTAATATTACTAATTTGATAATTAAGTTTTAGTTGATTGATAAAATATTAAAATTTAATTAATTTTTCTTTATATTTTATTAACCCTGCTCTTATTCGTTTGCAATTGTTTGAAAACCGACGCAGTTTTAAAAATGTTGGAAGCTAAATGAAATATAGTAGAGATTAAGAGCACTTTCTGAGTAGCATTCGAAAAACTTTGCTTTCAGATTTTCAATATGTATGAAATTACATTGTGTGATTGAAAGTCAAAGCATAAAATTTGTATGAAATGTTCTAATTTTTAAATACTTTTATTTAACTTGACTTATTTCATATTTATGAAGATGGAATTTTATAACCGACTTTTCACTTACTTTCTTCTGTGCCAGAGTTAAAAAATTTTGTGCACTTGTGTATTCTCATCGACAATGCACTATTTTAATATTTTCAATCTCAATTATCAGTTAATGGAATAATTAAATGAAATTTTAATTTCACTCCCTTAATATTTATTTAGAGTTAAAGATCTTTTTTGAATAGAGCAAAGTATACTTGTTAGTTATCAAATTTGAACTTTTTTTTTGCCAACATTGAATTATTAAAACATAATAGGAAAACTGAAATGAAATGAATGTACACAAGGGAAAAATAAATAGGTATATGTTCGATACCTCGAGTGCTACGAATATATAATAATCAAAAAAGAAAAAAATCCAAACATTTCTGTAATTGTAATTAAAATTGTTTATTTATGTACTGCATCTTTAAAATCTTGCAATATTAAAGAGAAGATTAATGTTAAAGATTTTCAAATTCAAGCATAAAATATAAATTTGGCTTTCGGGGGAAAAACTGCTTTATATCTTTGCCGTGATTTAAAAAAAAATTAATGAAAGAACAGATTGTTGCAGATATTTTTATTTGTTACTAGCTAACGTAAACTTCAATTTCGTAATACCGAAAATAATGTATGATTTTATTCTTAAAAAAAACATTTTATACACGTTATGAGATGACTTTAAAGATCTAAAAAAACTGCAACTTACTCTCATTATTTATCAACTTTAAAATGTACGATAAAAGGAACAATTGAGAAAATCGTCCAGTCTTTTTAAATTTTCTAAAAATCAAATGCAATCTTTTACTTATTTTTTATTCAAGCAGTTTTATTAATTATTAAAATCTGTTCATTTGCACATTTTAAATGATTACCTTTTTGTTATCTCTAATTCTCTTGTATCTTTTTCTAAAATTTGTAAAACTATTAAATTTAAAGCTTTCTGATATTTTCAAAGGAACGCTAGACACAGAAAAAGGAAAATATTTTAAAATATTGTAATTAAAAGTAAAAGTGCCATTTTGTTAGAACTTAATACGTTACAATAATTCTTTTAGTAACGAAATGTATTTAATAGCATTAACTCTCTAATTCAGTTGTCAGTGTAATTATTGCTGTGGAAGTAGCAGTTTTTTATACATTTATTCATTGAATAAATGTATAAAAAATAAATATTCAAATTTCTAGTGACGTGTAAGGTCTTTTAATAAAAACAAGCACGTGGGACAATATGGCAAGTGTCCAAAATGACATAAAGTTTAAATTTAACAGTTCAGTGGAAACAGTTCGCGTTTAACATCCTTGATTAGCTGACTTTGCAGATGAATTGACTTTAAAAAATTATATATATATTTTATTAAATTAACAGCATCCTTGATTAGCTGATTATTCAGATGAATATGCTTTAAATTTTTTTATTAAATCAGCAGTTGAGTTGTACTCTCTTTGGTATCTTGAATTAGCTGTCTGTTCAGATGAATAGGTTTTAACAATTATATTTGTATAATATTTAAGGGGACACATTACCTTCTATTTTTTTTATTTGAAGTATTATTGAAAAAGTTTTGATAGTATTGAGACTTAACAATCACAGAAAGTCATCTTGAGGAGAAAAAATCCATTTTGATCTGCTTCTTTAGTTAAAATTTAAATTTTTTTAAAGAAAAATTCAATTTTTAAAAATCCCTACTACTTTTTCAAATATGAATATTTTTGCTTTAAACTTAATTTGTAGATTCACTGAAATATATTACATAAAATTTTGCATGGATTTTAAGGTGTATCTAATAATCACTTAAATATAGATATTTTACTGGATTATGAGCTGAAAAATAAGGAAATTTATCAGTACCTCATTTTATATCTTGCATATAAAAAAAACTAAGCAACTGAATGCTTATTGCATGCACAGTTTTATCGTATACATAATGAAAAACGTGTGCAAAAAATTTGAAATATCTATCTTAAAAAGGGAAAAAGCCTTAACATTTTGAAAACATGAAAGCACAGAAAAATCAACATGGAGAAAAAGCTATTTAAAGTTGTCATTTGTGCATGTTTTTCATCAGTCATCGTGAATAAAAATCTAGATAATTTCTGAAATATTAAAGGCACAAATTTTAAATTTTGACACAATAAGTAGAACGATAAGAGCAACGAAATAAGCCAATAAAATAAAAATTGTTATTTTGGCCATTTTTTGAGTAATGTGTTCCCTTAAAAGCGCATTAAATGTTGTTGAAAATAATTGATTCTTCAAAATAAATGAACGAAAATAATTACTTACAGAAGTTTCTTTTATATTTCGTTGAATAACTATCTTAAATCAAATTCTTGTTCCATTAATTACTAATTAAGGCTTCCTGTTCTTATTCATTTTCTGATTTACGGATCGAGATTACTTTTTCAGAAGCCTAACTGAAGAGGAAAACTGAATATGAGAAAGTGATCGGGTCTTATCGGCAATTTTCAAAGCTTCGGACTTGAACCATCCTAAGTTTTCGGATCAAATATTTTTATTTAAATAAAAATACACAAAATTACTGTAGATTAAATGGGGATTGATTACGAAGTCATTATATATTTTTCCCGGTGTAAGTGAACTAGCAAAAAGCAATAATTTTTATTTTTTGAAATTTTTGTAAAAGAGTTGAAATAAGTAACAAAACTAGCTGGATTTGGGCCTTTTTATTTTATAGATAAGCAAATTAAGTGGAAAACATTTCGGATACAGTTTCGTATAGAGTGAACAAAAAATTTTCCGTCTAGTCCAATTTCTAAAATGTCAGATTGTACTGGACTTTAATTATAAATATATATACATATTATATAGTAATATCAACCAAAATATAACCTGTTATATATGAACATTCGAAGCAAAATAAACAAAATATATCAAAAATTACATTGAAAAACTAAAAGTTAATTAATTAAATAAAATTTAAATTGATATCCTATAAATAAAAGTGCAAAACTACAACAATTCTATGTACTATATTAATCTTACAATTATTGAAAAAGTCAGACCAAAAATATGGAATTTTCAACAATAAGATTAGTTGCTCAGCTTATATATGTATAAACTAGTAATTTTTCATCAAATAATTTGTATTTTTATTGTACCTGTGTTTGCTTTTTTCATTGTTAAATTCATTCATAGCTGCAATATGCAGTGAAACCTGAATTCAGTCGGAAGTTAAACGCTTAGCTTCCGTCTTGCTTTTCGATTAATTAATTTTACTGTGTAGTATACGGTATTATAAAAGGTATTTTATGACTAATGAAAGAGTTTGATGAAACTAGAAATTATTGATTCGTTTAATAAGGTAACCGTAATTTCTTTTCGAGTAAACATTTGGAAAAGCAGTTCAGCTTACTCCATAATTAAAATTTGTGACTGAGAAAACAGAAAGCGGAAAATTGAATAGATTAAAATGGTTTTAATGTGTATTAATGTATGGTGTGATTTCGGAAAACATCGATATTAAAAACCTTTAAGTCCGACAAAATATCGAGGGATATTTTGTCTATTATCTAATCACTCTTTAAATAGTTTTACTCCCCTGCTGGTATAGTTGTCGTACTACTAAAGTATTAGGATTCATCTAATTACTGTTTAAGTAATTTTACTGTCTTGCTGGTACAGATGCTGCACCTATGATTCATTCGGATTTCACTCACCCTGAGGAAGCATTTTGTCTTTCATCTAATAACTATCTAAATAGTTTTACTTCCCTGCTAGTATAGATCCCGTACCACTAAATCATTGCGATTTCACTAACCACTGGAAACGAATTTGCTATCAACTAACCACTGTTTCAATAATTTGCTCTCTTGCTAGTAG
This sequence comes from Araneus ventricosus, assembly GCA_013235015.1. NCBI lineage: Eukaryota > Metazoa > Arthropoda > Arachnida > Araneae > Araneidae > Araneus > Araneus ventricosus. Next base: position 921,908 of record BGPR01000224.1, read on the forward strand.
AGATGTTGCACCTCTGAATCATTCAGATTTCATTCACCCTGAGGAAACATTTTGTCTTTCGTCTGCTAACTATTCAAATAGTTTTACTTCCCTTCTGGTATAGATCCCGTACTACTATATCATTGGGATTTCACTGACCACTCGAAACGAATTTGCTATCATCTAACCACTGTTTCAATAATTTTGCTCTCTTGCTAGTACATAATTGCACCTCTGAATCATTCGGATTTCATTCACACTGAGGAAACAATTTTTCGTCTAATAACTATTTAAATAGTTTTACTTCCCTGCTAGTATAGATAGTAGATCCTGAACTACTAAGTCATTGGGATTTCACTAACTATGCGAAACGAATCTGCCTATTATTTAACCACTATTTAAATAATTTTACTCTTTTACAGATGCTTCACCTTTGAATCACTAAGATTTCCTTCACCTCTCAGAAATAGTCAGCCTGTCATCTAATTATCATTCAAATGATTTTGCTGCTTTGCTTAATTGTATCGGATCATTTCTGATGGCTAAGATTATTGTTAATAATTCATCTACACTTAATCAAAATGTTAATATTCTTGTGTGTTTCAAAGCTTCAACCCTTTCTGATAACCAGTATTTCGTGACAACACGTTTAATTAATTTTAATTAATAAGTAGAGACACTTTACGCAGCTCGAACGGAAGAAAAACAAAAGATCATTTAATCCCTATAGTGTCTCGTTTCGATGAATTTCGTTTTTAATTCTTAAAGATGTGACATGTTGGAAATTAATAATGAGAATGTCAAAGAGAAAAAGACCAGGCCCTTACTAGTGAGTAAGTGAGGAAGAAAAAGAAGAGAGAAAGTTAGAAAAAAATAATGATCTCTGCGTGGGAAATGACATCGAGTTTTCAACGCGCTTCCGAAGCTCTACTGCGTTGTAAAGGTTTTTGGGGTCGTATAAACAGACTGTGTTTGTGTAAACTTTTGCATTAACAAAGATGATCATTTTTTCAACATCCTTATGGTATATAATTAAATTTCTAAATTTAAATTTGATAGGCATTATATTCTTCATAAAATTCTAATCTCAATTTTTTATGATATCAATAAATTTCGTATAATTGACGCAGAAAACCTTTTCTTTTCCAAACTTTTCAATTGATTTGAGTGGAATACGGGATTTCTGTTACATCTTTTTTTCAATAACTCCCGTGATGGACTGAGATATGTGACTTTTTTAAAAAAATTGAAATTTGTAAGTTGAATAAAGTTGATATTTCTCCGTTAAATTATGAAGTTAAATTATAATTTAGTAAAATGATATATTCTTCCACCTTCTTTTATTTTCAACTTTACGTTTTGATAAGAACAGTGATTTTAAACTTCTTAATGGAACTTTTTTTAGTCTCTTGGTAGCTATTTTCGAATCTTTTCCCTCCTCTTGAGTGATAATAAATAGATTTTCTGTTACAATGTATAAACAAGTCCATCCTTTTTATACTACTGTTCTATTACATTTTCTTTCTGCTGATTGTACCTCATGCAGAATGGAGGCGATTCATGCTCACGTAACACATTTCAAGTGAACCGCGGCAATTTAATTTTTGTATTCTTTCGAATCTTTTCCTTCCTATTTAGTGATAATAGATATATCTTTTCTGTTACAATGTATAAACCAATCCATCCTTCCTGTTGTGCTACTGTGCTATTACATTTTCTTTCTGCTGATTGTATCTCATACAGAATGGAGGCGATTCATGCTCACGTAACACATTTCAAGTGAACCGCTCCAATTTAATTTTTGTGTTCTTTCGAATCTTTTCCCTCCTCTTTAGTGATAATAAATAGATTTTTCTGTTACTATGTATAAACCAATCCATCCTTCCTGTTGTGCTACTGTTCTATTACATTTTTTTTCTGCTGATTGTATCTCATACAGAATGGAGGCGATTCATGCTCACGTAACACATTTGAAATGAACCGCGCCAATTTAATTTTTTAATTCATTGAGCATTTTGCAGGAGGAAAAAGGACATGGCGTCTCAGTAAAGCATAGGACAAAATACAGTTAGAACATGCGCATTTATATTCGTTAGATGTGACGTCACGTAAATTTACTTATTGTCTTCCTAAATTTAAATAATAATTGAGTATATCTTAATAACATTGGGAAGATTCCCATTTTATTTCAAATAAAAGAATTCTTTTATTGAATGATAAATCTTTTTTCAAAAAAATGTATTTCTTGACCTTAAATATATATTATGTAATATATATTTAATTATTGCACTGAAATTAACTGAATATTTAGTTTTTAACATAGAGAAGGGTACTGGCAGTGTATCACTACTACTACGCAATGCACCAGAACTAAAAGACTGCCTTAGTATTTTAGAATAAGAAAAATATCTTATTTCTTTATCAAGTTGACGACTTAGTAAATGATACCGTTTTAGAGGTTAAATGAAGGTCAGTTACTTATTAAGTGGTAATTATGTAATGCCTAATTGAAGTAAGAAAAATGTGCTTTATTCAATCGATTTGAATTAGTAAATTTATCTCCAAGTTACATTAACGTTTAACTACCATCTCATTGTTGCAGGTAATACTGGATTAGAGTTTGTAGGATTTATAGACTTTCTGGAAGGACTTTTCCCCCTTTTGTTGGATGTTTTAGTCAATGTATTCTAGCTTTTCAGTGAATCACTGTACTAAAACAATTTTGGTAATTTGTATTCTTTTTATTGCAACTTCTGAAATAAACAGCATTTTTTAAATCTTAAAAATGTTTTTACCTTATAACTACTTAAATCATATAGTTAGATATTCGAATTTTCTTTAAAATTTATTTAATATGATCGTTTGGAGGAGTTTCAATAGAAATAGTCGATGATCAAGGAAATTTTGTATACCTGTTGAAAAACTATTTTAATTTAAGAAACAAACTTCAAAATCAAAGTTTGAAAGCATTAAACTAATTTTGTCTTCATTTATAAGATTTTGCATGATTGATTGGAGTATAAAATGAATATATGATTTTTATATTTTTAATTCTGTATTGGCAACACATTTAGATTGAGAATATTTTCTGATGTTCTTATTTATTTCATATTTTGTTTGCATTCGTCGAAATCGTTTCGGTTTGTTATAAAATAAGAGTTGTTGAGATTGGTAACGATTTTGTCCTATTTTAGGCAATATCAAAATATCTCCATTACATCAACTTTTAACGTTTTCTTTTGTTAATTTCCACTAAAATTACTATTATTTTATGAAAACGCAAATAACTTGCCCTGGATTTTTAAAATTTCATCCTGAAGCTTACTGAAGGAAAGTAAATCAGATTTTTTCATTTTTTAAAAAGAAGGACAAATTTAAGCATGGAATTAGAATGAGTGAAGTTAAATTGGGTATACCTGTAAATACATAGATTTACTCTACAGAAATTTGTGTGCGCCCTTTAATCCCAAAAATATCAGATAAGGTAAAAATTTTAACTTTCAGTCTCAAAATTAAAAGCAGTTCTAAAATATACAAATCAGTAAGAACAATGGCATAAGATTCAATCAAAGAGCTGTAATATAAAATATCGATTTTAAAAGCAGGACAGAATGCATTATAATATATATTCTATTTGAATTTGAGTGCCTGAATTTTAGTAGCTGAATTTGCATTTTGTACTTTACAGTCTGAGTTCATTTTAACATGCAGACAATAGTGTAACGAAAGAAGGTAGGAGGGAAGGAGGTTGGCGTAGATCTGTGTAATGCGGCTCTATTACCCTGTTTAGAAGGAATGTGAAAATATCATTTTCATTGTCAATAAACTAAATTCTGTGAAGGTTAGCATTTGCTTATTTTGAAATTCGATGCAAAACATTGCACAGAATCTCTTAAAGAACCCAAGAGTTTTTAATGAAAAACTGACAACATAATTAATGATGAAATGAAAGAATTTTCGGACCTTCTGAACAATGGAAAATCCCTTGTATGATACATTTCGTGCTTTTTTAATTCATTTTACCTTTTTTATTAAAATGATTTCTGCTATTTTGAATTTTTCATTAAATTAAATTTTCATTAATTTCATTAAATTAGTAGATTAACTTTTATGCGTACGAAATTCTGTAATTCTTTTTTAAAGATATTTCTTTCGTGAGTTTACTTTTGTAATATAAGTTTTATAATTATAAATTAGTTTTAGAATTCAGAATTATTTTTAAATCACCAAAAATATTATTAACGAAATCTTGATTCTAATGCATTTTCTTAACACTTTAATGTCTACATCAAAATTCTTAGATGATGATACTATATTCAATTTTCGATCTTTAATAGTAAAATATTCAATATTTACGACATTAAAATCCTATTTTCTATGCATTTCCTTATATAAAATTGAAGGAGGCGCTTCTCCTCAAACAAATTTAATGCAGACGTGTTGACCCCTGCGTTAATCTGAAGCTCTTTGATTGCAGCTTTAACACCAACGCCGCATATTGGGTCATATTGCTCATCTAGTGCAGTAAAAGCCAAATCTTTGCATCTTAAATTCAAATGCATATTAAGTTTAAATGAACGTCTGCATTCCAGTTATGCTGAATTGTTCCACTTTTTGGTAATAATTCTATACGTGCTCTATACGCCGTTTGAATTCTCTGTTTAAAGCGTTTATTAAAACTTAAAATGAAATCATGTTCATTCCTTTATTTTTGAGCTACGGGGATGAAAGTTGATTTTATATATCTGATATTTTGTGCATTTGGAATAACTTTTATTTCCTTTCTCTTATTGAATTTAAGTTAGTCGCTTAATCAGAAAATCATCAAATTAAAGGATAATAAATTTAAACACTTAAATGATTTTTAAGTAAAGGGTAAAATTTTAGTAGAGCATTTTATAATAATAATTCATACATAAATTTTGTTCCTGAGCAATCTTTCCGAAGGCATTTCAGGTGAAACAATTAGCAAATATTTAGCAAATTAAGAATATTGTTATATGAAAAGCTTTCAAATATATATTTATACCTATATTTTTACCTATAAATAATAAAGATAAAATGGGACGATTTTGTTGATGATAGTCTGTTTTTTTCGGAATTGTATAAATTTGTTACTTGATTTTATCACAATTAATTTTCGCATATAAATATATTGCATTTAAAAATTGCTTTTAAAAATATTGTACATTATTGCGTCTGAAACATTTCATGAGTCTTCATAAAATTACCCTATACGGTAGAGTCCCGGTAATCTG
>BGPR01000224.1:929797-943049 GCA_013235015.1 Araneus ventricosus
GGCACAATTTTTTTCGTCTCTTTACCGTCTCTTGCCTTTGCACTGAAATCGATTTAATAAGATCTTTCTACTTTAATTACTCTTCAAGCCTATTCACGGACAAAAGTGCGAACGAAGAAGTTCTGGTAGATATTTCACACGATTTAGAGAAATTCGATGGAGAATTTTTGAAGGTGCTAATGTTTTGTTATTTCATAAGTAGTGTAATTTTGAATTAAAAATTTAATGCGGTTTAAGAATTATAAAGATTGTATTAAGTGATTATATGTTTCAAAGATAAACTATTGTATATTAAATTGAAAATTATATATAAACTCTTTTTAGAAGAGCGCAGATTATACGTAGGCTTAGGGCGTAGAATATGCTTTTGCGTAGGATATAAAGATGTGTAAATCCGGCCCTGCTGCTAATTGGTTAGGAAAATTCCTCCATAAGCATCTGCTAGCTGACTAACGGAAAGAGTGTTCCTTATCTGAAAGAAGGTACTATTTAGCGGAAGGGCAGCTTATGGTAGACAGATGTGAGCAAAAGGGGTTGCATCATGAATCGCTGATTCATGAAATTTGCAAATGTTAGTCATAAGAATTGAAAACTTTTGATGCTATTCTTGAGTTTTGTCTTAGTTCTGCTTTGTTTCTAAATTGGCGGATTTGAAGATTAAATAAAATTTGACTGTGTAAATTTAAAATATGGATAACAGATTTAAAAGTTTTCATACAAACGAAATTTCTACTAATTAAAGTTACAACCTCTAATTTAACACATGGGAGTTTAATGGTTGTTAACCTTTAATGGTTAGTTTAAGGTGTGATGAAATATTCAATGATCAAGGAAGATTTTATCATTTACTGGCCGAATACGGCGACCAGCTTGTTCGCCAAGAATATGATTTCAATTGAATCTTGCATCATTTTATATTCATGGTTCTCCTAAAAACTTAATTTTAAACTTCAAATTGTGGTAGATATTTAACCCATGTTCTGTTAGTGACCTTGGACCTCTTCTGTTCATCATCTACATAAATGTTCCTAATGGAGTCAAATAACTGACCATGTCATGTAACCTCTAATTCCATGTTGTCGGCACTATCTTCACTTTCTAATTCCTCTTATAAAATATGCATTTGATTTCAACTTTAAAATGTCGCAGCACATTTTATAGCCTTACACCTTTTCGGGTAGGCTGGACCGGTGTGGATTTTAAAGACAAAAAATGTAACATAGCAGCCATAACCATTCAGATTAATGGATATATTTCTTAATGTAAGCAGAGCAATATCTCTTAGAACTTGATTCACAGGTTTCACAAAAATCTTGATGAAATAAAATATTGATGAAGCAAAACGTATTAGGATCCTATCTCATATTACAAAAATAGAAGAAAAATATGCAATTAAATATTTGTTTAAACAATGAAAGCTGTTTAAGTTGCGTTGCAGCAATGAAAAGTATTGTAAATTATGCCAAAAAATATTTTTAAAAATTGATTAAAATTTGAGAAAACATTGTACGTCTCCTTAATTGATATCATTGGAAAGGTAATTTTTTGAACTTTCAGATGGTGTAATTTTTTTTTGCATTAATATTTTCGGAAGTTATTAAGAAAAAACGTCGAAATTTTGCCTAATTTTTAATTAATTAAAATTCCAAAATAAGGGCTCCGAGGTGCACATTCCCACCCATTAAAGTATGTTTGTACCACATCTCGTAGCTCTAGGTCTAGCGGTCTGCCCTGTAGAGGACCAACACACAGACACACACACATTCTCCTTTATTATTAGTAGAGATAAATGCTGTTCTGAAAATATTTTTGAACCGTTGTTAACAAATAAACCTAAATAAAAAAAATACATTTTCTTAAGAAAATTTCATTGTTTGTTTCTCTCTATTATGATGATAGTTTTATTTTGTACGCCCATAACAGACAGATATTTCAAAAAATATACAATTAAGCTAGTTGTTGACGTAATATGAGTGAAAATTATTTCGAAATTCAATATAGATCTATCTTTGCTTTAACACAGTAAGCTTATTAAATTATTTTATCGTTTGTTTGATGATTTGGATGTAAAAAGAATGACCTGCTGAAGACTGTAGAGTTGATGAAATTTATATTTATCTACCATATTGAACACAGCATGTACTTCGCCTGAAGATAAGGCTTTTAATATAACTATAAAAATTCATGTGTCAACCTCTTCCTTTATACTTTTTGAAAGTCTTTTCATATATTCTGTAATATATGTATAAGTGTACATTAAATATTTAACTTTAATATTTCTTTTGGATTGATTGATAAACTTGAAAATGATTGGTAAAATTCTCAGCAGGTGTATCTATCCTCTTTGTATATATTTTTCGAGTCATCTCTTTATTTTTTAAAAATAATACTGCTTATGAAAATTTTTATTCACTTAATATTCTATTCTGTTATTTATTTTGTATTTTCATTCATTCTTCTCATATTCTATTCTAATATTTATTCTATATTTTTCATTCATTCCTCTCAAATTTTTGTTCTAATACTAGCTGATATACCAGGCGTTACTCGGAATGAAAATATTGTATTTTTGTGGATATCATCGGCAAATTTTGAGTTATAATACAAAAGATCCTTTTATAGTTCACAACTTTATTATTAACTAAAATGAGAATATCAGTTGCTCCAAACAACTTTTAAATCTCTTTAAAAAATTACAGATTGTACCAAACGATTTTCAAAAACCAATGCAGGCGGATATTAAAAATTATCAATAATTTTTAAAGAATGTTACAAGATTTAATTAAAAATTGCGAGTGACAGCTCGGTGACAAATAAATAAAATTATTTAAAATATCTATGATATTTTCATTTAACAGGATTAGTAACATTGAAGATAAAATAATATTTCCTATACATGGAGACATTGTTTTTAATTTATGAACAAACTTAGTATTAAATTAATTGCCGTGAAACCTTCTCTAAACTTTTCCTAATGCTTTATAGTATTTGTGGAGAAAAGTTTAAAAAATTACATTTATTAGTTTGAGATTTTACAGCGTACGAATTATTTATTAATTTTTGCTTTTATTTATATAAATTAAAATGTAAATATTAGTCGCAAAAAATTATTTTTTAATTTTCGTAGCTTTACGAAAAATTAAAGACTGTACCAAACGATTTTTACAAATCACCGGAAGCTAATTTTTTCCATTAATATAGATAAGAAATTTGTTAAGCAAAAACTAAAATGTAAAATATTGTAATACACAAACTCTCTTATCGTGAATATCATTTGCTCTAAATGTTTATTTTTATCTTTTGAATCTAATCTTTTTTTATGTTTTAACTCTTCTAAATTAAAAATTTTAAATCTTATTGCTTCTTAAAAAATTACAGACTGTACAAAACGATTTTTAAAAGCGACTGAAAGCTAATTCTTTCCATATATAATTATTAATTTTTAAACAATGATAAAAAAATTTAATTAAATATTGCAAGTGTCTAATACGAGGTAAATAAATAAAATAATGTTAAATACCTACATTTTCATTCAATGGGAATGTCAAAAATAAAGACAAAATCTTGTCTATTAATGAAAACTTAATTTTTAATTAATAAAAAATTAATTCTTTAATTGGTTGTCATGAAACTTTCCTTAAAACCTTTCTTATGCTCCATAGTATTTGTGAGTAAAATAAGCAGAAACGGTATTGAGTAGTTTGGATTTCTATAAACTACTAACTGTTTATATATTTTTCTTTTATTTTTGTAGATTTATTCTATATTCTTAATTTATTGTTCTCACATATTATTATAATATTCGTTCGAATACATATTAATATTTTCATTACATTTAACATGTTTTTAAAATTCTATTAAATAAAAGAGAAGAGGATTATGAAAAAAGAAGGAAATATCTTCCTGCTTCATAAACAAGACACCATCTTTGAAATTGCCAGCAAATTAAGATTTTAAAACATTTATTATTGTCTTCTACGTATTCCCTTTCTTGCTTAATTAAAAATTACAGCGCTTCCTTTCATCAAAATTTTTAAGATATATATTTAAACATCTTTTTACTGATATTTTGCTTAGAAAGTATCAGTTATTTTAAAATATATAATTTTTTAATATACTTTAATTGTTAAATTTTGAAATTTACCAGACTTACTGTACAGTATATAGATTTTAAGAAAAGGAAACATTTAAAGAATTCGATCGAAACATTTCTTTTAAAAGAAAATGACAATTTTTTTTTTAAATTTTAAAGTCGTTGATACATTTTTATCTTATTCTTTTCTTAATGATTCTTCAAATGTTATATTTCATATAATATATATTTTTGATATAATGCATTTTATGTATTGCATATATTATTTTTTATCATATATATTTGTATTAATAAGAATGTTTTTATTATAAAAATAAACCTTATTTTGATAAGTAAAATAATTTCACGAAAAGTATAAACGATAATTTATGAAACAAATAGTGACTAATACATTTTTTTTATATTTAATATTTTTTCATGTTACAATAAAGAAAAAAAATGATGGTCTAATTTAATGTAAATGAAATGGAAAATATGTAGTATTACAAAATCTATTAATTTTTTAATCAAGAACTCATATGAAAAATATAATAGACATATAGATGCGCAATTTTTTTATGTTATATTGATGAATATTATATTGATTTTTCTACGTTACCATTGATGAAATAAATAAAGTGTTATTCAGCAATGTTATTTAAATTTTTATAAGAATGTTTATTATTTTGTAAAATGCGTTGCAATCAATGAAATATATGGCTACCCAAATTTTTGCAATTGGTTAGAGTTCGGTGTATTTACATTTAGGAATTATCACAATGAAAATTACTACAAGTTTTTATTCACTTAGCAATGAATTTAAAAACAAAAAAAGTTGAAAAATCCTTTTATTTATTTAAAGCTGACATTTATTGGCTCAGTAATAATGTTCAGCAACTGATTCCGAGACTACCACTTTTGGACGATTTTACACCGGAAAGGCGTGTCAGGCAATGAGTCATATGAGCACATTTCAGGAATTCTTTGTTAGAAAACGGTCAATAAAATGTGAACATCATCCTTCCATTCTTCACTTTCTCTCTATTTTGATGAAAATAACCCCGCCCGGCGCATGCGCAAAAGCGCGGACGGTTTTCGAATCCGTTGCTATACAATACACATGTTTCTCATCCATTTGTTTTATAATTTTTATTTAATGTAGCACACAAGAACTCGCATCTGTGTTTTAAAAATTAGTTTACAAATACCGTCGGAATATTTTGGCATTTAGAATGTCTGGAGTTATTATATTAAAAAGCAAGAAAGGGTTTTCTTTGAGCTTAAAAAAAGTGTCTCAATAAAATCATCATCCTTATTTATAGTTATTTATAACAGCAAATTTTAATGGAATGGAAAGAATTTTGAAGATGAAATAAGAATGCATGTTCAAAGAAATGTTGGCGTTTTTCTTCTCGATGAAGTGAAAATGAATTTACTGCAAATCAATTTTTTAGAGCACTGAGTGAAGCATTAAAAGAGAAGCACCAAGGGAAATATATCTTCAATATTGGCTTTAAATAAATCTCGAATATTTGTTGCTAGTATTCCCAAAATTTTCAGGAAGAAACTTCAGTTTTGTAAACAGCTACTTGTGTTTATTCATATAAAGTTTGTGCTTTGTTTGGGCAGTTTCACTACATCCATCTTAGTCCGTATTTTCTGTTTATCCTGACCATAAACCTTCTTCAACTTTTGCTTAAGTATTCTTTGAATATCGATGTGTATTATATATCAGATTAGTTCATTATAAAGTTTATATATTTATTTCACTTTTTTTCATAAAAAAGACTTAATTAATTTTTATTACACAAAATTTTTATTGAACGAAAAACGAATTGTTTGCAGTTCAGAATGAAATGCATGTATAGTATACACCTGACAGTTTTCATTCAGAATTATTATGATTTTAATAACAATATGTTAAGATTAATTAATAAAGAACGTTTATTAAGCCTAACCCGCTACTAAAATTAACAAATGGCTTAGATCAGAGATGGGTAAACTACGGTTCATGGGCCAAATCCAAATGCGACCCGTCTAACATTTGAAAATATTAGTCTAGAAATTTTATAGTCATTAGAAATGCTATATTTATAGCGGGAAGATATATTTGTAGCAGAATATAGTGTTTAGAAATGCAGTCACAGCTGCATTTACCACATTATTATTAAATAATTTTTTAAATAATATCTTATGAATCTGTATTGAGTTTTATAATGAATTATATAAACAATCAGCCGAAATTTTTCTTACTTTCTTTTTTAATTTTTTTTGCTGGCTCCTAAAATTATTTGCCCACCCCTGGTTTAGCAGCATTAATTGTAAATAGTTCCATTTAGATCAGTTTTGGAACTCTGCACCTTGTTTCTAGGATTCTACAAATTGGCTAATTTCGCAAATTCATGACTCAGTAGTTACATTAAAAAAGCCACCCGTCACATAAATAACGTCACATAGGAAGTAATCTTGTTACAACCGTCAGATTTCGTCACGTGTCATCTGCGATGTTTAAACATAAGAACTCTTTGTGGCTCTGGAGTGAAATCAGATCTCGTATGATGTAATTCGGGAATAAGCTAACAAACAACGCCTTACACCGCTAATAAGTTGAAAGAGACTATCCTTTATATTTCTTAGGGAATTTCCCTTGCAGTAAGGAGTCGTGACCCCATTCATAACTTTTTCTATGAAAACCAATAAAAATTACACTGATATATGCATTTTTTACCTCTCAAACAAATAAAATCTTTATCAGAGAAAAATAAATAGATGTTTTTGAAAATTATATAATATAAACAAAAACTCACCTAAATTTTTAATTTATTTTTAAGCTAGTGTGGTTTTGTTTTTGCAACTTTAATTGTCGTTAGTTAATTCAACTTTAACTGTAGATAGTTAAGTTAGTGTAGTTTTAACTGTAGTCAGTTTGGTTAGTGAAACTTTTTCGCTCAAACTTTTAAAAATTTGTGTGAAAAAGCTACACATTGTTTAATCGACACAAAGACTCGAATTTATTTCATGCTGGATTAAACTTTAATTACGGTAGAATCCCGGGAATCCGAACTAATTGGGGCTGAACTTTGTTCGGATTCCAGAGAATTCGATAAAATACTCTTGATATATCAAATGCAGTACAGTATTGACTCTGGGTGCTCTATGAAAGCGTCCGGTAAGAGCACGCGGCGATTCGTACTGTACAATGGCAGACAAGTTGAGGTTAAAAAGATTTCTGAGTTTGTTTCTACTAATTAAGGTGCTGTATTCATTCTTAAAGACCAATTCGAATACTTCTTTTAAGGTATGAATAAACATTAGCTTTGCTTCAGATTCGTAATTGTTATTTTCCTTTCATTTTCAATAAAATGTTTGCAGAAAATTTAAAAAAGATGTTCGGATTATCCGAAATTTCGATTCAGATTCCCGGGGTTCTACTGTACTTAATATCCGAAAGGCAACGCTGGTGAAATGACAATAAACAAATTGAAATTAATATATGAAAATATAGAAATTGACCAATAAAAAGATATAATTGGATATAAATTCCCAAGCTTATTTCTTTACGGAGTCTGAAAAGTATTTATATATTTTTGGAATTATGTCTGTGTTTCTGTCTGTTTGTCCGTCCACCAATAGGAGCAGGACTGGATTCCGACTTCGATGGTGAACTCGGAAATAAATGCCTATATGTATACGAACACGATAAATAAAAAACGCTATGAGCTAAATAAATAAAACTTGACATGATTTTTATATCGAAATTGTTTATCTGTTTGAAAGTATGATCCAAATCCTTCAATGGAAAAATTCCAAATTGTATGCTATTTTCTTCATTATACAACGAACCTAAACACAAAACGTGCCATATTATGGAAATATATAAGAAAATTATGGGAGAACACACCTAATATTTTTTTGAGATCGAGTTTAAAGAATGCAAGATAGTTTATATTAGGATTAAGCGTGTTTCATTATTTATATTGTTAATAATTATTTACTAATATGAGTCAGCTTAAAATTGCATACATTTGTGATGATTCAGATTTTGAAGTTCTTGCTACCTTTTCTTTTGTTTGTTTTTTTAAACGTCGCAGAAGTACCTCAAGCGTATGCTTTCCACGAGTTGGGAAGTGCAGTAAAATTTTCTTGGACGCTAATTTTATAAATTTTTTCGTTAAAAATTATACATTGCAGCGTAGGGGAGACCGAGGCAAGTTCGGTACAGGGGCAAGTTTATACAAGGCTTATATTTCACATACCATTGATGGGGGGCACTACATGTCGTTTCAGAAGAAGTGTGTCGGCCTCCATTAATATTCACGCCAGTTTGGAGTCAGTCTTCAAAGTGGACAACGTTTTCTGATTTTTAACCAGTTGAGTAAATTTTTACTCTTACTTGTTGGCTTTAATAGAGCTTGTACTATTTGAATATTATAAAGTTATTATGGATTATCCTCTTAGGTTGTTCTTTTGTGGTTATTTTAAGCTATATAGTTGATTATTTTTATTATGAATAAAGATTATATGCTGAGTTATAACAAAAGAATAGCCATGGGGCAAGTTCAGTCACAGTGCATGAGGCAGATTTACACAGTGTGTAAACTTACCCCATCGCCATTTTTTTTGTTATAACTGGCACAAGTAGCACTTGCATTACGAAGTCATTCCCAACACCTGAAGATGTGAGGTAATTTCAGAAAGCAGGGCCAAGGAAAAGAAGAAACAGAGGTAGGAGAAAAAAGGCAAACATCAATTCTTACAGATGCACCTGTAAAAAATGCTTTACAAATATAGAAGGAGAAATCAATAAAGAGGAAATTGGCATCAGCCCATCATACTATGTCTCAGTCAGTGAGCTCCACTAGAACACGTTAAAATAATGAAAAAAAAAACAATGTGGATAAAAAAATTTAAAAATAAGAAAAACCTTGTTCTGAAAGAAAATTTGGGAAAGTTTGAGCGTAAAAAGAAACAAAAAAACCAAGAAAACGTTTGATTCTGCTGACGATGAAAATTGTCTGTGTATTTACTATTTAAATCCGTACGAAGAATCAAGATCTGGCGAACAGTGGGTACAATGCACCGAATGTAAGAGGTTGGCTCATGAGGACTGTATTACCAATGGCAATTCAAAATATTTTGTTTGTAGAAATTGTGAGAGTGATTTTGAAAACTATTACGATTCACCGTAATTGTTTATAATCTATTATGTACTTTTTGAAATAAACTAGGTTTCTTAGTATTTAATTTGTTATATTTTAATCACTGTATGCCTTCTATTTAATCAGTTTTGGTGGTTTATAAACGTGCCCTAGGCAGTGTGTAAACTTGCCCCGGTCATGGGGCAAGTTTACACAGGTAGCATCATGGTAAAGAAAATGGTATAATTACAAAAATATGATAATTTAAAGTATTTAAAAATATACACTACATGCCTTAAAGTCTAACTAATTATTTGGCAATGAAAATGAAAGAAATACTTTAAAGCCTTAAAACAGAAAAATAAAAGTTTAAAAAGTGTGTAAACCTGCCCCGGTCTACCCTATATTTGATTTCTTATTCATTTGCTTTTTCTTTTCAGGGTGCTAACAATCGTAGCCTTCTTGCTTTTGTTAGAATCTATTAACGCAGTAAGTAATTTATTATAATTTTTCTGTAACTTTATTGCTTATTTTAATTATTTATAAAATGTTTGCGACGTTTAAGTTTGTTTTAAATATTTATCCTTATTTATCTGATTTAAAATTTTCATACTGCATTATTTTTTGACATTGATGCTGATATTTCATTTCATGTTGTAAATTTTGTTTATACCATCCGATTGGCAATTTCATTGGAGTTTTAGGCTTTGTAAAAATCTTTATCTACATCTGAAGGTACTGATTGATATGTAAGGTTAATATGCAAGGGGGAAAATGCTATACTCTCATTTAAGCAGTGGAGCCAAAAAATAGCCAGAAATGAAAAATGTGCCGCATTTTATTTTCTTTTATATTTTCCTACAAGGCGAGGTGAGAGGGGTTCTTAAACATGCTTACATCCTGTTGAAGTATCGATATTCAGAACAAACGATTTTCTTCTTTCAGTGTCATACATATTATTAATATCACAGATATTCAAAAGATATGATTTTTTCGAAGATAATCATAGATATTAATATTATAGATGAGTGGTGGTGAACCTTTGACCCGTGAGCCACTGATCTTCCGTGTGGTTTCTTTCTGACCCACGAAGGCGTTTTAAATGACCCACGCGTTGATTTTTATAAATTTTTTTTATATCTTAAAAGGGAGAACAGACGATCGATGATATTAAAAATTAAAGTATAAATATCTAATGTCGAGTGCAAAAGAAAAATATTTCCAAGCTGGCATTGGCCAATTGATTTTCAATCGTATCACTGCACCTGTGTATGACTCATGAAAGAACGCCGCCCCATGCCCCCGTGCCTGATACCATTACAGTACCTAGTCGGTGATAAACTTGGCGCTCATATTCGTTGCATCGGTTTTTCCAATCGGTTGTACCCTTTTTACCACACCCTCCACCCGCTTTCGAAGTGACGCCACTGATTTAGTGACCCACGGGCTAGTATTAAAAAAATAATGAACAAAATTTGTCCCAATTCTCAAAAAGGTTCACCATCACTTTTATAGATATGCAAAAGAAATTTTTAAAAAGAAGTACCATCATCTCTAACCTATATGATACCTCTTGAAAGAAAAAACAAATT
This sequence comes from Araneus ventricosus, assembly GCA_013235015.1. Taxonomy (NCBI): domain Eukaryota; kingdom Metazoa; phylum Arthropoda; class Arachnida; order Araneae; family Araneidae; genus Araneus; species Araneus ventricosus. The sequence continues at coordinate 940,600 of BGPR01000224.1, forward strand.
GGTAATGGGTACAGAAGAGGGGGGGGGGAGAATAGAAGAAACGAATACGCTCCTCAATCATCCCCATGTTTGACAACAGACTAACATTTTTAAGGTCATAAAAAACCAGAAGTGAGTCTGCTTTCGGAATGTCAAAGACATGTTCTTGTATCATGAACTCTTTTTAATGCGACTAAGAAACCACCGCACAACAATCAGTATCATCCTAAAGAGGAATGTCTGGGAGGGAGTCGAACGGTTTTTGTTCTTTCACTGTCACCTCTCTCAGATAACCGCTCTACCTTTTATGCTGAATGATCTGAAGTGTCTGTCTCCAAACCGGCTTTCAGCAAGAAAAGTCGTTTGCATCCAAGCCATAATAAGTCGGTCAGTGTGTAGGCAGGATGAAAGCATAGCTATTCTCTAAAGCGAGAGTACGAAGGTCGACACTTTCGCTATTTAAGGTGCAGTTGTTGGGCTTAAAAATAATTCATATGAAATTAAAATTTTAGTAAAAGTATTGGTTCATTTTAAGTTGAAATGTTATTGTATTATAAGTTGGATACAAATATTGTTTCTATAAAATCTGAGAATAGTAGATCTTGCTTATCATTGGTATGCTAATATCAAAAACACTTGTTATTTTAATATATACTATTTTCCTACATTTCCAGTGCTCACTGCAACTTTCTTGTTTATCTAGAACTCTTTTTTTAAATCTGAATTTCGTATTCTGTTCATCTTGAAATTTTATAGAGGTATCAAGTGAAAATTAGAAAGTTAGTGATTATATTTTGAAAACATTTTGTTTCATTCTTTGTAATAAACTTGCTTGTGTATTTGATAACTAAAATTAAATCCTGTTAATTAAAAACATGCAATGCCAGTTCTTTACTTATATAAAAAACTGAGAAAATATCTTAGACATTTTCTTTTACCCAGGAAAAAAAGTCAAAAATCAAAACGGTTCAGTCTAATCCAGGATTTTTGGTTTCTTTCATAAATGAGAATAAAAGGTTACAAAAGGTTATGTATAAGTGCAAAATTAATTTATAACAAGAAAATTAATTCAACAAATTATTGAAATAATGCCTTAAGAATAAGATTGAATTGTTTGGTTGCACAGAATTGAAAAAGAATACAGAACTTAACAAAGGCATTTAGCATTGGAATTATTAATTATAAGTTATCTGGATCAATATATTTCAAAATTGATTTTGGTAACTGATAGAGAATTAAATGAAATCTCGTGATTTGAAAATTTGCGTGAATGCACCATAGACCCCAGAATAAGAAGGCTGTTGTACAAGATTTTTTTTGCGATAATCGCGATTTTATACATATCGTACAAAGATCGTAAGATATTGAAGAGTATCTTATGCATGTTGGAGAATTATAACAAATAATGGAATCACACATAACTAGGGTTGCCATAATTGCCGAGCATTGATACAGGACGTTTAAGTGCTAAATAAAAAAAAATCATGGAAATAGTGGATGGGTAATGGTTTACTTTATTCTGATAAAAATCAATAAAGTTAAGCTATCTAATAAAATAAACACTTAGAATAATAAAAAAGATGCAAATCCAACTAATCCTTTTAAGCATTGCAATTTTAATTTTAATCCATTTAATCCATTTTTCTTTCTTAATTATATCATTTTATTCTTCCACATAATTATTAAATTGGGTGCAAGTCATTTTTAAATTATAATGAAAAATCAAAAATGCTTCATTTGTCTCCACTGGCAACCTGCTTCTTTCGTCCGACCATTGTGTTCCCGGTCTCTCACGCAGAGTTTAAGGAGAAAACGGGACAAATAGTAATACGGGACTGAGCACTGAAATACAGTAACAGTCCCGTATATACCTGACGTATGGCAACCCTACGCATAACAGATGAATTCTCCCTATCATTTACCCGTGGCTGAACAGAAAGATAATTTTAAGATGCATTTCCACTACACAGAGCATGTTACGGCATAAATAGAACCCCTCTCTTTTGCTAAGTCAATAAATCCAATTGCCGTTGGTAGGGGGAAAGGAAGTAAATAAAGAAGCAGTCCAGAGAGAGTTCCAAAACAAGCGTTTGAGTCATTCGCCCACATCGGACTGTCTGAGACGACGGTCGAACCCACGCCCACGCTCTCCTTAGCCCACCGGATGTTACCACACCACTTTTGCAAGGTCTCAACAAAATTGGTATTCATCATTCCGAGTTTTTTTATTTCCGAAACTGTTTATGTTGCCTTAATTTTTTTCCTCGCCTCTCCAGTTTTTGCTAATGCGAGGACGTTGCGGAAGTGTCTCGGCAAGTTATGAAATTCCGGCGGCCCGTGTTTGTTCTTTAGAAAAAGTTGGTCATGATATGCTATTGAGATTTTAGAGGTCTTGATATCGTTTGACAGAAATTCAGGGACTTTGCTGTTATTATGGAACGTTATCTCTTCCGAAATGTTGAGTAAGGATT
>BGPR01000225.1:0-13288 GCA_013235015.1 Araneus ventricosus
CCCCCCCCCCCCCGATCCGAATCCTGGATTCGCCACTGGCGCTCACAATCCTTTCAAGGTTCGAAACATCAAGCCTGTAGTTCGTTTGAAAATGACCTTTAAATTGATTATCATGTGACGGTATTTTATTGAATTATTATTTTTTTTCGTAGAAAGTGAGACGAATCAGAAGTTTTGTTGCACCCTATAAACGCATAATTTATTTTTCCCCTTTTTTGTCATTTCTTTCTATTCTGATTTCTTTTTTATGACCTTCGGAAAGAAATAACTTTGCAAGGTCAGCCATAGCACTCATGACTTGCGCTCACTAAGTCAGTTCTGAGAGATAAAAAAAAAAATGTTCATCATCATGAAACCTCTCTTAGAGTGTACCGAAATTCACCAAGTTGCAATGCCGATATCTTTCTGAATACTAATGGTATTGAACTGGAATTTTTATATGAGTTGACCTATATATCTGGCTCTGAAGTTATAAAAAAAATTACGCTACATTTCTCACATGTGCAGCAAAAAAGTATTTACTACAAATGCTCATATTTCCCGTCAGTGGCGAATCCAGGGGCGGGGGGCTATCGGGCTACAGCCCCCCCAGAGCCAAGCCAGAATTCTTGATTTTATTTAACATCATTACAACTGTTTTTTTTTAATTTCCCTGTTTTTAAAAAATAATAAAAACGTTTCAACATTACTTTCTGGCTTGACAGGCTCGAAAATTTTCTTAATTTCGTAGTCATTCTACTTGTACTTATAGATTTGGTGTGGTCGAAGACATTTTTTGGCTAGTTATTTCATTGTAATTTTTATTAAATTATTGAAAGTATTGTATTGTTTTTATGATTCTTATTGTCAGGTGAGTAAAGTCTGTAAAGTTAAAGAGTTTTGGTTTACTTTAGCCTTGAGGTTTGACATTCATCACGACGATACAAAACTTTTTATACCTTAGCCCCCCCCCCAGACCCCAATCCTAGATTCGCCACTGTTTCCCGTTATATTCAAATCTTTTAATTCAAATTTTAATAAAATGCTTCTTTTACACATTGTCGAGTATTCTGTAAGTTTCGTACAATTTGGTGGGAAAACTCTACATGTTATAAGCAAAAACCATGAGGAAAAATTTGCGATTTTTTAAGAAAACCTTTATATCTTCCCGAATATTTATGAAAAATTTACGAAATTACATGTAAATTTCATGCACATCAAACATAACCATTGATGAAAGTTTCATTACGTTATCAGCTTTCTTTGAAATGGGATGAGCCGGTATTTTTTTGTTTTCCACACTTTTTGGTAGGTCCCCTAAATGTTCTCGTGACCAAATCTTCACTGTAAAATGCGAGTTCAAACCTAAAATTTACATGTTAGAAATTCTAAGAAAATCTATGCAGATTTTTGGGAAATATTAAAAAAATTATATGAAAATTTTAAAGTGTCCACATTATATTGGCAACCCACTGTATGCTAAAACATAAATTCAAACTTTTCATATATTCCTTTCAAAATTATTTAATTACATCGCCTATTTTACCATTTGTATTTTTGATTCATTTAATTGCCTATTTGTCGCAATAAATGATTAAAAATTATAACAGAAGAGCTTTTACTTTTTTTGTAGATACCAAGCATGTATGAATGTAACAAAATTGTCTTGTGGGTGTACGTGAATGCAATCCAATAAGCAGGATTAAAAAAACAAAGCTCTTTATGTTAAAAATATTCTAGGAAAAGAAACGTAGCACAAGTATTGAAACAGCACTTGTAAAGAATTCAGAACAGAGATTACCGATAAATCTCAACGCAGCGCTCAAAGGTTTCTTATTAGTTCACCAGCTTGCTTGCTGATCAAAATCCAACTGACTCTTCTTGGCTTGAGAGCTTGCTTTTATACTTTTTCAACAGGAAGTGACTTCATTACGTAGGAAGTGACGTAATCTCTAGAAAGTTCATGAAGCCGGTAGAAATAGGTTGACAATTCGAGGTCTTTCTAGAAAATTCCTTTTGTCGCTAAAGTCACCAGTTTTGCCGCCAAGTAGCCAAAATGGTTGCCAAATTTGTCGCCAAGTTTGTTGCCTAGATTAGCATCTCAGAGAAACAACTTTATAGCTTTGTAACAATATGGTACTAAACGTTCAGATACACCTTTCAAGAAGGCAACACAACAGAATTTATCAACTTCGTGATGAGCTTCGATTTAGACCGACAGATAGATGAATTTAAGAAAATACTCTCAACTAGTTTAGATGATCACCGTTTGATCGGAAATTTCACACTATGATCGATTTTCATTATACTGAGCAATATGGTAAACAACCTTATAAACAAGATACGTATCTATCTATTGTATAGCAACGGATCCGGAAACCTTTTGCGCATGCGCCGGGCGAAGTTATTTTCCTCAAAATAGGGAGAAAGTGAAGAATGGAAGGGTGATGTTTACATTTTACTGAGGCTGATCTAACAAAGAACTCCGGAAATGCACGCATGTGACTTATTGCCTGACACCCCCTTTCCGTTGTAAAATCATCAAAAGTGGTCGTCTCGAATCCGTTGCTGAATAATGAAAATGCTGTTTAGAGACAGACTGCTATACTAGGGGGGGGGGACGATTACTGACCATTATCCAATTCAAAACTCATGTTCTTCATTCATATTTTTCCTTAATAGATAATCATTTGGCCATATATTTGTATAACTTGATTAATTCGTTCTGGAAAAAAAAATATATATTACTTTTTTTTCATTTCTGTCTGAGCGCGTAATAAACCAAACTGGGTACCTAATTAAACTATAAATAAGTAAACTGCATACCAAATTTTATCCATCTAACTATTCACGGTTTTGAGTTACCGTGTTCACATGAAATTTACTCAAACAAATAATTTGTTTCCAATTTTTAAAATTAGCTTCTGCATTTTATTAAATTTATTTTCGGGCTTAATTTAATTTCTCAAATTAGGATTCAGTTTTTTTCTGTTCATGTAATCAAAACGTGCGTGAATATTTTTAATAAAATGGGTAATGCCGTAAGAAAGAGGGGAAAAGGTGAAAAAAAAGCATGGGGGCATCAGATATCATAACATCCCTTTGGCAAATATTCCGTTTTCCAGTAACTAGACACTTTGTGCTCTTACTAGCCTTAAATTAATGTGCACGCTATTTTTAAGGATTCATCACAAACTATAGTTTTTTTGCTTTAATTCAATACTCATTTTATTATATGTGGATAAATGTGTATCTCGGGTGGCATTTTTCAATGCGCAAATTTCTCTGCTGCAGTTTTTTTTATATAAAAATGAAGCATACCAGTTTGAGGTTACTTTAGATATATAACGTCCCGTTTTGAAGCAACACGAGGGCTATTTTGGTACGGACCTCGTACTTTTGAACGACGGTCAGATGACGAGAACGGCACCGGAGCTGGCACCTCCCTCTTCAAACTTCCAACAATCTCTTAACAAATAGGCAGGCTGTCACCAAAATGGAAGGCGCTTTCAGGACCAGCAGGAACATTTGCGAGACACTGACCCAGGAGAGAGACCATAACTGACTCCAATGATGTCTTGAGGGACCGTGTTACTTCTATCTTATCATATTGAAAGACTGTTCTTACTCTTTTTATCTTTTACCATTTTGCCAGGGACTTTTCACTTGACATCTCCTCTCAGGATTGGTTTTGATTTCACACTTTCTACAGTTCAGCATTCTGTGCTCCTGACTTCCCGCCTGCTGAGTCTTTCTTTTTTTATTATTTACATGAGTTGAGCTTTTTAAGAAATACTTTTTATTTTTTATTTAATTTTTCACTGAATGACAGTTCTATAGGTTTATAGCGCTCTCCACTTGTTTATGCGTGTTTTTTTTTTTTTAACTTTTTGTACCCTGTCGGTTCCTTGGTGTGGGATTCTCTCGGCGCCCTATGGCTGCTATTGGTCCATTGGCCCCGACAATAGATGACTGTTCCAATTCCCGAGTCTCTCCGCAGTTCTGGAAACCTGTTGCCACGTTGTCAAAGCCCTAACGTTGTTTAGATTTTTTTGGGGGGATGGGGCTATGCATTCTACTTTTTGACCTTGTTTTTATTTTTAGACTACAAAATTTCATTCCTTTTCCTCTCCCATTGGCCGTTTTTATCCTGTATAGGATATAAAGTAATTTTTAACTTGCGCAGTTTTACTCAAAAAAAAAACATTCTGTAACTGATAATTTGATATTCCCTTATACGCGGGACGTGCATTACCGTTGACTAACGGAATTTATTCCTGTCTATCTCAGAAGTAATTATTATTATTATTATTAATTTATGTATTTTTAATTCTATGTTTGGTACAGTTTCTATCTGTGTTTTGTGTGTCGTTTGATGTGTAATATTGTTTGTGTATGTTTTGTTTTTATATTATGGGGTTTCAAAATATTTGACCTTTTTATATATCTGATTTTTACTGCTTTTTCTGTGTTTATTTGTTTGTTTCTTTTTCAATACTTATCTATTTTTATATATTTTTATTTTACTGTTCCTTGTTTGCCCGAGCAGTAATTCAAGCTATTTTCTCCCCACCGAGGTGGGTCGAACCATGTTTACACTCCCAGCTCTCTTGTATTTAAAATTACTGCCCCTGTTCGGGCAATGCCTGTATCATTTTTTTTATTGTACCCAATAAATCCCGTCCTCCACATGCTGGTGGAGGTCTCCCCACTGGTCCTCTACCGGCCTTACACCCTTTTTGGGTAGGCCGGGCCAGTGTGGGTATTTTTACACCACACCAACATTGGTGTCAGCGCCTGACGTCAGTTTCAGCGTCAGGAACAATGCCGTTATACTTTTTATAATAATAATAAGCTTTTATTCAACTTGAGTGTCTTGTCCACAAATCTTGAGATCGATTTCTTACCCATTTCCAATTGAGCTATAGCTTTGAAATTGAGCACAGTGGTGGGTTTCTGGAGACAATACACGATTATGGAAAAAAGTTGCAATCTATTACTATTTTAAACATAACAAAATGATATTAAAATTTTAGCCCTATATTTGGGTGATAAAGTTTGAAAGGTGGTAAACCTCACGTAATATAGGGGTGTAACAACACCACTAGACGACACAAAATAGAAGAGGGAGCGTCCTGTGAATCACCCCCATTTCGGAAAGACAAAGATCAGATCGGGGAAGTGAGTCTTGTTTCGTCTCTCGGTCTGTGTCGCACTTTTTTCAAATTCGTAATATCTAATATTCGTAAAGAATATTTAATATGTGTTTTATATTGGAGAATTCGGTAATTGAATTTGGTTTACTATGCCTAACATGTCGTGTGTATTCGTGTCAGCCGTCGTTAAAAAGTAGAAAATAAAATAAATAAATAAATAAAAATTAAGGTATAAGCTTTTATTCATGCGAAAAAATGACGAAAAAATTGAAAATAATTTTTCTGATTACAATAAAATGCATGGTTCGAATAAAAGCGTGGGGGCATTATATAGCACCTTATATTTTGTGCATATTTCCTTAAACAAATGGAATATTCCTAGAAGGTAAAACCGCCCATGCTTTTATTCGAACTATGCATTTTATTGTAATCAGAAAAATTGTTTAAAACTTTGGTGTTCATTTTTTTGCATGAATAAAAGCTTATACCTTAAATTTTTTTAATATTTATTTTATTATATTAGGATGGACTTAGATGATTAGTTTATTGGCTGTATAAATTCTCTCTTTTTGTCTTGTATACCACGATGTTCAAATGCAGAATATTTTGCATAAAATTGTTTTTTCTATTTCTTTCCCTATTATTTCCATTTTTCACTCTCCCGACATCAACGATCCTCCATCCATAAACTACTGATTTATGTTTGATAACTGAGACTCTATTGTACTTCAATTTCTTCAGCTATGTTTGATATTTTTTAAATATTATCATACCAACAATGGATCTGTTTTTCATCATTTTGATCCACCCATAAAATATATCTATATATTTAAAATAATATGGTAAAACCTTCAGATAGTTCGTCAGCCCCAACCACTCGACGGATTTCGATAATTTTCATTTCATTTCAAAGCTTATGACGTCTAGATATGTCACCAAGTGTCACCTGCCCCACCATCCACTATTTTCGAACGAAATCGAATACACATTTCTCCACCATACATTCTCTATATGTTTTTTTCGATTTCGTTCGAAAATGGGGGATGGTGGGGAACAGGCGACAATTCATGACATATCTAGACGTCATAAGCTTGAATGAAATAAAAATTATCGAAATCCGTCGAGTGGTTGGGGCTGGCGAAGTGTCTGAAGTTTCTACCATATTATTTTAAATATATAGATCCCAACAGTTTCATCACAATGGCGTGTCAAAAATATTGTAAAATACCTATTGTAGGTGATGGAAACTGTTTATTTAGGGCGATATCATTCTGTATTTAGGGATCTGAAGAATTTCATGCTGAAATTCGTGTGAAAGTTATACAAAACATTAATATTTAGGGGACATCCAGTTAATTTGGATACGGGCTCATCGGGGATTCGGAGGAAATGAACGTGCCGATCAGCTGGCAAATACAGCCTCTACAAAGGATCATGTGGATTTTTCTTTTTGTCCTTCCAGAATTCAAATTAAAAATGCCGCTCGGAGGGAAATTCTGGAGGCGTGGCTACAACGTTGGTCCGGTAGTTCTAACGCTAGATGGACCTACTCATTGCTAAGTAAAGTGGACAGTAAGCGAATATATGGTGATTTCTTTTTAAATCAAGTTTTTACGGGCCATGGTGTTTTTCCTTGTCATCAAGCTCGCCTGTTTGGCAAGGATCCCCAATGTCTGAGTAGAAGAGCCGACGGTTCTATTTTTCACGTCCTCTTTGAGTGTCAGAAGATGACTCATTTGAGGCAGTCTGGGCCCAGAAGTTGGCAAGGAAAAGAACTCAAAGACTTACTGAAAATTGAATTTTTTAGGCGGGCCTTTTCCGACATTGTTAAAGAATTGTTTAACATTGCTTTTCCACTTTCAATCTTCTTTTTGTGGTTTCTTTTCATCCTTTTGTAAATGGAAAACTGAATTGTTGAAAATTAAATTGCTTGTGTGGGGCTGCGTCGTGCGACCCGTCGCTTAGACCGCACGGCTTCGGCCAGGTCGGAAATGATAATGAATAATAATAATGAATACAAAACATTACAATCTTCTTTTTAAATCAAGTTTTTACGGGCCATGGTGTTTTTCCTTGTCATCAAGCTCGCCTGTTTGGCAAGGATCCCCAATGTCTGAGTAGAAGAGCCGACGGTTCTATTTTTCACGTCCTCTTTGAGTGTCAGAAGATGAATCATTTGAGGCAGTCTGGGCCCAGAAGTTGGCAAGGAAAAGAACTCAAAGACTTACTGAAAAATGAATTTTTTAGGCGGGCCTTTTCCGACATTGTTAAAGAATTGTTTAACATTGCTTTTCCACTTTCAATCTTCTTTTTGTGGTTTCTTTTCATCCTTTTGTAAATGGAAAACTGAATTGTTGAAAATTAAATTGCTTGTGTGGGGCTGCGTCGTGCGACCCGTCGCTTAGACCGCACGGCTTCGGCCAGGTAGGGAATGATAATGAATAATAATAATGAATACAAAACATTACAACTAGATGAGGTTTATTGAAAGATTTTGCAATTTAAAAATAATCGGTTGTCTACAAAGAATATGAAATTTACTATGGTTTGATCTTCTGTTCCATTGATCTTCATGCAGTATTTAAAACTGAAAAAAGTAGTAGTTGAGATCTTCAAAGCAGCCAGGTGGCAGGGGCGAATATAGGCACTCTGTACTCGAGCAGAGCACCATTGCAACTTTGGAGGGCTCTGATAGGACAAGCTAATCTGACGTCATTCTTCTGCACATCGCATCAACAGTGAGACACACGTATCTTGTTTATAGTTCTAAACTCTAAATACTAATTTTTTCTCCAAGATATTGCCTGAATTTGTTTTCAAAAGGGGAATCTTTCTTCTTGATTAAATGTCGTTAGATTTGCTTCATTATTTCCTGAAACATTAAAATTCATATTTTTTTATAGTTAACTTAAACCATGATAAATATAAGTATTGAAATAATGCATGATATAGGATTACAAATTACAACATACATCATCTAAAAGATAATGATTTGAAATAATTATTGCTAGTCACCAGCGGACAAACCTTGTTCCAGATGGTCTAGAAGATCGAAGATTCCATTTCGTGTCCGATGTTCTTCCATATTCTTCTATCCATGAATACACATCGGAAACACTTTTAAGGTTGCTTCGAACGATGGTTTCATCATCAACGATTTTAACAACTTCGTTTACAAAAGAAGAGGGAGGATTGGAATTCTGAATAGCCATGGCGTGTTACACAAAAAACATTTCGCTATCGATAGTTGAAAGAATCAGTCAGAGTGGTCAGGGGTAAACAAAGAAGCAAATCATAGTTGCGTCAGATTCTCTTGTCCAATCAGAGCCCTCCAAAGTTACAATGGTGCTCTGCTAGAGTACAGAATGCCTATATGCGGCAGGGGCAGTGCTGAGCAAAGTGGGTGCCGGCCACAAACCTGCCTGGAGAGCAGCTATTGAGGCCTTAAAATGAATGGACTGTCAGGAACTGTGTCCACCATAGGAACCGAACAAGATATTTTTATCAGGAATGTAATGAATATTGAGTATTCAGCCCATTTTAAAAAACCCTGCATTGTTATCATATTATAAAATACTGTCTTTTGCCATCACTATATTTCTTACCCAAGTTAAAGTTTTCTCCTGTATTATTTAGATGAAAGCACCTGCAATTTTATATGCGTATTAAATCCGGTAGCATGCACATAATGCGCCCATAAACAGTCACCTGATAGCAAAAAGATGGCTCTATCTTTCCACTTTCACTGATAAAAACCAGTCGATTCTCGGCAATAATATTTTTTTTCTCCCAACAGGTAGCGGAATCTTTATTGCAGTCCGTAAAATTCTTGCCTCACACACCGCAGGTAGGATGGAGTTTATCGACTCGGACAAATCGTAAAAGTCTATTGATTGCACATAAAATAGTAGAAAAGCACGCAGGTCTATTTCAGTTGATGGAGGAACTTTGACCAGATTTTGTAAGTTGACAAAACAAAAGTATTCGTGTTTATAGGATAGTCTCTGTTATCAGACTCAGTCATGTTTTCGAGTTGTGGAATGCAATAAAAAGTATCAAAGCAAATAAAGTATTAAGATTAGAATAATATGATTCTGAGCGGTGAATAACTACAGAAAAAAATCATAAAATATTTATATACATACTTCTAAATGTTTGTTCTCAATTGGGTATAATTTATATTTTTTCCAAAATGATAATCTAGCTTTTAATTGAATCGTTGATTGCAGAAGCCGCATTGGTTTATAATATCAAAATGTTAGGAGCTTTGAAAAAATGACGGGAGGCTGTTTTTTCAAACAGCCGCTGATGTTAAAGGCGTAGGACTGCTATACTCGCGTGAGTCTTTTCCGATTTTTAAACTTTTTTTGTAACTTCTGTTGTTACCCTTTATCTCTAAAGTAAGACATTAGTTATGTTTTTAACATATGTAGTTACCGAGATATAGAGGATCGCGTCGCGAATTCATGCGTATTTTTGCCCAACTTTGTGACTCAGCAGTCGCTGAACTACAATTCCGATTTTCAATTTTTTTGTAACTCCTGTTGTTACTCTCTATCTCTAAAATAAGACATTAGTTATGTTTTCAACATATGTAGTGACTGAGATATAGAGTATCTCCCATGCAGCGTTTTTTGTGGCGTTTTGAAGTGTGAATCAAATTCCTTCCTGAGACCCCAATGGGAGGAACGTAGTCCTACGTTAAAAGCTAATTAATTTATAATTTTTTTACCTAGTAGATTTTATAAACCTACTAGCAGAATATAAGGCGTTGCTGTCTTTTTAGAATCAAAAGGTTGCGGAAGACAGCAAACTATGAGCACAATGATCTATTTTCACTCTTGGAAAAGTGAAAACATTTCAAAATAATTTCAACTAAAGTTGAATAATTGAGCCAAATCAATGATTGTTCCTAATATAAATAGTTAATCGCCTGCTTTTAAAGTTTTTTAGTGTCTTTCCAGAATTCTTTTTACGCGCTCTGTTAACATTTCTACAATCTTGCGTGCGATGTGTTTAACGTCCAAATATTTGGGTATAAAATCAATTTAATCCCTTAAGCATCGCATTTGTTTTGCTATCTAATAAGATGACCCCTCCTGTTTTGGAAAGGGCTGTCGTTTTCATTCATCTAAGGAGGCATAGAATACTTAAGATGCTTATGGATTCCACGTAATTTTTGTGTTCAATTATAAAGCTAATTATTGATTAAATTTTAGTTTATAAGCATAAAAATGCGATAATTCGATACACGACAATATAAGGGGCGCGGCTGTTAAGGGGTTAAAAAAAGTTTTTTTTAAATTAGAGAAAAAATTGTATGGAAATGAAAGTGGTGTCGCTGAAAAGAAATTTTTTTTTAACTTTTAGATTGCGTAAAAACAATTTTTGTGAGATAATATTTTCGGAAGACATCACGGAAAAAAGCAAAAATCTTGCGTAATTTTTAATTAACTAAAATTTTAATTAACTTATTGTTTTCAGCCGTTATTTGTTTTTAATGAATATTCGCTTTTTTTTCGGAAATAGTGTATAAACTCGGAGACATATATATTCCATGATCGTAGAAATATTCCACAAAAGGAACAGTATTTGAGAGACAGGTGAAAGAAACAAAATATTTTAGAGAGAACAAAATTACATAGCTGGACAGTGACTGTAATTTTTCAAGTCTCAAATTAAGTAATGCGAACATCCCTTGGTAGTAATCAGTTCGAATTAACTAAAGTAATTTTCCGCAGAAAATTCTGCGCAGCATTTCACGATAACACAATTACCCAGTTCAAGTCAGAGTTCTGTCAAGAAAAAAAAAAGGAGAACAGACTATTGGATCCTTAATAAAGTTATTTCTCATCTGATTAACTTCGAAACGTAACCCGCTTGAGCAATTAATTACGTTGCGAGCCTTTTAGATCAAAGCATTCTTTTTCGACGATGCAAGCCTTGGCTGCAAATTAGAGAAATTTATAAATTTACACGACAGAGCACAGTATGATGAAAGTTTCCATTAAATTCATTACAACTGAACTGCAGGAAGCGTCCAATTAATTTAGAAAAGTACGGGATTCTTGGATAATGAACAGGTTAATAAATTTAAATGGTATCGTTATATTAGAATGGATTGTGAGAATGTCAGTTTCGGAACAACGAAACTACCGAGTTTGAATTGTGCTCTCGGGAGCTTTTAATTTAAATGTGAGCATCACTCTTAATGACGGCTACGGGTAGTTATTTTTGGTGTATTATTATCTTAGGTGTATTTATTAAAAAACTACTAGTCGCCTTCGGCTACCATATGAAAAGAAGCGATTAACTGTTTCGAGAGGAAAAAGAAGCGGGCAAACTTCAATAATATATACATTTTTGTTTTGATTTCGTTTCCAAAACTTTCGTTTAGGTAATTGTATGTGGGCTTTTTTACATTTTGTTGAAGTCCTGACTCCACGGGCAACGCCGTGCGCGTACTGCTATTGGCAGTATCTTAACATGTTTCTTTGTCTCGCATATTTTGCTTGCTGTCTAAAAATGATTTTCATGTTTCAATTTTTTAATATTGTTTTGGATCAACGTACTCTGTACTGTTTTCCTATCATTCAAATGTCATTATCGCGAAGAAAAATAAGCGGGAAAATCAACAATGTGCATCTTTTGTTTTAATTTTTTTTTCAAAACTTTTTCGTGTCATTGTGGGCATTTTTTCCCATTTTGTTGAAGTCCTGATTCCACGGGTAACGCCGTGCGCGTACTGCTAGTCTATACTTATAAAAGGCAATGTTTTTTTTGTGTGTGTGCGTGCGTGCGATGTCCAAACGAATCTATCGCACTCACAGCCATGAAATTTGGCACACAGGTAATCTTAAAGGTGACTTAATGCACCTCGAAGCCGCAATTTTAAAATTTTATCTAGAAATTTTTTATTTAATGTTTTATGCTTTTTTGGGTGATTTTTGAAACATTTTTGTCCAGAGTATTGTAAAATTGATACACCATCGGATAGAACAAACATTTTTTCTTTCTAATGAAATTTGTTTTGAGCTTCAAACGTAATTTAATGAATTTTCAGAATTTTTTAAAAAAATAGTCAGTTTTGCCATCGAAATTTGATTTTTGTTTTTAAATTTGCTGATCCGACGTTCTAATAACACTATTATTTCAATTTTTTTCAGCTTAAAACTGGAACGGCTCTGTCGGATTTAAAACAAGAACGGTTAAAACAACTTTTCCCTTTTTCTTTAATTAATTTTTTCCTGGTCAGTTGAAAAATATTTTTCTTTAGCGAATTTTTGAAATATGGCTGACGGTGCAGAGCGCAGGTGACGTCCTAACCTGCAATTGGATGATTTCGATTATTATTTTCGGCAGTATCTTAACGTGTTTATGTTGTAAAGTGTGTTAAATTATGAAAAGCTTGATTAAAATATTTTTTATTTGCAAAATTCTAAAAAGTAATGGAATTCTGGAAGATCATTTTGTTTAAAATTAATTACAGCAATGATAAAAGTCTGGTACACAGTCGTGATATTATATAAATTAATTATTATTTTTCGATGATTTTATTCTTTTATTATTCAAAAAAATCACCCTTCAACCATAGCTGAATCTTTTCTTTTTGTCATTTCGATTTCACTTCCTTCTTATTATTTTTATTACCCTATATCTTCTGTTTTTAAGCACCGATTGGCGAAGACGCCACTCCAAAATTCGCCAACTTATTATGTCATCATTGGTTAAAAGTTTGCCATATTACTTTTACCTACTCTCTCACGGCCAATCAAATTAGAATAAACAGATGACATCACAAAATGAACAAAACTCTTTATAAAGAGACGATATGACAATTATATGTTTTTCGCTTGTCAGCGGTACTGAAATTTGATCTGACCGTTTTACCATTTTGTGATTTTACTGCCGCCCATTCCAAATGTATTGAAGGAATTATTATAAACAACCTCGCGCTGAATCTTTATTTCTCACCGAAGAGCCAATAAAAAGTTCAAAAGGGCTTGAAGTTCTGCCATTCTTGTTTTTGGGATCCAGGCAGAAAGCAACGAGTCTGTCAGGGCTTTGCAGAAAGGATTCCAATACTAAATTTTCCTCATCGGCGGATTTTATCTCAAAAGGGAATAGCTCTCGGGCTCATGTCATTCAGTTGT
>BGPR01000225.1:17286-35158 GCA_013235015.1 Araneus ventricosus
TGGGTATAAATGTAGTTTTTAATAACAATTAATGGTCTTTACGATAAATTTTCCAAGCGCTTCAAATTCTGCTCAAATTTCATGATATTTTACATAAGTATAAAAACATATCTGGAGAAGAAATTTTGGCATTCATATTAAAGTTTTGTTGTTAAATCATAAATATTTTCTTCTATATCAAATATTGGGCATATTTCTTTCAGAAATCCATAGTTTTGAGTGATTATGTGGCTTCATTTTGGAGTTGCTTACTGAATCATAAAAATTAATCCCAATTTTTGTTTGAAAAGGGTTAGAGTAATTAATAAAAAAAATTAGAGTGGTTTTGGAGCGCCAAGAGCATTTTATCATAAATGCCATTAATTGTTATTAAAAATTTCATTTATATCCATAACTTGGAAATAAATGAATAAATTGCAGTGAAATTTTCTGAGTTGTCTTATATGGCGCTGTTATTAGTGCCTGAAAAATTTCAAATTTATTAGTTAAAAATTTTTAAAAATGATTTTGAGATGATACTTCGACCTTGTAAAGAATAAACTCTAATTCACATTTTACTGTGAAGATTCGATCACAAGGCCATTTAAAAGACCGACCAGAAATTGATGAAGAAGAAAAATATCTCGGCTCAGCCCGTTCCACAGAAAGCTCATAATGATTTAAAACATTTCATCAATGGTTTTTCTTAATAAGCACATTGCTTACATGCATTTTCGTAAAAATAGCAAGTATATTCTGGAAGAAATAAAGGTTTTCTTTATAAATCCCAAATTTTCCCGAATGTTTTTTGCTCATAACATGCAGAGTTTTCAACCAAATAATACGAAGCTTACAGAATACTTGACAATGTGTTAGAGAAGAGCTTCAGTAAAATTCGAAGTTAATTCTATGAATATTGGAGGAAATATGAGTATTTGTAGTAAATAATTTTTTACTGCGCATGTGCGACACATAGCGTAATTTTTCTTCACAGTTTCAAAGCCAGATATATATGACAATTTGTATAAAAAATTCCAGTTGAATACCATTAAGATTTAGAATCGTTTTTCTCTTCCTTTGTTCTATTCCTACGATAGAAACCGGACTGAGAAACTTTGAAGGTTTAACACACACTCATTAGGATGATTTAAAAATTTGTGAAAATTAAACAAAACATCGAGAGAATAATTCACTAACGCCATTGGAACACTGTGTAACCGTATTTAAAGGTGTAAATGCTACCACAACCGGAAGTGAAAGTTCTCCTTTGCTCCTAAAATTAAACGTGAAACATCGTATAGTAATAAAACTAACGTCATTGAATTACTGCAATCGTATAATAAAAGCAATGTATGCTCAAACATGAAACCGGAAGTAAAAAGTCTACTTTGAAGTGAAATGCCCAAAGAAAACAATATTTTCTTATATTAACTTTAACACTGGCAAAAGCACGCGCGAAACAGTAAATTGGCTGAAATTTAATTCTGTAAAAATAAAAAATAAAGTTAGAAATCATGTTAAAAATATATTTTTAAACGTTAATAAGAATCAAAGGTAAAGCTTTACCACAATGAAATTAGTATCATTAAAAAGATAATTTTCTGCGCTTTAAGATGGTGTAAAAATAACTGTCGTGAGATAAATATTTCAGAAGTTATTGGCAAAAAATGTCTAAGAATTAGGCTTAGCAGTGGTTAATTTTCGTTATTAAATATCTTAAGAACTAATTGATTCTGAAAGTTGAAAATAGCACAGTTGACCTAAAAATGTATCCCAGAATGTAATGTGCAAATTTCATGTTGCTACCGTTCACCGTTTAGGAGGAGATGTTGTGACAGACACACAAACAGACGCATGTATTTTCTGTTTTATATTATAGATATGCAAATACTCTCTTACGCAAGTTTACAGATATTGATTAAATCATATTTTCTCACAGACTTCCCATATGCCACATCTCCAACCGAAATGGTGGTTATAAAGTTGGTATGGCTGGAGGACTAAGGCATGCTGTTAAGGAGTGGCGTTAGAATCCGCTCGACGGGAGGCAGGGTCTACCCGAAAGGAGACGGGCGTTATGACGACCATCTCAAATTTCCGCCAGATCTTTGTTTATCTACCCCCTTTCCCTTATCCCTGTCCCCCCGGACACCCCTATGGCGCCACCCCTGATGCTGTCAGGGTATGCTAATTACAAGCATTCTTGATCACATTTGTTGCTTTCGGCTTCATCCAGTTAAAAACAGCGGGAGTGTTCTCCCCTAAACTTTCTCGTATACTTCCCCAAACAGGTGCCGTTTCCCCTTCCCCCGCGTGGCTAAAAAAATTCGAACCTAGTGTTACACAAAATCCAATGACTATCAGAGGGTTTTTCATTATAGTGATTGAAAAATATCTAGGCAAAGAATGAAATTCAAGGAGATGCGTAACGATTTTCCTCTCTTACCGGCTCAAGGACAAACTGACGTAATTCGCTACTCCGTAATGAAATTCCTCTCCGTTCTTCCAGTACGCATGCGCGTGGAGATAACGGATTCTCTTCAAAAGTAAATTATACGGACCGACAGACAGTCAACCCTTTGACGGATTTGGCCTAAAATATTATAAGGACCTAAATTCATGACGATAAAACTGAGTATAAAATTTTATCCATCTGGCTTTTCAAGTTTTTGAGTTATAGCGTTCGCATGACCTCGAACATACAGACAGACAGACTTCCCGTTGACGGATTTTGTCCAAAAGTTGATAGAAACCTACAAATTATGTTTAAAGACCACATACCCAATTTCATCCCGTAGCTTTAATAGTTTTCGAGTTATCGTGTTCACAGACACACAGACATAATTCCAAAATTGTGTTTTTCGGACTCAGGGAGGTCTAAAACGTGGAGAAAAATCTCTCAAAATCTCGAGTTCGAATTTTTTGACGATTACAATACTTTCCCTTTGTATACTTCGTATACGAGAAGGTAAAAACCTAACTGACAATAGTAACACTAGGTGCTCAAAATGGCTATCCAAATAGCCCAAGATGCTTTGCAATATTGCTACGATATTTTCATGATAATGCATTGCATTCCGAATATCAAGAAGACCGCAAAAATACTCCCAAAAAATCTTTGTAACTGCTTATATCACAACTTGTGAACTGTAATGAGTCAAATATTATTTATAATAATTCTGCAAGTTCGGATATATCAAATAGGTTTCCTAAATTAGCAAGATCAGTTCCACCTACTTGCTTTGGAAGTAGTTGTTATTTTCAGATATTATAAATTTCGGTATTGGCAGACTTTCAGTTATAGTTTTCGAACAGCGGAGCATAGTTCCTCCCTTTTTTTAAATTAAAGCGTCTTATTTTGCCTTCAAAGAACCATCCTAGGATGCTGTATAATTCCACATTTCCAAATTTGCAGTAAACCTTCGATCAGAACAGGCCATCCATTCTTTGCTACTTGTTCCATTGGGGGAGATGATCGAGTTAGACCAGTAATTTTTGATATAAAATTTTTTTAAACTTTTGTTTATATATATTAAAGTATTTTTTGCAATAAAAATGTCATACATTAGTATCTATACTTATAAAAGGTAATGTTTGTGCGTGCGGTGTCCAGACGAATCTTTCGCACTCACAGCCGTGAAATTTGGCACACAGGTAGTCGTAAAGGTGACTTAATGCACCTCGAAGCCCGAATTTTAAAATTTAATCTAGAAAATTTTTTATTTAATGTTTTGTGTTGTTTTGGGTCATTTTTTTGAAACAGTTTTGTCCACAGTATTGTTTCTTATAATAGTTCGAAAAAAATTTATACACCATCGGATAGAACAAACAATTTTCTTTCTAATGAAATTTGTTTTGAGAGAGTTTCAAACATAATTTACTGAATTTTGAGAAATTTTTGAAAAATAGTAATTTTTATGTAAATTTTTCATTCTGATTTCTTAAAATTCTTGCATCCGACTTTGTAATAATGCTATCAATTTCAATTTTTTTTCAGCTTATAATTGGAACGTTTCTGTAGAACAAGAACCGTTAAAATACCTTTCTCCTTTTTTAAAAAATTAATTGTTCCTTGATCAGTTCAGTTTTTTTGCAAACCAGCCTTCTCAGCGAGACATTCTCCGGAGCAAATTAACTTTCCCATCATACTTTGTTACAATGTCATTGGCTGGTGCGTGACCTTCCTCGCGGCAGGTGACGCCATATATTATCGCGTTCTGATAGAATGACTGCGATAATTATTTTCGGCAGTGTCTTAAAATGTTTTCTTTGTCTCGCATATTCCGCATGCTGTAATGTCGCATTTATTAATATTGTTTTGGATTAAAATACTCTCTACTGTTTTCCTAAAATTCAATAATGCGTAACTTTTGTTTTTATTTTGTTTTCAAAACTTTTTCTGTCATTGTGGACGTTTTTTTTTTTCTTTCTTCTTTCTTTTCATTTTGTTGAAGTCAAGATAGCACGGACAGTGCCGTGCGTGTATTGCTAGTATTTTATATAAAGATATATATTTAACTGATAAAAACATTTTTAAAATCTTGGCTAATTTTATACAGATCTGTCATCGCGAACGTTATATGTACGCCACAAATATGTTGCTTGTACTGCGCAATCGAAATAAAAAATTTTAACTAATAAAATAATAATTTATTTAATAAACGACAGACCTATATAAAATTAGCCAACATTTTAAAAATGTTTCTATCAGTAAAACATATTATTATATAAAATACTAGCAATACGCGCACGGCACTCCCCGTGCTATCTTGACTTCAACAAAATGAAAAAAAAAACGCCCACAATGACATGAAAAAGTTTTGAAAACAAAATCAAAACAAAATATACATACTATTGATTTTCCGCTTATTTTTTTCGCGATAATGACATTTTATTTGTAGAAAAGTTAATCCAAAGCAATATTAAAAAATTGCAGCGTGAAAATCATTATTATACTGCAAACCACAAAGCAAAGTATGCGAAATGAATAAATACATTAAGATACTGCAGAAAATACTAATCAAAGTCCTTCAATTGATGGTTATGACGTCACCTGCCCATCAGCCAATCAAATTGCCTGCTGAGTTCCGGAAAAGTTTCGTGGGAGGAAACTGGCTAGAGAAAAATAACTTTCAACTGACTAGGAAAAAATTAATTAAAAAAACGGTAAAAGTTATTTTAACCGTTCTTGTTTTAAATCCGACAGAACCGTTGTAGTTATAAGCTGAAAAAAAAATTTAAAATAATAGTGTTATTAGAACGTCGGATGCAACAAATTTAAAAACAAAAATAAAATTTCGATTGTAAAACTGACTATTTTTTAAAAAATTCTCAAAATTCAATAAATTACGTTTGAAGTTCAAAACAAGTTTCATTAGAAAGAAAATCGTTTGTGCGTCCGATGGTGCATCGATTGTTTTTCAACTATCATTAGAAAAGATACTACAGCCGTAAACGTGCCGAAAATGACCCAAAACAACACAAATCATTAAATAAAAAAATTTCTAGATTAAATTTTAAAATTCTGGATTCCAGGTGCATTCAGTCACCATTACGACTACCTGTGTGCCAAATTTCATGACTGTAAGTGCTATAGATTCGTCCGGACATCGCGCGCACACAAACACACACACAAACATTGCCTTTTATAAGTATAGAATATGATCCAACGCTATAAAAGTACTAAGTAAACACATAAGCCTGTGAAAATAGTAGGATGCAGCAGAAAATAGACTTGCTTCCAACCAGCGGAAATCGCGGGACACGCAGTCAAGGGGTTAATAAAGAATTTGGTTGGGAAGGTGCGTAAGCTGATATTGGATTGAATACGCTGAAAACTTTGTATGTTTTAATAATGATCACAAATCATTACAGGAACACGTAATGCAATTCATAAAAATTGAAAATGATGAGAATCACAATGCAATGTACAATGCAAGCAAGAAATGTGAAAAGTTGATATAGCAGACATCACAGGGGCTTTCCATTCGATTTGTGGAATTTGATTTCTGGAAATGGAAATCACACACATACGTTAATGTAGAATAATTTCGAAACAACAGTCCTTTTCCTTTCATGGCAGTTATAGTATTTTTTGATGGTTCAAGTTAGAGAGGAAAGTTTAAAAGTCTCACTACAACAAATTAAAACGATCGTAAAATAATTGTGAAAGTTCTAATAAATTGTAGTAAAAGTTGTATAAAATATTTTTACAAAGAGTAATGCTAGTACAGCTTTCACGCGCATCTCTGAGATTCCGTTGGAAGCCACCAAAACCAGGACTCAGAAGGACATTTTCGTTTTTGAATTATAAATCACCGGTTAACTGTCTCCGTTAACTGCAAGGATAATTGTATTTAAACAAATGTTCTTTCTTAATCTTACATTTGTCAAACTGGTATTGGGAGTTTCCCAATCACACTAAAATTCTTGAACATTCCACAAGAGCACACCTGAAGAAGCAAAACCAAGAAGACAATGGCGAAGAACCACCCAGCAAAAGAAAACAAGTACGTGAAGTTGCATGATTCTAGCGGGGCAGCTTTGGTGAGGTTGGACGAAACTAAAATGGGATATTCAGTAAAGAGAGGTACAAAATGGTTCCAGAAGGTCATCCTTTCCGCCTCGTAAGATCTGGAAACGAAAGGTTGTAGTCCCAAAGTAGCGAAACAATCCTCTTCTTCTGTGTATGGTCTCCAGGTGAAGTTCTTCACCGCGTTCTCTTCGGTCGTGCCTCTTGGAGTTGGATTCCTGAAAATCACCATAAAAAAACACTGAAACCATTTCACTTGTACAGTCCAGTTAACGAAGGAAAAATACAAGGTCCAATAATAAAGGTACAAGGCAAAATTACACTGACGGTTTAATTAAAGAAAATATTTAATATATTTCACAAAAACTATATAGTTTTGTTTATTTCTCGACACAATCTCAGTAACCATTCAGACATTTATCCCAGTATGGCACTAGTTTGGACATTCCATTGTGGTACCCAGATACCAAAGAAGGTTGCCATTTCACTTTCCATAGGCTGTCCGCGAAAGCATTTCCGCGCAAACCGTTTCGAAAACCATTGCCGCAAAGGTTAACGAAGGAAAGCTTTTTATGAACTACCTATCCCATCGCAGGTATCCCCGTCCAGTATAGTGGTTAGTGCGCCTGCCTTTAAACTCTATGAACGCAGGTTCGATACCCGGCTTGGAGGAATTTGAAGTTTTGCCACAATCTACAACTAAATCGTACAAGTTCAATTAAAAATTAGATTATTCAAATTAATTGAAATTATTAATTAAGATTCCTAATTGATCTAATTAATTGACATTCCAGATAACTCTAAGTTAGACTAAGATGACGTCAGGAGAAGGGGGCTAAAAAAAGGGTTGGACCCCTCTTTAGGAGTACGGCTTCGAAGGCCTCCTATTTTGTCCGCCGAAGGAGGGCCCTTAACAACCTTTTTTTGAAACAAGGTTGAGAAAAGCCGGAAACAAGCTTGTAATAAAAGCTTGGGGAAATCTTACTGAAAACCTTACAAAAAATCTTGTTTCTTGTTGACTAGCGAATCCTTCCGCTATTTTGACGAAAGGTTCAACCCTTGTCATGGAAACCTTTGTGACAACCCTCGCCGACGACAAGGTTTCCAAAACCTTTTAGACAAGATTTCTTTGCTATCTGGGATAGTTTAGCAACGGATTCGGAAACCCTCCGCGATTTTACGCATGAGCCGGGCGAAGTTATTTTCATCAAAATAGGGGGAAAGTGAAGAATGGAAGGGTGATGTTTACATTTTACTGAGCGTGATCTAACAAAGAAGTCCGGAAATGCGCTGATATGACTCATTGCCTGACACCCCTTTCCGGTGTAAAACCGTCCAAAAGTGGTAGTCTCGGAATCCGTTGCTGAACTTAGAACTGCTGTTTGTCAAGTTGCTTGAAGTATTCCAGAACGGTGTTTTGCAAATCCTCTTGATACGCAAAGCGTTTTCCCGCCAAAAACTTCTTTAAAGGTCAAAATAAATGAAAATCCTGGGAGACAAAATCTGGACTATAGAATGGACGTTGCAGAACGTTCCATTTCCGTTGTGCCAACAACGCTTTGGTTTGATTTGACGTATGGAGTCTTGTGCCATCGTGCAAATCATCCTGGCCTTTTCTTTTTAATGGCTGTATGCAATTTCTTGAAAACTGCAATCTGCGATGAATTTCGGTCTCATTAATTCCGTCGGATTGCAAAAATCTGGTAACGGCACGTACCTCAAACTTTGCATATTCTGCGATTAGACATGCCATGTTTCTTTGCTTCCCGGAAGCTCAATTGCGTCTTGAATGAAACGACACTTCGGTCTAACTTACTACACTCCTAAACGTTTCGAGTGATGCAATCCCCGCCAATATTGCACCTGCGTGTTTTGTGTACTAGTCACCTGCACCTTTATTATCGGTCCGCCCTCGCAGAAAAAATAAATGGTTTAGTTTTGAAATTTGGCAGTTATTGGGATTAGTGCCCTAAATGGCATACTAAAATTCCCCGTCGGTGGATACAGGATGGGGGTTCAAAGGGGAGGATTTCTCAGTTTTTATTAAATATCTTGAAAACTATAAATTATAGCGAAAAACACTTAATTACAAAATTAAACTACATCAAATTTCCTATAAAAATAGTCCTACATTTGTTTGTAGCATCAATAGTTTAGAAGATACAGGGGGATGAAAAGTCAATATTTCTAAAATTCCTTATTCTAATGGTAACATCGATTAAAAGTACTGAAGCAACAACCTTCAGCGAAACCTCGTGTTCTATATAATAATTATATAAGAGTAGAAATGTATGTGTTGAGCGTAGAGATGGTGAAGAAGAGTTGTGCTTCCCTCCTCCCCTCACAACCGTTCCCCTCCACAAGATCCCTTCTACTCAGTATTGGCGGATTTAAGGGTGATAGCTGAAAGGTATACAGTTAGTTAAATTATCGAGCTGTATTTAAATCCGTTTTTAGCCTAAGAGCTAATAATAACATCTATTTCTAGGTATGACTTTTCTATCGTTTTAATCTGTCTTCCAATAACAAACGAAGAGTTAAAATCTCTGTTTAGAGCTTAAAAACAATCAACCAGAAAAATTAGAATACATTTAAAAAATAAAAAAAATTAACTTAAACTTTAAACAAAAACAACAAAAAACTTTTTAAATTATAAAATTTAGATAATGAAATTCAAACAATGTTCAAGTCGCGCGCAATTGCAGCTGCAAACAAAAAACAACAAAGAAAGCCAGGAAACAAAGATAAACTTAAAGGGAATCGGAAAAAGAACAAGAAATCCATTCTAGTCCATTTTTTCAAGGGCTAAGGACTTTATTCGAAATGGATTCAAAATAATAATTGGGAAATTGTTGGGATATTTCGGGCTAAGAGAAGCTTTATTTGGCGTAATGCAAGCTTCTTACAGAACAATTTGCCAATTATTATTTTGATTCCATTTCGAATAATGTCCTTAGCTCTTGAAAAAATGGACTAGAATGGATTCCTTGTTCTTTTTCCGATTCCCTTTACGTTTATCTTTGTTTTCTGGCTCTCTTTGAATGATATTGATTTCCAAATCTCTGTTTACTGGTTTTGGGGTTTTCAAAAGTCTTAAATTACTTTGTTGAAATACAATGTTGGAATCTATTTATTTTCTACTATACTTGCTAATTTCAGAGAACATCGTACTCGTAGTCATTAATAAGATAGCTGAATCGCTGTGTTTAGTACTAATGTAATATAATATCACAGGAAAAAGTGAACATGGTCAAATGCATTCGAAGTTGCCCGTTGCGACGAATTTCTGTTGCTCTATTTAAGTGGCATGGACTGAAAAAAGACAAAGAAACTGTGTTTATGTTGATGTTACTGACAACGTCAGCTCATGATATAATGCCCTTATTCGTCTCAAGTTATTCAAATTTATAGAAGATTATAGAGAATTTTTTAATTAATCGTGAAAACGAATATTTGTATAAAAGTAGAAATCAGCGGTAGTGGTCTCCCCAAAACTTTCTCGTGTACTCCTAATACATGTATGCAGTACTAAAAGGCAGTAAAACGAACAAGAACCCTTAATGCAGTGGAGAAAAAAAAACCCAGAGAAACCAGCGGGATTGGTCTCCCCTAAACTTTCTCGTATACTCCTAACACATGTAGAGAAAACTAGAATAATAAAAGACGTCAAATAAACTTCCGTCGCAAGTAAACCAAAGTTGGAACCACGCGTGGTTTCAAGGATCAAAACGAATTCAAATCCCCTGCGCATTCTTTTGCGCAACAGGACCTGGCGAGACTCCCTAAATGTTTGCCTCCTTACAAAATCGCGCCAGAATTGGTTTTTGGCAAACTGCCAAGATTTCGGAGCGTCCCTTCTTCTTTGCACAGGCATTGCCACCAGTAGGCTTGCACAGGGAGTTAGTTTCAAACCTGAACAAGTATGCGATTATACAGACCGACAGGCAGTCAACCCTGTGACGGATTTGGCCCAAAATTTTATACGGACCTACATTCATGACGATAAAACTGTGTACCAAAATTTACCCATCTAGCTATTCAAGTTTTTGAGTTATAGCGTTCACATGACCGCGGACGTACATATTGACAGGCCGTTGACAGATTTTGTCCAAAAGTGGATAGAAACCTACAAATTAGTTTTCAAGTTCACATACCAAATTTCATCCCTTTATCTCTAATAGTTTTCGAGTTATCGTATTCACAGACATACAGAGATACAGACACACAGACAGACATAATTCCAAAATTGTGTTTATCGCCCTCAGGAAGGTCTAAACCGTGGAGATTCGTCAAAATCTCGAGTTCGAATTTTTTGACGATTACAATACTTTCTCTTTGTATACTTCGTATACGAGAAAGTAAAAAGCGAAACGTCATACTAAGATTTCCGATGGTCATCCAACGCGGAAGTGGAATTAAAAGCCGGCGTTATTACCAATAAGGCTGGGTGTAGATAAAGGAAACGAACATTGCAATTTCAACGTCTTTTTTAACCGATTGACACAAAAATTGGACATAAATTTACCATTAAGGTAAAAAGGCCACATACCGAATTTCATTTATCAAAGTAATTTTTTAAAGAAGTTATTGGGTTCCAAACTATGCGATTATACAGTCCGACAGACTGTCAACCTTTCTACGGATTTAGTCCAAACTTTGATATGGACCTACATTCATGATGATAAAACTGTGCACCAAATGTTATCCATCTAACTATTCAAGTTTTTGAGTTATAGTGCTCACATGAACGCGGACAGACAGACAGACTTCGCATAGACGGATTTTGTCCAAAATTTGATACAAACCTAAAATTATATAAAAAGACCACATACCAAATTTCATCGCCGCAGCTCTAATAGTTTTCGAGTTATCGTGTTCACAGACAGACATAATTCCAAAATTGTGTTTTTCGGAATCGGGGAGGTCTAAAACGGGGAGATTCGTCAAAATATCGAGTTCGAATTTTTTGACGATTACAATTCGTTCTCTTTGCATACTTCGTACACGAGAAAGTAAAAAGGAACTGATACAACTGAGAAGAAGAGGGCATTTAGAGAACCAATTAACAAATTTGATTGCACTACTAATCTTCACTCTAATCGTGGTCCTATAGCTAATTTCTAAACTGTTAGAGATAGGCTTATATTTTCAATTGGAAAAATGCTTTAAATGAAGCAAGGAATTTTTTTATTTAAAATACTTTAATACATTTATTAAATTATTAAATTATATTTTTCATGCATTTTAAAATTCTTATACATTTTTCCGTTCCTATCAATCATGCTTAGTAGAATAATCTTGGCATATTAACATTTTAAATAAAAAATGTTCATTTTTTCTGCGATAAAAACAGACCGTGTTATAAAGCTTTGAATTTCATTATTTTAGGTCAATCAACGGTCGCCTCGAGGAAGCGGCGTCCGTTGATTGGCGGATCTTCCAGGCGGCCGTTGATATGGTCTAAAATAGCGTAAGATAATGAAACTCATAATTAATCGTAAATTAACAGCAAAAACATATGCAATCGAATATTACCAGTGATGTTTAATGAAATATAGTGAAAATTGTTTCAGATAAAATGAACGCTTCACTTACCCGTGTTTTGCAAAATCCGTCCACAGCTGAATCATAATATTTGAGACTTCTCTGTCTTCTGGCAGTCTCAGAGCATTGCTCAAATTCATGTGAGGGAAGCCAAATATGTAGTAAAGCTCACTTTCGTGGTAAGAACCTGCAGACATACAAATTATTAATTTATACGTCCAAATTTTCAAAAACTGAAAGAAGTTTTAATTTTATTTATGATTATTTAGATAAATAGAAACTTATTAGTGATCCTTGAGGCAAAATTAAGGCGAGAGCAATAAACAGAACGTATAAAATATGGAAAAAGCAGTCCAATGATAGATGAATCTGAAAGACACGACTGGATTTTTTATAAAATTCTATGAATAAACTTCATATTGGATTACGCATGAGGAAAAAGAGATACTGGGATATTTAACCACGTAACTTAATAATTTTCTTTGCTATCTAATAAGATGCTCCCTTCTGTTTTGGAAAGCGGTTGTCGTTTTTATTCATCTCAGAAGGCATATAATACTTGAGATGTTTATGGATTCTAGGTAATTTTTGTGTAAAATTATAAAGATAATTAATGATTAAATTTTAGTTTTAAGACCAAAAATGCGATAATTCGATGCACGAGTATTCTCGGGCTGGTAAGTTAAGCGGTTAACCTTCCAGCGGGCGCGCGTTTGCAAGAGATACTCGAATTGTGCATCGTATTGCATATTTATAACGCTATTCTATATATTTAAGTGCAATTTTATTTATAAAATCTTTATTTACTACTAGGCTAATAAATACAAATAGCATAAATAAAAGTTACATTTATTTTTGGAATACGATGCACGATATGTCGTAAAATTTGCGTAAACGCGCCCGCTGGAAGGTTAAATACTTTACACCTACGCATTTCAAGAGCTAATCTCATAAAGTTCATCGAGATATTTCAATGAGACCTCTCTCAATTATTCCTTTGTTTCTATACACAGAAAAATATATTCAATTAAATAACGTAAGTACGTTCAAATATCTTGCAACCACAAGACATTAATTTGTATATTAATTTCATATTCTTTTTCTATCACCTTTGTGTAACACGCCGATGCCGGCTTGTACCGCCGATAGTACAAGTCACACATGTATGTCCTATCAAGAACTATGAATGTATTAGATAGGACATACATGTTTGTGTCCAAAAATGTCTTTCTTATGGCATTCCTTGTGTGTTAATTTCTTTATAATATTACTTAGTTTTCAATAAAAGAATTTCAATGAGACATTACTCAATTATTGCTTTGTTTCTATACATAGAAAAAATATATTCAATTAAATAACATACGTACGTTCAAATATCTTGCAACCACAAGAGATTAATTTGTTTATTAATTTCATATTCTTTATCTACCATCTTTATGTAACACGCCGATGCCGGTTTGTACCGCCGATGGTACGAGTCACACATGCATGTCCTATCGAGTACTATGAAGGTACTCGATAGTGCATACATGTTTGTGTCAAATAATATCTTTCTTATGACATTTATTGTGTTTTAATTTCTTTATAAGATTACTTAGTTTTCAATAAAAAAATATTTTCTACTTTTTAATACACTAATAAAAGTGTGTTTAGGATTTTTTAATTTTTATTATTTTTGACTATTTAATCTTTAATACACTTCATAATTCATGATTATAAATATTATGGAATCTAAAAATCAATATCTCTCACATTGACCACTAGATCTCGCAACTTGCATGAAGTCAATATTTAGTTAAATTAATATATTAATTGATGGGGATAACAGCCGTTGTTGCTTCAAATCCCATAACTCCTTAATTCAAGATTCAATTGATAATAAACTGTTCTAAAATTACAAAAATATTGTATTATCAAATAACTATAAAAATCTTAGAACTCTAGTACCTCAGAAGTCAGAGAGAAATAGATTATAAAATCCCTTCTTTACAAACATGAAACATTTTAAGTTAAGCAAAAGCGTTTGAAAACAAAAGAAATTCTTCCTATCATTACTATTTTGCTTACCAGGCTGAAAATTGCGATTTTTTAAATTATAGCAGAGTCCCGGTAATCCGGACTAGATGGGACCGGACGCTGTCCGGATCACCGATAGCCCGGATTAAACAGAATTTGCCTTAAAATGAACGTAATACATGTTTTAGATGGGTAAAACTTTAAAATTCAAACAAAGCTTAGAACAGGATGCGAGCATTATTATTTTCGTACTGACAAATCACTAAAATTAGTATATCCTACTTTTGTTAAAAATCTTTTCCGGATTAACCGACATTCCGAACAAGCGGGGACCGGACTAACGGGACTCTACTGTAATAAATTTGTAGAAATTTTATGGAACAATATTAACTAACACTGTTACTCTATAATTAGCAAATAATAATTGGACTTTGATCATGAAAGACTGAAAACACAATTGAAGAGAGCTCCAGCAATTGCATTTTTGCAATGTATTTGCAAATACAAAATGCTTTATATATATGTACAAAACTGAGCATTCTTTTCACGTTTTTTTGTAGAATTCGTTTGTGTATCGATATTTTATTTGATTCAAATCTATCAATAAAATCCATCTAGCCATTTTAGTACTGTTTTTCTTATTTTATTACATCAGTTTTGGCTTAACTTGCCGTATTACTTCTGCCAATTTAAAGGGTTTTCAATTCCTACTATTAGTTCACACTCTCCCTATATCTTGTTCAAATTTTGCAATCGATTTTAAACTAACTTCCCGATGAGCTGGAGACTTGAAACTTTAAACATAGCTCAAAACTAGATGACAATGCAATATTAATTCGCTTTCTTGTCTGTCTGTCTGTTTGTCTGTCATTTCATATTCTGTATGACGCATGCGCAATACGTTTTTCATTATATCTCGAAAACTATTAACATTACAGATTTGGCGGCTTGGCGATAAATTTGGCGATCATTTTGGCGACTTGGCGGCAAATTGGCGACTTTGGCGACAAAGGGAATTTTCAAGATTCAATCGTTAATAAAATACTTTTTATTCATCCACTCAAGTTCAAATACATTTTTAAAAACTTGTAGTGGATGACACTTGATGTTAATACAGTTTTTTCAAATATTAATTCATTAATTAAATTTAATTAATTTTAGTTTTATATCGGAGAAAAAAATTTCTAAATTAAAATTTTTCCTTGTTGACCTAAGTAGGAATTGACTTCAAAAATTTTTTTTTTATATTACTTGTTTTATTTTACTTTATCTTAGACTTTTGGGCAAAAATTAATGAAAAAAATCTAAATAATCATTTTTAGTATTTTTGTATAAGTGTCACGCAGAGAGGGAGACATTGAAGTTGAAAATGCGTAGTAATTATATCAAAGTTTTTATACCTTTCGCTGTAGTTAAAGAATGATTTTACTCAGTATGCATAAAATCAATGGCTTTTTAAAAATGCTTTTATTTTAAGTTTATAAGGATCTCACCTAATTTATTTGACTTCTTCTTTTTCTCTTTAGGGAACAAATGCGAACAAGCTGCTAATAAAACTGCCTGGTTTGTCACCTTCGATAAACTTTTCAAATCCTGAACGCAAGTTTCAACATAGATATTGAGAGCTGTAATCGTCAAAAATAAAGATATTCTTGAGAAAATAGATTTATGCACATTTTCCTTCTCACATTGATTAGAGAGAGAAAAATTTAACCGATTAATTTAGTCTTAGTTAAAAATTATGATTATTTTTCTTTATTTTTTATATGTATTAATTATTTAAATCAAAACTCTCTCCTATAGAGAAAATTATAAATATCTGTTTCAAGGAAATTATGATTAAAAGTCGTAATTTACTAGCTAAATATTAATAATGATTGTTGTAAATCATGTATATGTTCCGGTTAATGTGGAAAATAGGTTATTATGCATAATAACCAAGTAAGCCGGTTAAAATGGAAAATTTATGAGAATTTACCACATTAACCGTTTATTATGTATAATTACCAATGAAGTTTGGTCAATGTGATTAATTACATTGATATGTGATCTCATTGACCAAACTTCATTGTAAAATGTGATTAATTAAGCAAAATTTATTATTTAATACATTCAAAGGTTAGTCGCTTAAAGTTAAATCTTTTCGAAACCAAAGTATTTGTGGGTTGTCTTTGCACTATCTCATATTCCAATTTAGAATTTTAACCGCACTCGCGATGCCAGCGCCATCTAAAGTTGACACCGGGCAGATTTTTTTAAACTTAAACAAAAAAACATCCTATGCCTTCGCTAACAGCGGGAGCCAGAACCTAGTAGCTTCGCTAGATGATTGAATGTAAGGAATCTGCGTTTTATAATTACTCAAAGGAAGAAGGATAAATTGTGCTCGAGATGCCTGTGACAACTGAAATAGGCACCGGGCTATTTTTGTTAGTTTAAAAAAACATACTATGGCTTCGCTAGCGAGGAAACCGGAACATAGTAGCTTCGCTAGCTCATTGAATGTTAGAATATTGAAGAAATTAGAGGAGAACACAGGTAAAGCAGAGAATTGTAAAAAAATATAAAGCATTTTTTCCTAGTACATAGCTTCGTTACTAGCAGCAAATGTTTTTAAGAAAAAGGAATAGTAAAGAAATAATTTATTTAAAAAGTTCTAATATTTGCAATTGGGAAGAAACATTTTAGATTTAACTAAATAAAAAGAATAAAAAAATAGAATAATGTGAAGAATCAAAGGAACCACGCAAGTGAAGACAGAATTTGAAATCCAAAATTTAAACAAGCTACTTAATAAAATTCCATGCAAACGATTTTTATTAAATTCATAAATCAATAAAAATCGTTCAATTACGTAATCGGAGAAATATAAAATCACTAAATAAATAAAAATTCTATTAAAAAGTTAATTTATAAATTTTAAGTCCAACCTTAGAGGATGTTAGAGGAGTCGAAAGCTACTCCGTTGAAAATAATCACACTGACAGATCTTCATTGGTAATTATGCATAATAGCCGGTTAATGTGATAAATTATCATAAATTATCAACTTTAACCAGCTTACTTGGTTATTATGCATAATACCCGATTATCCACAGTGATCGTAACGTATATACATTAAAATTACAGTAAATATTTTAACACTCGTTCCTGAACACAATTGCACTCTTTTTTTTTATCGAATCCTAACATCAAATTCATTTTTACATCTAGAGATATGAAGTAATAATTTTTGGAGGCATGACTTTACCTGTATTTCTGCTGTGTCAATGCTTTTCTTTACCCGGTAGAGAATTGTTATTTCAGAAAACTTTTATTTAAGTTAGGAATCTCATCTAAAGCAAGTGACTTTATTTCCCTTTTTCCTTTCGTAATTTTACGGAATGAGAAATATTTATAATAATACATACATTAAACAAACACTAATGATTAGAATATATAAACTGTGTATGATACACATTTTTGCTGCAGCAGCTGTTCAATATTTAAATTGGACCCGATTCGGTTTCTGTTTTCTTTCTTACTGTGTTTTAGCTATCTGAAAGGGCACTGATAAAAAAAATAATCGCGAGCTTCATTTCGAGAAACCGACATTTAACTGTAGTTAAAGAATGATTTTACTCAGAATGTAAAAGTTTGTTCAAGAGACGTTTGCTTAGAAGAAGAATGTTTCGAGTAGTTAATGTTAAATCATTCTTTAACTACAGTTAGAATGTAACTGTAGTTAAAGAATGATTTTACTCAGAATGTAGAAGTTTGTTCAAGAGAAGTTTGCTTATAAGAAGAATGTTTCGAATAGTTA
>BGPR01000225.1:35225-48505 GCA_013235015.1 Araneus ventricosus
TAGTTAATGTTACTATTCATTAAATAACTGTAGTTAAATCATTCTCTAACTACAGCTACAATGTAACTGTAGTTAAAGAATGATTTTACTCAGAATGTAGAAGTTTGTTCAAGAGAAGTTTGCTTATAAGAAGAATGTTTCGAGTAGTTACTGTTACTATTCATTAAATAACTGTAGTTAAATCATTTTTTAACTACAGTTAGAATGTAACTATAGTTAAAGAATGATTTTACTCAGCATTTAGAAGTTTGTTCACGAGAATTTTGCTTAGAAGAAGCATGTTTCTAGAAGAAGTTTGCATATTCACTACATTAGACGCACTAATGTATTCTATAGAGAGAGTCCATACGGCCTGCATAAACTTAGCAAATCCTCACCCTCAGAGGATGAAAACTGTGAGAACCATACCTTTACGATATCTGGTTTTCTAGAAAATTGTATTGAAAGAGATGATGTCGCATTCTTTTCAATTAAAAGTTGCCTTATTTAAAACATGAGAATTATAACTTATATCCTCATAAGACATGAGGATTTTTTTATGGGGCCATTTGAAAGAATTGATGTATGGAGCCCCAAATACAACAGAAACAGAGTTAGTTTCTCATCTTCATGCTGCTTGCATATTCGTGAAAACCACTCTGCTAGATCAAGCTCAGTCCATTACTCCATGGCTCGCACAATCGTGCCTCGACATGCAAGGTGATAGTTTTGAACTGTTATCCTTGTAGTAAACATTTAACTTCTTTCGTACACTGTTACTTTAAAGTATTTTGAGACTGATGTGACTTCATCATTTGTTGAGAGATTCTCTCGTAAACTATGAATCGTAGAGGCATGGTTCTTAGAGCACTTTATTTTCTGAGAGTGAGGAATCGCCGTATTTTGCTTATTACGAAACACCTATTATAGGTTTTCCTCTGGGATTGCCGGCATTTTTCTTTTCATTTTTCACTTAGGATACTTGTAAGATCAAAACAAGTATTTTTTACACTCCAAGGATAATTGTCATAGTTGGATCTTAAGTGCAATTTTTAAACTCCTATATTAGAAAGAGAGGGCATTTCTCGACTGAAGAGACTATAGAAATGGCAATAAAGCAAGTATAATTTACCTTTCAGGACTCTGCTCTTAAAAATAATTATCTTACAAATTGTTTATAAAATATAATTCAAAACTATTTTTTTTTCACCTTTTATGGAATAATATTTTTTAACTACGTTCACTGATTTTCATTTCGCTTCCGTTAACATTTTTTTTTTCGTAAAGGAAGGCCATGTTTGTTTCTATTTTACTTTCAAGTTATTTAGATAATTGCGCTGAACTTTTATTATTTCGTATTCCAATCGAACTTCTTTAGTTGATCGATTTCTCATACGAAGGCGTTTTTAAATGCGTTTCTTTTCTTTACACTCAAAAACATAATACATTTATTAAGTGTGAATTATTTATAAGGAGTTTTGGATTCTATAGTGGAGATTTATTATGTATTTCGTCGTCATGTGTTCCATCTCGGATATTCTTGAGAGTTATTTGAATTGAAATTTTGATTAGATTTTCATTGAAATTCGACTTTTTTTCATAATGTGAATGAGTTCCACCGGGAATTTTTATATAAGGGGAGACTTCTAAGAAATACTTAAAAAGAATTTTTGAACATGCTTGTAATTGTGTCCATATTTTATATATCTATGAGCTAAAGCTCTAATCATTGAATTAATTGTCTTAACACCGATTATAATTACAAAAGTAATAAAATGAAAGTATGTTTTCCCAATTTTGAATTGCAAGAATTGATTCGTGTTCTCTATCTTTTTGTATTTATAAAAATTAGATAAACTAAACAAAAATTAAAATTAAATAAAAAGAAAGAAAAAAAGGATAGATAATAAACAGCAGATTTAGACAAAAACGATTACAATACATCTTTAAGCGTACAAAAGCAACAGCCTCAAGTGATTGCATCAACAGAAGTTTGAAACGATAATATTTAAAACACATAAAAATGAATTTCGAAAGCAAAAAATGTTCAAAAAGGAAGAAATGAATAAGGAATCGAATGGTAGACTTTATCGAAGACCACTCACCATAAAGATTCCAAAATTAGACAAGATTTTCTGTCAAGGGTAAGATTATAAATCAAAAGTATACCCTTTGTGGCCTGAATCCTGTCCAATATCAATATGAGAATCATTTTGACAAATCAAAATGCACAATCCTTAAAGGATAATCAAAAGGTACTAGAGAGTGTGCTAATTTTTGTTTAGTTTATCTAATTTTTGTTTCTGTATTATATTATAAATAGCTGCATTTGCGCCTTTATATAAAATACTATGAATTTTTATTAAAGTTTTATTAATTAATTTAATCAATTTATAAATTTGTCAATTTATAACTGTCTTTTTGTATTTATGTGCTTTTAAAGCCATTCTTGTTAGTTTTCCTAGATAAAATAATTAACACATAACGTCAAATCCATTAATTTTAATTTTTATTTTTGTGTTCACTGTAAAGAAAATATAATCTTATGCATAGTTACTCATCTCTGCATTCCTCTAACTACTGTTACCAAGTGGATTAAGTAACTTTTAACTTTTCTGTCTAATTGGATGAACCATATGATCTCCGCTAAAAATTGAAACATCTTTAAAAGTAAGAAAAAACAAACTTTTTCGCTTTTTTCCTATGAAATACCTCTTAAAAGTTTTGACTATGTATTTAATTTATCCAATAATATGCTTCATTAAGAGTTTCTAGGGTTTTTTAAGTGAAACTTTAAAGTTTTTTTCAGTTATAAAAATATTGGGTTGACGCAAAAATTTCCAATTTGTCTTCTTTTCTCAAATTTGCCTTATTTTACCATTCTAAAAAAAGCGTCCAATTTTCATAATAAGTTTGAATTTAGTGTAAACAAACAGAGAAATAAGGCGTAAACCAAAGTTTTCTGACAATTCAGATAAATAAAAAAATAATAATTTCGCTTTATCTGTTATTATATCTGAACCAACTTCAAATTCAAACTTGGTAATGTAACATACATTATTCACTTGTTATGAATGCAACTGAAACTTACCATTTTATATGAAACAAATATATTGCTAGAAAACCATCTCTGAAGTAAAATTTATAACTGATTTAAAAAATATAGTTTCACAATCGTCTATAACATTGTTTCTGGGGAAAGGTGGCGCCTGGTTCTAGCGTAAGTACTACTGTTTTGGATAGCAAGCACCGAAAGTAGTATCGGTGGTTGAGTTTGTGTACCACTATTTTGCTAGTAAACCATCTCTGAAGTCAAATATATAACTGATTTAAGAAATATAGTTTCACAGTCGGATATAACATTATTTCTGGGGAAAGGTGGCGTTTGGTTCTAGCGTAAGTACTACTGTTTTGGATAGCAACCACCGAGAATAGTATTGGTAGTTGAGTTTATGTACCACAATTTTCAAGGACTGAAAAACTACGGGGTGTGGCTGGAAAATAACTGAACTGCTTATGTTATATCGGAACGACAAACAAGTCCAGAACAAATGAAGCATGGCTATGTCACGTGTCCCCTCCTCTAACATCTGTTCAAAATCTCCAACTCCGAGAGTCTCTCTCTTTTAGTTGCAATCTTGGTTAGAATTGATTCGTTCTGTGGCGAATCCAGGGGGGCTATGGAGCTGCAGCCCCCAGAGCTAAACCAAAAATCTTGATTTTATTTTTTTTAAATTTATTTAAAATCTCTACAACTGTTTGTTCTTAATTTTCATTTTTTTAAAAAATAATAATAACAAAATCGTGACAACATTGCTTTCTGGCTTGACAGGCTCGGAAATTTTCCTACTTTTGTAGTCATTCCACTTGTACTTGTAGCGTTGACGAGGTCGAAGGCACTTTTGGCTAGTTATTTCATTGTATTGTTATCGAAAATATTGTAGTGTTCTTTATGATTCTGATTGTCAGATGAGGAAAGTGTGCAAAGTTAGAGTGCTTTGGTTTACATAAGCCATGAGGTTTGACATACGTCACTAAGATATAAAATTTTTATGGCTTCAGCCACCCCCCGACCCAAATCCTGGATTCGTTCATGTACTAAAGCCGGTGAAAATGCTAAAAAGAGCAATGTGTTAACGTGAAATTCAACTATACACTTGGGAAATTTGGGACAAAACTTACTCACTTCTGTAACAAGTGCATGCCGCATACACAAGTTTCTGATTCGTTCAAAAGGTTTAAGGAAAACAAGAAGAGATTGATGATGACATAGTCCTAATTGACCGAGTTCAACAAGTTTTTTCGATATCAGAGGGATTATGCACATTGATTGGGTACCTGAAGGTCAAACAGTCACGCAACTACATTACCCAAATATCCTAATCACTGTACGTCAGAGGTTCCCAACCTTCTTTTCCCTTGCGTACCCCTTGATTAGTCTTTTTATTTTCGCGTACCCCCTACAGTCATATCCCCCCCTACAACTATCCGTCTATGCAAAGAAGTTTTTATCAATAATGTTTAAAAGCTTAGGTAAGCCCAAGAGTCAAATGACTCGAATTTATAGCAATTGCAGGACTGATTTTGATTTTACATTTCATTTCATAACAGATGAAATAAGTATTGTAATAAATCCGCATTAGCTTATAAGGATATCTAAAAATTACACTTCCTTTTGCTGTCGTTTTTTCTTATTTTGAGGGTAGGTTTAGAACTTAACACAACTTTCACTTTTACTTTTTGCATCAAGTTGGGGAAACAAAACATTTTACGCGAACTTGGGGAAAAAAAGTTTGTAACATTTTTAATCGCTTATGTTTCCTTGTGTCCGCCATTACCGACTTTGAGTTCGCGTCCCCCCAGGGGTACGCGTACCACAGGTTGGGAACCTCTGCTCTATGTGAATGGTTACGGAGAAAACGACCTGATCTTTGGCAAAACGAATAATGTCTTCTTTACCAAGACACTCTACAATTAAGGCTGTCTTCGCGAAAAGATGAAGCGAAGGGCTTCAGTTTGAATCACTCTTTGAGATAGAAAAAACTTACATATGATTACAAAATTTCATATGATTCTTACAGACATGTTCTTCTATAATTTGAAAAAAAAAACTGTTTTTGTATAAAAATTTTACAAGGGTCAAAATAAATACGTAAAGAGGGATGTAATTCATAATTAAAAATGCATAATTGCTGTTGGAAAAAAAATATAACTACTTTGAAACTTTCTGGCGATCTATAGAGAACCATATTTCACAATATACTACATTATTTTGTGTGAAATGATACTTCATTATAATTATAAATGGAATAAACTATTCCTTACTTTGAAATCTACAGTATTTTCCATGATTTTGCTAGGGGGCGCCACAGCTCTATCGCAGAAATGAAATTTTCAGGTATTTTGGCGGGTTTTTCCTTTGCGGTTTGCTACTAAGCAGATTTCCTTTCGCCAACTTCGAATATTGCAACCCTATTTTAAACATAATGGATTTTACTACCGAAATTACTTAGAAAAATGAAATTTGGTATGTGGCCTTCTTACCTTAATTGTAGATTTGTGTCCAACTTTTGTGTGAATCGGTTAAGACCAGCGGGAGTGATCTCCCCTAAACTTTATCGCATACTTCCCCAAAAAGGTGCGGGGCCCCCCCCCCCGCGTGGATAAAAAAATTCGAACCTTCTGTAACCCAGAATGCAATCACCATAAGAAGGTTTTTCATTGTGGTTTATGGTGATTGTGAAATATTTAGGTAGGAATCAAATTCAAACAGATGAGTACCGATTTTGCACTCTTGCCGACTCAAGGACAAAGTGACGTAATCCATCCGCGCGCACAGAGATTGCTACCACTACGCATGCGCATGGAGAATCGGATTAAAAAAAATTGAATATGCAATCTGAACGCCTTTTTTGAACCGATTGGAACGAAATGTGGGCACAAATCTATAATTAATGGTAGCAACCGTCGTACAAATTTTTATTTATCTAAGCCAAAGGGTTTAGGAGATATAATTTTTACAAGTATGCCATTATACAGTCCGACAGACCATCAACCATTCGACGGATTTGGTTCAAACTTTGAAACAGGCCTACATTCATAATGATAAAACCGTGTACCAAATTTTATCCATCTAGCTATTCAAGTTTTTGAGTTATAGTGTTCACATGACAGCGGACAGACAGACAGACTTCCCGTAGACGGATTTTGTCCAAAATTTGATAAAAATCTACAAATTATGTGTAAAGATCACATACCAAATTCCATCCCTATATCTCTAATAGTTTTCGAGTTATCGTGTTCACAGATACACAGACAGACATAATTCCAAAATTGTGTTTTTCGGATTCAGAGAGGTCTAAAACGTGACTGAAGACCACATACCTAATTTTATCCCCGTAGCTCTAATAGTTTTCGAGTTATCGTGTTCACAGACATAATTCCAAAATTGTGTTTTTCGGACTCAGGGAGGTCTAGAACATGGGGATTCGTCAAAATCTCGAGTTCGAATTTTTTGACGATTACAATACTTTCTCTTTGTATACTTCATATAGGAGAAAGTAAAAAAGGCTTTCAAACTGCATAATTATTTTTTCTAATCCGATTCTCCATGCGCATGCGAACTGGCAACAATTTCTGTTCACGCGGAAGTTATTGAGCGAATTACGTCACTTTGTCCTTGAGCCTACAAGAGTGGAACCTAGCAGTGTGTGATAGATGCTTTTTAATCGGTACGAATCTCTTTGAATTTGAACATTCTGATAGTCATTGGATTCTGGGTTACAGTAAGTTCGAATTTTTTTATCCACGCGGGGGAAGGGGAAACAGCACCTTTCTGGGGTTTTGTTCTTAATGTTTGTCCCTGTATGTTGTGTCCTTTTGTGTTTAATTAAAAGTATTGAAACGAACCAAGACCCCTTTCCTTGATGGCTACTGTTATCCCTAACAGAAATAAGATTATGGCGTACCAAAAAGACCGCAATTTGGCAACATCATTAGAAAATCATTTGGCCTCAGACTTATCAACTTTATAACCGTAATTATAAATATTAATGGAATGGTATACGAGAAAGTTTAGGGGGAGATCACTCCCGCTGGTTTCAGTAGCGAAGACTATATCTACAGAATGGTAGTTCTTAAATTAATAGCCGTGGCCATTTATTTTGTACTACCTTTGAGCCATTAGATACATCGCAATATCGTAAAAATATATGTTACAAATATTATCGTAGAAGTAATTTGGGTTGCGTTAGGAGATATGGAGAAATAGAAATGAGAATTAAATCAAGAGGAGCTCTTCAATAATTTCATAGGTGGGCGGAATGCAATTATATATTTTTGTTAATTCCCCCCTTCTCCCAAGAGTTATTTTGGTTTATAGCCAATTATTAAGCGTTTTATTAGTTTGATTGCAGAAAAGCGAATTTAATTTTTTTTTGTTATAGATTGCTTGTGATTACTTGTAAATAACGCGAAATTCTAAACAAGGAAGGGTAATATTATTCATTTAAATTTTAATTCGGTTCGTTGTCATTCTAGAAGCATAAAATACTGTTATCGAAACATCATTTCTTCACGATTTTCAGCTCGGGAAAACGAAAAGGCAATCATCAAGGAATATATGTTTTTTTTTTCACTAAGATGAACTGAAAAACCAACTGAAGAAAAATTTCTCAAACAATTTTCTGACAGAACGGGAAGTTAAGACTTCCCGCACTTTCCTCCCAAACCAAAGCCCGACCCTCCTAGTATCCAAGGGCAAAGCAGGGCTCTCTTTTGTAATGTAAGAATGAGCGGTCATTGAGGTTTTTTATGAGGGTAGGGAACCTATCAGTTATTTTGAGGTGCCAGAAAGTACCATTTATTTCTTTCCTGGCAAAAAGGCTTAAAATTTGATGATAAAGATGACGTCACAAACTAGTAAACTTCAGCGCCATCTCTTGGGAAAGGGCATTTTTAAAATTCTACGAGACAAGCCTTTTAAGTGTATGTCAAGACATTTTTGGCCAAGCACGGGATCCCCTTCTTGGAACACAAACCTATTCATCTGCAGAAACGGCGGAGATCATGAAAGGGCTTCTGAACTTTACCTGAAACTCTTCTTCGAACAGTGGAAAATTCATATGGAGTGGTATAGGGATAGAAGAAGTGAGTAAATTGTATCAAAATTGTAAACAAAAATGAAAATGAAACATTTTTAGAGCACCAATCTTGTTATTTTCCAGTCACACTTTGTTTAACTTCCTTCACTATGTAATAATTATGGGATCGAATGGTCAATACATAATTTTTCAAACTACTCGTCAAAATATAATGATACAATTGAATAGGATGTCAAAGACGATCATGATCACGTTTGTTATCAGAGAGACTATTTGAAGTTGATTAAGTAAAAAAAATTCTGAAACTTCGGAACGAGAACAGCCAATTATTTTAGAAGACGAATTAATTATTAAATTAAATTAATCGGTGGCAAGTTAGGAGATAACAGTTCTGTCTATTAAGAATAAACTTAAGATCAAAATATCCAGAAATTTTTGCACCAACCTAATTATTACAAAAGTATTAAATTTTTAAAAAATCCATTTCGTCATGAGTCATCCTTAAGGGATATATAATTTAATTTAAGGAAAAGAATCAAGAAATGGGTGGGATGTAGCAGCAAATCTTCATCTGCGACTCACCTACCCACGTATTTTTCGCACCTACATATTTGTTAGCGATGACATCATCTGAACTGGCGTAGTCAAATTCATACATATAGACTGAGACTGAAGGATGAAGGGTCAGCAGATTCACCAGCTTTATAGATGGAGCTTTCAGATCAATGTCACTAATGATCTGAAAAATAAAATAATAAAATTATGTTCAGAACTTTAAATTTCGTGCTTACCTTATACATAGACAATTAATTATCCTCAAAACTAATTGATTTTGTAAACGTTTCTTTCCGTTGTCTTTTCTTTTGTTACCTTGTACAGGGTGGGCAAAAGTCCGTAGAATCTTTAAAAATTCATAAAACCCGAAAAAATAACCGAAAAAAAAAACGGTTTGCAGGGTTAGCATCGCTAGGTCACGGGAATTTTTTTTAAGACAGAAAAAAATAAGTCAGAAAACAGTCGACAGATGGCGCTGGTACGAACGACTTCGGTGGAAATATGCAAATAAGAAATTGTGCTCCTAGTCCACAACCTGTTCACGGTTATAAACCGTGTATGTGAACAAGGATCCGGTACATCTAATCTGTCGGAACTGAAAGATGCGATCCGCCGAGAGCCGTCGTGTATGCATCCGGACCTGCTATACTCTGCCGTTACTGGGTTTGTAATCCGCCTGCAATGTGTTATCCCTGTGGTGCTAGTGGTCATGTGGAAAACGTGCTGCTGTAATAAACGATTTGGAGGCATTCTGTTCGTTATTTGCGTATATTTTCTTTGACTTGTATACGTCAGCGCCATCTATCGGCTATTTTTTGAGTGATTTTTTTCCTTTCTTAAAAAAATTCTTGTGACCTAGCGATGCTAACCCTGCAAACCGGTTTTTATGAATTTTTAAAATTTCTACGGACTTTTTGCTCACCTGTATTATAAAATTATGTGTGCAAAAAAATGTTAAAAATTTTAGAAAGAAAACTCGAAGTAGAATAAAATCATAATGATTAAATTGCGAAAGTTGTACGTGTAAAAGTATTACATATGTGGTCATTAGCTTATATTTGATATAGAACTCTTAATGTTAAACAGATCATTTAAATTAGAATGGCTAAATGTTTAATTTTATATGTAATTCTTTTGCCGAGACGAAAGAAACTTGATCCGAAACGAACGACTATGCGCACGAATAGCCATGAAAATATTCATTTTTGATTCACCTCTATATGTAAAAATTGAACCCCCAGCACACACGTGCTATTTAATGTATATTCTAGGAAAGGAATCCCATAGTTGTTTTCATATATATGTTACGGTTAATGTGGGTAATCGGTTACTTTATATAATTATCGAATCCTTAGCCGGTTATTATATATAATCACCGAGGTAATTATTAATATATATAAGAAGCCAGAGATTGAAGTAACGCGGTCACGTGGTTTGGTTTGGCTATGTGCCAAATAGGGGAGATCCAGACTTTCTGTCTACAAATTAGTAAACACACGGAGATACTGTTTGGATTCTTTTATTAATATAATCTTTCAGCATTTTTGTTTGCTTTTTTTCTCTGAGGAAACACTGCATTCTTTTTTTTATTTTATGTTTATTCATCGACGGACATGCAACTCCATTAATATTAATATTAAATAGAAGTCATGTGGTTTACTTTCTTTATATTTAATTCATGCTTAGTTTTTGTTAAAAGGGTTCTTTCTTTTACGTACTTAATTTTAGAATTGAATATTTATTTTTTATATTTAATATTTTTCCTTAACCGTTCTTATACTGAAAGGCTTCTTTTACTTAAAGAATTGCATTCATCAATTAAGCATTTTTTAAAATTTTATATTTGGTAACGCATTTTTTTCTGTTAGTGGATTTAGCATCATTTTACTCGGATAAAACAAGAAACGAAAGTTAGTGTCAATTGATTCATCAGTTCTCTTTTTCACGCTTTCTTTAATTATTAGTTCTTAAGCACGCTGGCCATCTGCATCAGATTTTCTTCAACAACTTTCGTTTGTAAATTTGTGACAATCAGAAAACAAGAAACGAAAGTTAGTGTCAATTGATTCATCAGTTCTCTTTTTCACGCTTTCTTTAATTATTAGTTCTTAAGCACTCTGGCCATCTGCATCAGATTTTCTTCAACAACTTTCGTTTGTAAATTTGTAACAATCAGAAAACAAGAAACGAAAGTTAGTGTCAATTGATTCATCAGTTCTCTTTTTCACGCTTTCTTTAATTATTAGTTCTTAAGCACTCTGGCCATCTGCATCAGATTTTCTTCAACAACTTTCGTTTGTAAATTTGTGACAATCAGATCCGAGATATTGTTGGCAAGCTAAAAGCCAGTCTTAGACGGGCACAAATCTTCTAGTACCGGTATTACTAGAAGATTTTTACGCGGTTATTATGTATAACTCTATCGATACGGGAACGTCCCAAACGTCTTTACAAGCAAAAGACGTCGGCCGCCCGAAACGTCCGATTATCACTGTGGAGTTTTCATCCCCTTTCGTTAAGTGTGATTGATTTCATACCCACAGCACATATTTTCTTCGTTAGAATGGCTCTCCCAGAAGGGTTGGGGGAATAGGGGGATTTTTCTTAGAATTCGAAGAGTGCCAGTTGTCATTGCGGTTTTTGAGGGGGGAAGTGAATTTTGGTTATCTTTGAAAGAGGAACTCGGCGTTCCCTTAG
Organism: Araneus ventricosus; assembly: GCA_013235015.1. Classification (NCBI taxonomy): domain Eukaryota; kingdom Metazoa; phylum Arthropoda; class Arachnida; order Araneae; family Araneidae; genus Araneus; species Araneus ventricosus. The sequence continues at coordinate 46,559 of BGPR01000225.1, forward strand.
AGAGTTAATAAACCGATTATCCGCTTTGACCGCAACATATATACTAAATGGTGAAACTAAGAATATCGTTTATTCGAAAGCATTAGCGTTGTTATCAAATCTAGACGATCGATGCTTCAGAATTCCACCGGCAAACTTCTAGGGGTGATAGTATGCGTGAAGACAAACAACTTTTGTAAAAGAGCTTTTTGTTTAAACATGGAGTCGCAAAGACAAAAGGTGATAGGTAAAGGGGGCTCTTCGTCAGTGAATTAAGTAAAAGAAATGGATACAGCAGATGAAGCGCATAGCACAGATTGAATAAAATACAAATGTTCAATACCACAACAGCCCAGTTGCATGAATAACAACGTTACAAGTCGTACGCAGAATTAGGGATGGTAGTTATTGCAAAAATAACCGGTTTTTTCACTTCCTGTTTTGACCTGGCGGTTAAAACCGCTCAAAATAAACGGTTTTTGAAATAACCGGTTTTCGATTTTTTTTTAAAAAAATGAAACAACGTTTGTAGACAAATTTTACTATTAATAATAATATACAATAAGTAAGTATTAATACAATAAGAAAGTATTAATAATATAAGAAATATTATATAATATTTTCTTATATAATATATTATATTTCTTATATAATATTTTATTATCTTATATAATATATTTCTTATATTATATAAGATAAATATTTTCATTAATATTTTTCTGGAATAACAATTCTTTTTCATTTTTATAAATTTTCTTTTTCAGAAACAACGTGTTTTTCTTTTATTTTTAAATCTTTGGTTTGCATACTCATTTTCCGCTTCGCTAAGCATTGGAAGTAAATGTCTACCTTGACGTTGAGATTTAGTTAATTCCTAAGAATTAACTTTTTAATTATCTTATTTTCTTCATTAGCTTCTGTTAAAATACCTTCGAATATCACGGTATCCATTTCTTCTGGTTGTTCGATTTCGGCTTCTCTACTTCGAATCATCTTCTCTATAACTTTTTCTTTTATCGTAAAGGGATTCGAACCTGGATCTCTCCGACCAAAAAGTCTAGACCTTACCAACAGGCCTCCTTAGAGACCTTAGCATGGCCTCCATAAACTTTTCCTCACAGAACGTAGTATCATTACAGTGTATTATGCCCTAATTTTAAATATCTGAAATTTGAAGTGTTCGACTTAAGGCTTTTCTGCCTTCAACGTGTAAGCTATTTTTTTACGGTGTCTGTTACATAATTTTATACCATCCAATGTTTTTTTAAAATATTGCTATACTTATTTTAAGACACTCACTTATGAAATTGTAACTAAAAAAATAAAGTGAAGTTTTCAATCTGCTCCCGTTTCAGAAAAAGACAATTAACATCTGTAACAGTGAAGGACATTGTTGAAAAGTGAAAATTCATTACAAAAAAAACCCGTAACATTGTTAACTAGTTTCAATTTGGAATAATGCTTTTTAAGATCATATAAACAATGTCTAAAACCAACATTATTGAAACTTGAAACTGAAACTCCGGATTCAGTACAACAAAGCGTGCCTAAGCTTCATTTTCGAACAATGCTTCTCATACTATATAAAGCCCAATGAAGAAAATCCTCATTATAACCACATAGAAAGATTTCTATCGCTCTGTCTCTTTCTCTGTGGTTATAACCATTCACTGCAGAGACAAATCTTCGTAGAAACTGAGTGATGTGCAGGTGGCACTGCTATTTACGCAGTTGTGAGTGATGTGCAGGTAGCACGGTGTTATGCGTAGTGGTGAGTGATGCGCATTTGCACCTGCGCTTCACTCAGTTTGTCAGCGGGCCTACGAAAAGGATCAGTGTCTGTTATTGATGGTCTCTTTATACAGAAAGCCGCGGCGCTGATTTTTGCAGTCAACTATTCTATATGTTTAGTTCCCATTTCCTTAATTCTATATGTTTAGTTCCCATTTCCTTAATTCTATATGTTTA
>BGPR01000225.1:56394-78916 GCA_013235015.1 Araneus ventricosus
GTGACTTCCCGTTTAAGATCCTAGACTACTTCTCTCCTTTTATTAACGTCTTAAAAAAGTTTTGAGAAGGAGACCTATTTTATCTTTCTGCTGGGAAAAAAATGAAGACAGGAAATGGAAAACGCAGTAAGTACCAAAAACACAATTTTTTTCGCTTCAAAACGTAATAAATACGAATGCTTTCAACTTTGGAAACGATCTAACAATCCATCAAACTCAAAGTAGTTGAAAAACGGATTGGTAGATGTTGCCTGTAATTTAAGTACTGCGAGGCTGCATCTACTTTTTCGTTCAACAGTCAAATTTGAAATTTGGCGTTTCCTGCGTTTTCCATTTCCAGTCTTTAATTCACCAATTACCGTGACGAGTCGTAGTATAAGCCATATGTGACAACCAAAATAAGTGACTTCTGACACTAAATTGCAGTTTTTTTAAAAAAATAAATCCAGAATGAGTAAGTATCTCGTCGCTTAACAACCAACACCACCGATCTCAATTCTTTGAAATTTCAAAAAAGAAGATTCGAATGAATTATTCGCAACAAATAACGAATATTTCTAAATTTATTTTCTCGTCTGGTTAGAACATGAGGTCTCATGTTCATAGCAGATGTTAAAAAATTCCGAAATACTCATTATTGGCTGTTGTAGCGGTTACAATTCACTGCCTTCTCCTTTTTATGGTAGGTGGCGCTACTAGAGCCATCCGGGTTTTCCCATGATGCCTCTCTCTCTTCTTCTTATGTGTACTTGTCTTGTGTTGTTGTTCTGTCTTGTGTCTTGTACCTTTTGGTACTTTGTCGTGGAACTTAGCTATCTAATAAAAATGGTTCCTGAAATTGAATTAATTCTTCAACAACGGCATTCCATATGAGTCTCGTCCCTCTACACTGTGAAGAATTCATTTGAATCTTCCTCTTTGAAATTTCAAAAAAATTGAGATAGTTGGTGATGCCTGTTAAGCGACGAGATACTCTGTGCCTTACCTTCCCCAGTGTCCTAATATCAGGTAACACGGAAGAGTTGTTCTCGTAATAGGGTATAGTTCCGTTGCTCATTTTGTGTTGCTGTTGCCTTCTCTTCTTGTGATGTGACGTTGTTCCGTGCCTGTACACATATTCAGTGTACACTGCATGCAGCAGCACATCAGCAGCAATGCCCGACATGAAGTCCTTGCGAACCAGATGCAACAGATATTTTCTCAAGAGGTCCTTAGTGAAAGGAATGGATGAAGGATCCTTATCCTGGTAGGCTAAAAGAAGACAGTCCTACGACAATGAATATTCTATCAGCTGAACAAGAAGGAATTTAAAGACAAATGTGGTACAATTAGTAAGCAGACAAACACGAAAAATGAAATACTACATACTGAAAAGATTCACGATTTAACTCTTAGGGGTGCAAAAAAAGCCGTTAGTAGAAAGTTAGCAACAGAGAATATCGTAAAACATTTGTTAAAATATCATTTCATTATAGAAAAATTCATCGATGTCTCAATTTGGTATATTAATTATCTTATTAGATATTTTTGACCACTCCTGCAAAATTTACTTGTTTTAAATTGTTACTATAAAAAGTAAGGTACAATACCTTCGACAAAATCTATTGGGAAGTCAGATATAACACAGGCGAGTATTTTTACAAAGGATTTTGCAGTCGGAAGCACTAACTACGACAGTTATAGAGTTACATGACTATGTAACATGACGTGAAGCCACCTCACACCCCTGGTGCCTATAACCTGAAGATTATCTAACCAGTTGGGTGGGTGCAGGGTGGATGAGTATAACAATTACCACCACAGGGCCCTGGGAACCCACGTGAATGCCATACCCCGAACAACTTTAAATTCTCTCCTCCCCCATGGTTTAAACTTATGAAAAAACCCAAAACTTAAACTGGAGAAATTACTGAATCAGAACAAATATATTCCTTGTCTGGGCAACACACTCTTAAAGAGTTTGACATTTACAGACAGAAATGATGAAAAACATTTAAACAACAGAACTGGATTAAATATGAAACATGCAGGAAACACACAAAAAAGTTTGGAAAATATACACAATTAAACACAAATATCAGGAAAAAAACTGTTCTGAATAAAAAATGAACAAAGAAATAATAAAATAATAATAATATTAATTTTGACACAAATTGCCTGTACTGTTGGTATTATGGCAGATGATTACACTTGTTCCTAAAAATCCACGTTCTTCCGCGCTTATACCATATTCACGGTGAAAATTTCAGTGGAGCACGAATCTAAGGGAATTTGTATTCAAGCCGTTTTTATTTTTCTCAGCTTTCCCTAGGGTTTTTCATTAGGAGTTTGTCTCTCTTGTTACTGTCTGACGATTGCTTTTGTACCTTGTCCAAACAAGGTACAAAAGCCGAAGACACAATCAGACTTTTTCAAATGTTTTCACTGGATGGCTTGCTGACGAAAAGGTTGATGTCGCTGAGAAAGATTTAATAATGAAAAAAACCCGCGGGAGTGGCCTCCCCTAAACTTTCTAGTACACTTCTCAAACATTTGTCATTTCCTTTTCCCCTGCGTGGATAAAACATTCTAACCTACTGTAACCCAGAATTCAATGACTATCATTGTAGATTATAGTGATAGCAAAATATTTAGGTGAAGAATCATATTCAATGAGATGCATATGTATTAAAACTCAGCAATATTTATTCAATTCCTACTATTAGTTCACACTCTCCCTATATATATTTATATATCTTGTTCAAATTTTCAACCGTTAATAAAATACATTTTATTCATCCACTGAAGCTCAAATACATTTTTTAAAACTTGTAGTGGATGACACTTGATGTTAATACAGTTTTTTCAAATATTAATTCATTAATTAGATTTTTAAATAGATAAGATGATAGAATTGGCAACAAACTTGGCGACTTGTCGGCAAACTTGCCGACAAACGGAATTTTCAAGATTCAATCGTTAATAAAACACTTTTTATTCATCCATTCAAAGTTTAAATACATTTTTTTTAAACTTGTAGTGGATGGCACTTGATGTTAATACAATTTTTCAAATATTAATTCATTAATTAAATTTAATTAATTAATTTTAGTTTCATATCGGAGAAAAAAATTTCTAAAATAAAATTTTTCTTTGTTGACCTAAGTAGGAATTGACTTTAATTTTTTTTTATATATTACTTGTTTTATATCTAACTCTAGCAATGCAAGCTCCGTGTGCAGAGGAGAAAACAGAAGAAAATGACCTCGTTCGTTATCGCTGAATAGCTTGCGCATTCGCAGAGATTGCTTCCACTACGCAAGTAAAACAAGGAGAAAGTGACGCAATCTTTCCGCGCTCACAGAGATTACTACAACTACGCATGCGTATGGAGAATCGTATTAGAAAAATTAATTATGCAATTTGAACGCCTTTTTCTTAACCGATTGAAACGAAATTTTGGCACAGATTTATAATTAATGTTAGCTACCATCGTACCAATTTTTATTTATCTAAGCCAAAGGGTTTAGGAGATATAATTTTACAGGAGATACAATTCTGCGATTATACAGTCCAACAGACAATCAACCCTTCTATGGATTTCGTCCGAACTTTGATACGGACCTACATTCATGATGATAAAACTGTGTACCAAATGTTATCCATCTAGCTATTCAAGTTTTTGAGTTATAGTGTTCACATGAACGCGGACAGACTCCCCGTAGACGGATTTTGTCCGGAATTTGATAGAAATCTACAAATTATGTGTAAAGATCACATACCAAATTTCATCCCGTAGCTCTAATAGTTTTCGAGTTATCGTGTTCACAGACAGACATAATTCCAAAATTGTGTTTTTCGGACTCAGGGAGGTCTAAAACGTGGAGATTCGCCAAAATCTCGAGTTCGATTTTTTTGACGATTACAATACTTTCTCTTTGTATACTTCGTATACGAGAAAGTAAAAGTTGATTGGACCCTTGATTTAAAAGTTGGATCGTTATTGTGACAGTGCAACAACGAAAACAACAGACTATCAGATGTTGCTCGGCTCCTTGTTACAGCGATGCCTGCTGGGGTGGAAATCTAATAACTCTTTCTCCAGCTGAGCCGTGTTGTCAGCAGATATCGACCAATGAAGCCATCTCTCACAATGCCAGGCCAGACGGTGATGAAAAAGCGTTGTAGTGAACTTTGACATCGTATTGCTAATGGGTTTTCAGACTTTCACCGGTTCTAGTTATGCACTTTCAGCACGTCGTCACTTTATAATGTGGTATAAGCAGTGGTGGTTTGTCAGCTCAGAAACAATCAGTGCTTCAAAAGTTGTATAGACCTAAGTTGTAGTTAATTTTGTGCTGATTATTTTGGTATATAATGATGATACACTAAAAATTGATAGTTTTTGAGTTAGAAGCAAAAAACTGGGGGAAACAATTTCATGTTGTTTGGCTTTAACTAAAATGCCAACAAAAATATAAAGATTCGTCAGCACCCAAAAAAACATAAAGGAGCAAAAAATTACAAGTCTTCCAGAATTGGATTAAAAAAAACTACTTAACGACTGAACTACTGAGAAAAAGCGAAAAATAGCCAAATGAGGAAGTCGCGCCAAGAGAGAGCCGGGGAAAATGCAGATCAAATTAATGAAATTTCAAGCGGAGAAAGGGTTGCTTTTCTTCCGCTTTGCGTTGCTCGTTGCTTTAATTTCAGACCCATAGGAGGGGGCAAAACTTGATGCAGCTCTGGTCTATCTCTCTCTTAATTCTTGATTGATTTTCCGTCTTCCTTTTAGGTTTTTTATTACTTTTATGCCATTTTCGTTGATCACTGAATTCTCAAAGTGGAAAGTAAGTCAATTAGAATAAAAACGAAAATACAATCTTTTAAAATAATTTCAGGAGGGCTGCATCTCTGTAGCTTTTATGGACGAGTCGCCACTTGGTATGAATTCATGAAACAAATCCAGACCAGCAAAAACAGCTCACGATACGGCCTCTTGGTTTCAGTATCACAGCGACTCGCTAGCGGTCGTAAGATTTGTCTGTATCCACATGTTCCTGTATAATAATGCCTCTTCACTGTATGCCTGATCAATCCTCAAAGTTTCTCTAGGAACTTTTGACTCATCTTGTATTACAGTTATTTGTTATCTTTCTATTAACATTTGGAAGTCAACGGTGACCTACGCTTGAATATTTCGCCAGAGTTCTATATAGTATTGTTACAAAGCTATAAAGTTGTTTCCCTGAGATGCTAATCTTGGCGACAAACTTGGCGATAAATTTGGCGACTTGTCGGCAAAGGTGGTGACTTTGGCGACAAAAGGAATTTTCTAGAAAGACCTCGAACTGCCAACCTATTTCTACCGGCTTCATGAACTTTCTGGAGATTACGTCACTTCCTACGTAATGAAGTCACTTCCTGTTGAAAAAGTATAAAAGCAAGCTCTCAACCCAAGAAGAGTTAGTTGGATTTTGATCAGCAAGCAAGCTGGTGAGCTAACAAGAAACCTTTGAGAGCTGTGTTGAGATTTATTGGTAATCTCTGCTGTGAATTTTTACAAGTGCTGTTTTAATTGTTGTGCTACCATTCTTTGCTTAGAATATTTGTAAAATAAAGAGCTTTAGTTTTTTAATCCTGCTTATTGGACTGCATTCACGTACACCCACAAGACGATTTTGTCATAGTATGTTATTTTGGATTATTTTATTTTCTTTGTGTCTTGGGTACCTTACGTTCTTACTCTTCTTCTGATATTTGAATTCATTATTTGATGTAATCTTTCTCCTATTTTTCTACCTTGCTTTAATATTTTATTTTGTATTCAAGGAATTTTGAATGAAGAAAGAAATTTTAGTTTTCTTTTTCTTCCTGTAACAGCTGAATGAATTTGAAATAGTTTACTTCTGGTAAAATGGCATCTCAAAACTGTCCAATAGATCATTGAATACTTTTTTGAGTCTGTATATGCTAGATTGGAACATGTTGGTTAGATTAAAATTAATGTGACAAATGGCTTCAGATAAAAGATATAAGATGCATTTTTACTTTCTCGTATACAATGTATACAAAGAGAAAGTATTGTAATCATCAAAATATTCGAACATGAGATTTTGACGAATCTCCCCGATTTATACCTCCCCGAATCCGAAAAACACAATTTTGGAATTATGTCTGTCTGTGAACACGATAACTCTAAAACTACTAGATACAGAGATGAAATTTGGTATGTGATCTTTACACATAATTTGTAGGCTTCTTTTAAATTTTAGACAAAATCCGTCTACGGGAAGTCTGTCTGTTTGTCCGCGTTCATGTGAGCACTATAACTCAAAAACTTGAATAGCTAGATGGGTAAAATTTGGTATACAGTTTTATCATCATGAATGTAGGTCCGAATCAAAGTTTGGACCCGATCCGTCGAAGGGTTGATTGTCTGTCGGTCTGTATAATCGCAATAACTTCTTAACAAAATTACTTAGATAAATGAAATTTGGCATGTGGCCTTCTTACCTTAACTGTAGATTTGTGTCCTTTTTTATGTCAATCGGTTAAAAAATGTGTTCAAATTGCATAATTATTTTTTCTAATCCGATTCTCCATTCGCATGCATACTGGTAGCAATCTCTGTGCATGCGGAAGCTATTGAGCGAATTACGTCACTTTGTCCTTCAGCCGGCAAGAGTGGAGCCTAGTAGTGTGTGATAGATGCGTTTTAATCGGTACGCATCTCTTTGAATTTGATTCTTTACCTAACTATTTTACAATCACTATAATCTACAATGAAAAGCCTTCTGATAGTCAGTGGATTCTGGGTTACAGTAGGTTCGAATTTTTATCCACACGGGGGGAGGCGAACAGTACCTTTTTGGGGAAGTATACGAGAACGTTTAGGGGAAACGACTCCCTCTGGTTTTGTTCAAAGTAAGAAGATGAAATTAGCATTAATTCTGTAGGATTTTTCGGGAATTATATAAAGCTTTCTTAGATAATTCCGAGTGTTTATGGATCATAAGTTTATGGAAACATGAGTCTGCAGAAACTTTTACATGAAGAAAATTTTTAGAAATGACTGCGTTCCAGGCAGCAAGTTCGAAAACATATTAAATGGCACATAGTTGTCTGGCATTCAATTATATTTTAATTTCTAAAGAAAGAAGGTTTGAAGTAAGGGACTCGGAACTATTTTCAAAACGTTATTTTCAAACAGATCTTAAAATTGAATCCGAACTGAAATTATATTGTTGATGACTAAATTCAAGTATTGCTGAGATATTAAGCTAATAAAATATATAAAATAATAAATGAAATATGCCTATAACAACAGCTTAATTGCATAAAAAGATTCCGACTTTTATGTATTTCCCATTTTTAAACATCTAGAGGTTTCCACAGTTAGCTTACTTTTTTTGCTGCAAATTCGATTTATGTTTTTATCTGTAAGAGTAATCAGACTATCTCCATTTACCCTTGAAATCTAGATAAAAAGAAGCAAGATAAAAATTACGACTGTTCTTCTTTGAACTAGTTTTTCCTGTTGATCGATAAAGATTGTATAGATCACTTGAAATATCTGATGTTATATAATTGATTGTTAGTCGAGATATCTGTGACTAATTCTTGTGAGTTTTCAAAAAGGAATGCGATTCAAACAAGCTAAAAAAAAATGTGAAATTTTGTATTACATTTTATTCTGTTCTTTAACATAAACACCACATATCTTTAAACAACTATTTTAATAAAGCTGGTAATTCTAAATCTATTAAAAATGTATTCTAAAATTAAATAATTCGGACGGTAATAATGCGAAACGTCAACGACTTGGATAATTTAACAACTAAAGGACTTTTATTCTTCGGGCAAAATAAGTATTAATTTTTGAAAATAAGGAAAATATCTTATTGAAAACACTTTTAACGTAAGACTACGTTCCTTCCATTGGGGTCTCAGGAAGGAATTTGATTCACACGCCAGAATGCCACAGAAAACGTTGTAGGGAGATGCTCTTTTTAATATATTTTTCTTTTTTCCTCATTCTCACATAAGTTGCAACTTCATTGGCTCTTTATGAGTTTCATTTTCAGTTCGGTTGCGACGACAGATCCAAGCAAATAATACTATACTAAAATTTTCAAATTTTTAGACTATTTCAGTAAAAAATGTATTTAATATGTTTTAGCTTAAAAATAATTTTTCTGTATCTGAGTTATTTGATATTCATTTTTGAAAGAGTATTATCGAGTGCACTGGGCAGGAAGGAAATTATATATGTGGAGCTCCTATTATTATTTTTTTTCGTCAGAGGAATCGTCTCATCAACATTCACAGTAATTTTTGTTAGTAAAACTGACAGAAAATGTCGTATGCTGGTTATTTACTTTGTTTGAAAAGCAGGAAATTTCACATCTGGATTTGGAATTAAAAAATTTGGCCTACTTGGAGATAAAGTAGCGTTTAAAAATGTATTATGTTGATAAATATTATCTTTCAGCTTTCCTCGTTTCTGAACTCACGAACCGCCATTGACTCTATGTTAACAAAATCTTTAAAAAAACTATCAGGGACTAAAAGGGGGCACCTTAGTTATTAATTAATAAATTAATAACTAAGGTGCCCCCTTAGTTATTAATTATTTAATTATTATTATTTATTATTATTTAATTATTAATTAGTTATTATTATTTAATTATTAATAACTATTTAAAATAAATTTAAATAGTTATTAATAATAGCAAATCTGATTTTAAATACTATAAGTATTTAAAATCAGATTTGCTATTGTTTTCATGCACAATTTAAAGGAAAATAATATATAAAGAAAGTAACGGGAGGGAAATAAATACGAATTAAGGGAAGTTTTAATTGTGAAAGAGGTAAAAATACAATAATATTAACAAGCAACGAATGGAAAAGAACGAGGAGGAATAAGAATCTGGTGGATGATGTCATCAGAGGCCTTCATTCATGCACATTCAAAAATAGAATAGGTTTTCTGTCGAGGAAAAACTACTTTAAAGTCTCTTGTGGTCTTATGGTGTGTCGGGAAAGAAAAAAATTATGACGCTTTTCGTGCTCAAGTTAAACGCTTATAACTCCGCAACCAAATTACATAGAGAGTTAGTTTTAGTTTCATTTAACAGAGAAAGGTAGACATTGAAGATTTAAAAACTAATTTTAGAATTTGGAATTACGGTTTAGTCACAGTCGAGCTGCAAAGTTGGTGAAAATCACGATAAATTTCGATGACGTCACAGCGACCGACGCGCGCGCGCGCAGACTAAGGCAAATCATTCATCGATCGCGCGAAATATCACTCAAGAATTGTTGAATTGCGTCGAATTTCGTTCTAAAGTTAAACTCTTATAACTCCGCAGTCAAATAACATAGAGAGTTGGTTTTAGTTTCCTTTAACAGCAAAAGGTGGACATTGAAGATTGCAAAAATAATTTTAGAATTTGGAATTACGGTTTAGTCACAGTCAAATTGCAAAGTTGGTGAAAATCACAAAGGATTTTACATAGAGTCACATAGTCACGCTAGACTAATAGTCACTATAGACAATAGAATTAATAGTTACGTAGAGCTACTTTAGTCACAGTTGTGTAAGGTAAGTAAGTCTACGCCTCTCGAAGAAAAGAAAGCGAAAGAAACAGTAGGTCTGTCTGTCTCTTTCGCAGAGACAGCCTACCGTCGATTTCTTTTCTTTTTTCTAGTTCTATTTCCTGTCACAAGGATTGAAGGGCATAAGGGACAGTTATAAAACGCAGTTCAAGAAAAAGGGTTTAAAAAGATTTTCCCCGTCGAAAAATTTTTTCTAGTGCTCAAAATCTAAACATAATTACGAAAATGAAATATAAATAAATGAAAAATATATTTAACTATAAAATGTTTCTCGTAAATTAATATGAAAACAATTTCCTTACATGCATTTTTATTATAACCTTTATTATAATTTTTTATAGCTCAACCGCATTTCTGTGACTGTCGTTTATTATAATTTTTTATGGCTCAACCGCATTTCTGTGACTGTCGTTTATTATAATTTTTTTATGGCTCAACCACATTCCTGTGACTGTCGTTTATAAAAAAGGAACAAGGCGGGGGAAAAATATTTATTTTAAATTTTTAATTCAAATTAATTAAAAATTTGTGATTGCTTAGTTATAATTTATTTGCTAAAATCTTACTCACATCAAGTTAACCCTTTATAAGGACGTGGGAATATACTTCCCACCAAATTCATCAATTTTTAAATGCATTTTTTAAAGTTGGCGTAAGTTCTCGCCAAATTTTTCAATGAAACAAAAACCTGGATGTTCCAATTTCTTATCTGAAACCATAACAAAGTGTCTCGACTTGGTAATTAATTATTAATTAATTTAATTAATTAACAAAAATAGTGTCATCATTAAGGTAAATGAATTTATTTTTTAAAATCAATCTCAATACAGTGCTATATAAAAGTTACTTTATATAGCACTGTAAATAGTGCTATAATAAAGTTACTTTATTATAGCACTACTAGAAAAAATGGCATTATAAAGGGTTAAAAGACTAATTATCTTTTATTAATTAATTACTAAAACATTCAAAATTAGTTAAAAAGACGAAATTTAAGTTATCGAGAAATGCATTACTGCTCGGTGTAACATTACATGTTACAGCATCCCTACGGTAACAACGCATTAGCCGACACTGAAAATAAATAGATAATTTGAGGAAAATAAAATTTATAATTAGGTGGAAATTATAATTCATAACTAAACGTTACAAATTTCGAAAGAGGCTAAGAAGACCAGCGCGAGTGGTTTCCCCTAAACTTTCTCGTATACTTCCTCAAAAAGGTGCTCTTTAGCTCCCCTTGCGTGGATGAAAAAATTCGAACCTACTGTAACCCAGAATCCAATGACTATCAGAAGGTTTTTCAGTGTAGATTATAACGATTGTAAAATATTTAGGTAAAGAATCGAATTCAAAAAGATGTGCACCGATTAAAACGCATTCATCATATACTTCCACTCTTGCCCGCTCAAGGACAAAGTGACGTAATCCTTCCGCGTGCACAGAGATTGCTACCAGTACGCATGCGTATGGAGAATCGGATTCGAAAAAATAATTATGCAATTTGAACGCATTTTTTAGCCGATTGACACAAAAATTAGACAAAAATCTACAATTAAAGTTAGAAGGCCACATACCAAATTTCATTTATCTGAGTAATTATGTTAAGAAGTTATTCGATTAAAAATATGCGATTATACAGACCGACAGACAATCAAGATGTTAAAACTGTGTACCAAACTTTATCCATCTAGATATCTACTAGTGGTCGGGTGCTTGACCAGTAACTCGAGCTTGAACAGCCAATCAAGATGATAAAACTGTGTACCAAACTTTATCCATCTAGATATTCAAGTTTTTGGGTTCTAGTGTTCACATGAACACGGACAGACAGACTTCCCTCAGACGGATTTCGTCCAAAATTTGACCTACAAAGCCTACAAATTATGTGTCAAGATTATATACCAAATTCCATCCCTGCATTTTTAAGAGTTTTCGAGTTATCGTGTTCACAGACACACAGACATAATTCTAAAATTGTGTTTTTCGGACTCAGGGAGGTCTAAAACGTAGAGATCCGTCAAAATCTCGAGTTCTAATTCTTTGACGATTTGAATTCATTTGTTCTTTGTATACTTCGTATACGAGAAAGTAAAAAATGCAAGAGTGAAGCTAGGAGAATATGAGTGTTCTTTGTTAAAATTCAGATCTGTTTCATGTCACTGTAGTAACCGATCTTTACAGATAGCGGTACACACTTAAATTAAACCCAGCATTATTTAAGGCGAAGGGGGACGCATAAAGAAGGAGAAGATTCTCTAAATCTAAAAGGTTTTCTACTAACACTTCGTCATCCATACTTCGAGCTCATCCCTTGTCACTCCCACCATGACTGGCACTGGGCTGAGGGATCCTTCCTGCTGCAGCATGGTGGTCGGGTGCTTGACCAGGAACTCGCCGTCCGCCACCGGGGCAAACTGGAGCATCAGAGAGTCCTCCAGAGTCTTCTGGAAAGAAGGCCACGTGACTCTTAAAAAGGATTTCCATGCACATTTACGGATCCTACATAGTAGGGAATGAGGTTGCTTCTCATTGGCTCTCAGCGCCACGTGACTTGGTTTGTTTGTTAATGATGTCATACAGCCATATTTAGGCGGGATTTTAATTATTATTTTGTCTTCTGCTATCGCGTCATGGAGGAATTAAAACTACCTTCTAATTATGATAATTTGAATGTTTTTAAGAAAATGATGAATACATTTTTAGAATAAAACAAATAAAGGACGAATCTTCAGCATTGGCAAGTACCGTTTAGTTTCACGACGTCATTTAGAAGCAAGCCAAGTCACGTGACTCTAAGAGCCAATAAGAAGCGACCTCATTCACTACTATGTAGGATCCGTAAATATGCGATTTCCATTGGCAGAATAAAATATTTAAAAGGTTTCCCTTAAAACATTCACGCCCCTAGTAGCACAAAGATATTGTAAAATATTGCGCGATATTGAACAATATTCCAATTCTTATATAATATTGTACAACACCATATAATATTATTTAATATCGAACAATATCGTGCAATATTGGGCAGCATATTGTGCTACCTGAGGCATAGAATACGCTTTCACTAGCAGATTCTTTGATGAACATGTACGTCTAACATGACCAATAGCTTGCTTAATATTCAATTTTTTTTATACTTTCTTATTACAGGAAATAATAGTGAATAAAAATCGTATAACTGTTAAAAATAACCAGCTCAGAAGGGAAAATAAAAGAAACGGTTTGTTTCTTCTCCAGCAAAAAGAATCTGTTAAAAAAATTCTGTCAATTTACCGTTTCGGAAAAAATGTGTAGACCTGTTTTAAAAGATGAATGTTAATGCCATTTAATTTGCCATAAACATTTCTTAAATATTTTATATGTACATATTTTCTGGTTCCAAGTTATCCTTTCTGTGAATATCCGTTTTAAATCTGTTTATATTAAATAAATGAAAGTTTTAGGAAATGTTTATGTTAGAAACATTAAACAAAAGACATAATACATTCAGAGCCATGCGGGAGTAATTAAATAGAAATAATTAATAGTTAAGCAAAACATGTATAATTAAGTTCCTTCGGAAGAAAATTAAATTTTATGAATAGAGGGAGATATTAAAATCTAGATGCTTAGTACGTACAAATATAAACTAATCCATTCAATTTTTAAATATTGTGTAAATATGAACGTTATCTAAAATTTACGATGAAAATCATAAATTTAGTAACGCAAGTTTTATGAAAGCTTCGAAGAATAACAAAATTCCTCGCTACCTATTGGTTTTGTTCCTTTGTGTTTATACTTAATTCGCCGCAGGCGTTACCACTTTTCTTGAGCTCACATAAATCCTAATATTTTATGCCTCTCATAAACGCTTTCTTTTCTTTAGAATAACGATACATTTCCCGAAAGAATGCACCGTCACAAAAGAATAAACTGCCAGGGAATATTCTTTATGAGCTCTGAAAGAATGCGAGGAACAATAAATGTCACCACGGTTTCTGTTTAAAGCGTTATATACGAGTCTAAGTGTAGTAGAACGCATTTCTAAAGTTAATTGTGAGCAAAGGGGAAGTTTTCCCACTATTGTTGCCTGATTATCTTAAATGTATGAAGAATATCATATGCATATTTTAAATTAAAATGATAAATATTTTCACCTAACACGACACGGCTTATTTTTTTAAATTTGACAAAATAAATAATTGTGCATCTATTTTTCGTCACATGCACAGGAAAAAAAAAGACATGTTTGCATAAAAGAACCGCCCAGCATTATTTTGCCTGCATTAATCGTATACGAAAACAAAAGATGCCATTTTACTGGCAATAACGTATACTAGAAGATTTTAGGGTTAAAATTTTCATAAGGGGTCATCTACATATTTAAATATGCACTAACTTCAAAATTTAAAATGGCAACGCCCTTTTTTGATGCCGTAAATAAAATCCTCTTGAAAAATACCCCAAGATATTAATTTCTGTTAATATATCATGAAAAGATCGGAAAATATTCGACATTTTGTGATCTCACAGTAAAAGGGCTCGTCTCCACATTTAAATAGCTATAATGATTTTAGTGAAATATGACACCACTTTTATATATAAAATTTTAAAATATATACTCAAATTGTTAAATATTTATTTATTTAAACTTATAAGATAAAGTGGTGCAAAAAATATATTTGATAATGAAAATGCTTATGGGCTCTTAAGTGCATCGTTTTACGGCGAAAATAGAAAATTTAATGTAACTTCAAAACTTCTGTTACGAATAAGCTGAAATTTTGCATAGACGTATAAATTTACCTTCTGCATCGATTACTGTTAAAATTTTTAAGTGTTATTATTCAAAAATTTTTAAGCTTCAAATTTTGTAAAATATTCAATGCACTCAAAATTATTGTAAGATCCAAATTATAAGTGCAGAGAATGTAGAATACTTCATACTATTACAAAAAAAATTCTATGTCAATAACTATATTATTTCTCAATATATCAAAAAATTCAAAATTTTACTTTAACAAAATTTCATTTGCTTATAATTTCGAAACAAATAAAGCTAGAATGATGAAATCTGGTATCCAACATAAGTTTTCATGTAGTTTTGAAATTTATTGATAAAAATATGGGTTGCCACAGGAAATTTCAAAATTAGTGCAATTATAAATATATAGACGACCCCTTATGAAATTTATAGACATGAAATGTTTTAGTAGACGTTATTTCCTGAAAATTGGTACCCTTTGTTTTAATATACAATGCATGACAGCAGAATAACGCTGGGTGGTTGGTATTTTTTTCCCCGCGACTGTAACTTTGATGGCGATTGATAACCCCTAGAATTTTATAATTTAAACTCAAATTACTCTTAACAACCCTCCACGTATAACTTTATGGCAAAAACTATTAAGGGAATTCTAATTCGTATTTAACAAAGTTTTGGATAAAATTTTTCATTAGATGTTACTTAAAACATAAAAGAAAATGTTGCTACCATAGGGCACCATTTTGCACTTTATTGCTAAAAAGTAAAAAAAAATTAACTAATTTTCTTTTATTTGTTTATTCATTACTAGCCGCCTTTGGCAACCAGCTTGTTCCCCGGGAATATTGTTATGCTTAATTTCAATTAAATCTCTTCTGCATACCATGATATTCATTGCTTCCTCAACAAAGTATATTTAAACTTCAAATTGCGATAGACATTAAGACCGTGTTATTTTAGTAACCTTACACCAGCTATGTTCATTGTGTAAGTGAACTTCCCTTAAAGAGTCAAGTTACATGACGTCACATTTGCATGAAAAACATAATTGTTCACGTCAACTGACATCTAAGTCAGTGGCGGCTCGTCCATTAGAGCTGCAGACTCTCCCTCCTCCGAAGTTATTTTAAAAGCTTGTATTTTCGTTCTTATTCTAATTGGCTTACTTTTATTCTTTGCGAGTTCCATGATCAACAAAAATGGCAAAAAATAATAAAAAAAAGTAAAAGGAAGATGGAAAATCAATCAAGATTTAAGAGAGAGGCAGAACAGAGCTACATAGAGTTTTGCCCCTCCTAAATTTCAAAATTCGCTCACTGAGCAACGCGGATAGCTCAGTAGGGAGAAAAAAGCAACACTTTCTCCATTGAAATTAGATGTCCTTGAGCTTCACAGTTCTCGATTGGCGCGACTTCCTCATTTGGACTTTTTTCCGTTTTTTCTCAGTAGTCCAGTCATTAAGTAGTTTTTTTAAATCCAATTCTGGAGGAGTTGTAATTTTTTGCTCCTTTATGTTTTTTGGGATGCTGATAACGAATCTGAGGTTTGCCACCAAAACGTTTTATTAGAATTTTAGTTATAGCCAAAAAACACGAAACTCTTTTCCCCCAGTTTTTGCTTATAACTCAAAAACTCTCAATTTTTCGTCTATCGTCATTATATACCAAAATAATCGGCACAAAATTGCCTACAACTTCGGTCAATACAACTTCTGCAGCACTGCTTGTTTCTGAGCTGACGAGCCGCCACTGATCTAAGTATATGTTGTGTTATACGGTGCTGCACTTCACTTGCTTACTTCTCATGTAAAATGCGCAGTTGATTGAAACATTAAGATGCCGTGACGCATTTAACTTGTACAGTATGAACACGCGTTGCAGCACGTTAGATGGATTGAAACATGATGATAAAAAATTAAAGAGTAAGAAGCATAATCGTTCAGTTTAGGGGCCGTCCACAAATGATGTCACGCTTGGAGGGGGTAACAAGAATTGTGACATCACACATTTTGGTTAAAATAAAAACATTTAAAATCAGCGGATTAAATTTTTAAGTTATTTTGAAATTATCAGAATTTTGTGGTATTTTTTAATTGGGCCTAAAACAACTTTCATGTGATTTTTTTTCACTTATATTCCTTTCTTTTCGAGAAAAGCCTTCAGGATAGGTTCTGATAATATGGTAGCAGCAGAAATTCTTCACCATTAGAAGAAACCCTCCCCCTGTCACACCCTTGAAATGTCCAACAAAAATACGTCGCCCCACCTGGGTGAGTGGTAGAACTGGTAGTGGCATAAACAGGTTGATCTTATTGAGGCGTTTTTTTTTTTAATTCAATCTGTTTAAGAGTATTTTGTGCTCATAAAGTAAAGATAAGATTTAAAGCAAAATATATCAAATTCCAAAATACTACTGTTTTCAATTGCTCTTTTATATTAATATTTTATTACTATTGTATATTAATTAGGTTTTTTGTTGTAAACCTTAATCTTATTTCATACAAAATAAATACACATATAATTATTATTATTGTTATGCTCACAAATGTCATAAAAACACATAGTTAAAGTTTTAAAATAAAATTTGATATGATCTATAACGTAGTGCTTTGTTTCTGAACTGTAAGTAAATGTTCATTTAATATGGCGTGACGTGTGACAAGGGGAGGGAGGGGGTATGGTAAAGTGTGACACTTTGTGACGAAGGGGGGAGGGGGTCAAAAATATTGAAAAAAGGTGAGAGATCATTTATGGACAGCCCCTTATCGGACATATTATTCAATATCTTAGAGGGGCCCTATTAATAAATTCGAAAAATAATTTGACGAAATAAAGAAAGGAGGTAAACATTCATTTCGACATTGTCAAAGGATATGAAAAAATTAACAGAATTTTCATTCCTTAGCTTTCGACAATGGAAGAAAATAAGCGATTAAATTTTTGTAGAAACAATAAAAATGGTTTAAATTTTGTGCAACAATGAAAATTATTGATGCAAATTAGACAAAAAAAAGCCGGAAGGTTAATTAGTTCTTATATGAACAGATTTATTTATTTTATGTTCTAAAACTAGATGCCCCATTTTAAACTAGATGCCCATTTGGTTCACATAGGGAAGAGTTGGGCAAAACCGGGTAGCTTGATTCATTCTGGCGCTACATTTTAAAGTTGGTATGCATTTCTGACTATTTCTGAAGAGAATTCGAATGAAAGATTTTATGTCAGAAGATTTTAAAGCATACTCAGATAATGTTATCGGAAAAAAAGAAGAAATAATGCAGCTAATATATGTTCTATATATACGAGGGACGTTCCGAAAGTAAGTTTCGCCATGCTTTTTCACAAGGAAGCTTTGTTACAAACAGAAACATACAATGACAAACCTTTAGCTATTTCTCCACATATTCGCCACCGACATTTATACATTTGTCGCACCGTGAAATCAATTTCAAGAAACCATCCTAGTAGAAATCGGCGCCCAGTGATTGAAAGGAGTTCTTCACAGCCTTAACGCCAGTTTCATGAGCATCGATAGTGCTGACTTCAATGCGTGAAAGAGGTGAAAATCTGATGGGGCCCGACCATTGCTCTTGAGTTGAGGGGTTTTGTTCATTGACGATAATGCAAGATCCCACACAGCAAGGGACCCAAAAGAACGCATTCGTCGTCTGGGAGGGGAGAGATTGGATCACCCAGCCTACAGCCCCGCTCTTGCCCTATCTGACTTTCACCTTTTTCCTGCATTGAAGTCAGCACTATCGGGACGTCACTTCCGAAAATGCTCATCAAGCTTGCGTTATCGTCTAAGAACAAAACCCCTCGACTCAAGAGACCTTGTTTCTTGCGTCGAATGGCGGACATCAGTTTGATGAGGGTGTCTTAATAGCGTGCCGCATTGATGGTCCTTGACGTGAAGAAATCAAGCAAAATGACACCCTTTGCGTTCCAGAACACAGTCAGCACAGCCCCCCCTGCGGAGTGCGACATTTTGAATTTTTTAGTTACTGGTAATCTGGGATGCTTCCAGGACATTGAGGTGGCCTTGGTATCTGGGGTAAAGTTGTGCACCATCTCTTCGCTTGTTATGATCCTGAAAAGAAAGCGAGAGATGAAGAGGTGCGGAGCCTGTGAAGAACTTCCTTCGCTCACTGGGCGCCGATTTTTTCCAGGATGGTTTCTTGAAATTGATTTCACGGTACGACAAATGGATCAATGTCGGTGGCGAATATGCGGAAAAATAGCCAAAGGTTTGCATATTGTTATGCCAATATATGTTTCTGTTTGTAACGAAGCTTCATTGTGAAAAAGCATGACGAAACTTACTTTCGGAACGTCCTTCGAAAATGTACCGATCATTTCCTTAACGCTGGATGGACCTGGAGTATATTCATTTCAATTCAAATAGCGTTAAAATAGCAGAGGAGAACTGTTTGAAAGGAACATGCCGCGGGAATCACAAACTAAACATTTCACAGAAGGATAGAATGGAAACTGACACTTACGGCATCCTCACTCTTGTCTATGATTTGTTCTGGGTCAATTTTTCTCAAGCAATTCAGGATGGTTTCGCTGTCATTGCCGTCTGGGCATTTCAGTTTCTTGGCAAGTCTTTCCACATACATGCGTGGTCGCCGCTGCACGGCCCACTCTCCGATAGGGCTTCCACTCTGAGCAATGGCCTTTGAAAACAGTCCTACGGAAAAAGTACCGAAAAATGCCTTGAACGGATCGATTATAAAATTTGCAAGATAAATTGTTATTAAACATGGGGAATTTCGACTAGTGGTTCCCTCGACATTTCAAACTGGATTCTCTCTTTACCATTTATCATAATCCCACTTAACCCTTTCGCGTTCATTGGCTTCGCAGCGAAACCACTCATAGAGCATTTTTTACTGCACATGGGCGAAACGTAGCGTAATTTTTCTTTCATAATTTAAGAGGCAGATATATAGGCCAACTTATATAAAAATTCCAGTTGTGACAACGACATTTTGTCTCCTGCCGGTGGATGGCGCTGCAAGGACCTTTGACTTTCCGGAGAAGAACGAGAGAGAGAGTGACTTTAGACTTGTTGCGAGAAGGTGCCTTTTATCCCTCTCACAGGGACGGACAAAACTCGACATGCGTAGAGAGTTGAATACTATCATAATCCCACTTAACCCTTTCGCGTTCATTGGTTTCGCAGCGAAACCACTCATAGAGCATTTTTTACTGCACATGGGCGAAACGTAGCGTAATTTTAAATGCAATGTAAGCTTAGTTAATAAAAAATAATTCTATGTGGAAGATGTGTGAACAATGAATTTACTTTAATTCAACTATGGCCCAACTTTATTTTAACCGCCGATTTCACTTCCTGTGAGATAGCTGGATAATGGCGGCTAAACAGTTCACTACCTTTAGTATTTACAAAGTTATCGGCATTTCAAGAGCTAAATTGCTTTTGATCTCTAAGAGAAAGAAAATGATGAGGGTTCTTGCGCAAATTGATATTTTTTTAATTGAATCTTCGAAAGCGATAGTGAATTTTATGAATGTTGAATATTCTGAATACTCTTGTATATTTATAAATTAAATACATAATTTAAATTGCGTTTCTATCATAACTTATTCGGAGGGAAAATAGCCCGTTAGCGTTCATTGGTTTCACTGTGAAACAACAAATTTCTCGAAAATAAAAATTGCTAAATTTTTTCATTTACATATTTACGATCAGCTACATGTCTAATACTCATTTTTGAAATAAATTTAGTAATTTTCAAAACGAAACATGTAGTAAACTTGAATGGGTTTTGGTGGCACCTCAAATATGGGGATGAGAACCTGCCTTAAAAGTAAGCAGAGTCTCACGTCCGGTAAGATATACGAGGAACGTTCCGGAAGTAAGTTTCGTCATACTTTTTCACAAGTTTTTATTACAAACAGAAACATACAATGGCATAACAAATTACAAACTTTTGGGCTATTTTTCCACATATTCGCCACCGACATTGATATATTTGTCGTACCGTGAAATCAATTCCAAGAAACCATCCTGGTAAAAATCGGTGCCTTGCGATTGAAGAGAGTTCTTCAAAGCCTTAACGCCAGTTTCATGAGCATCGATAGTGCTGACTTCAATGCATGAAAAGGTAAAAATCTGATTGGGCCCGACCATTGCTCTTGAGTTGAGGGATTTTGTTCATGGACGATAATGCAAAGCCCCACACAGCAAGGGACCCAAAAGAACACATTCGTCTCCTGGGAGGGGAGAGATTGGATCACACGGCCTACAACCCCGCTCTTGCCCTATCTGACTTTCACCTTTTTCCTGCATTGAAATCAGCACTATCGGGACGTTACTTCCGAAAATGCTCATCAAGCTTGCGTTAAGGCTCTGAAAAACTTCCATTGAACTGGCGTTAAGGCTCTGAAACACTTCCATCAAATTGGCGTTAAGGCTCTGAAAAACTTCCATCAAACTGGCGTTAAGGCTCTGAAAAACTTCCGTCAAACTGGCGTTAAGGCTCTGAAAAACTTCCATCAATCGCTGAGCACTGATTTTTACCAGGGTGGTTTCTTGAAATTAATTTCAAAGTACGACAAATGTATCAATGTCGATGGCGAATATGTGGAAAAATAGCCAAAAGTTTTTATTTTGTTATGCCATTGTTTGTTTCTGTTTGTAATAAAGCTTCCTTATGAAAAAGCATGACGAAACTTACTTTCGGAACGTCCCTCGTAATAATGGGGGGGATGAATTACCCCCCATCGATGACGGACCGTACCTCTGTCTGAGGGGTCATCTTATGAGCCGCTCGTAATGGGGTCTATTTTGTATCCCCGAATTCCCCGGAATCCGAACAGAGGTCAGATTAGTTCGGATTACCAGGGTTCTACTGTATTGTGAAATTTCCATAATTAATGCGAATGTTTCATCAAACTACAGAATTAAAAACTTCTTCGTTAAAACTAAAGATTTTATAATTTTTTGTACTTACAAATATTATTAAAAAGGTCAAAATACTTGCACTGAGTTAAGAATTTTAAAAGATAATTCTTAGCTTATTATATGCTTCTCAAAAAACTAGAAATGCAGTCCCTACTTGAATAATTCCAGCAACTACCGTCGTTCTTAACCTGCATCGGTGAAAGCGAAAATTAAGTGTTCATTCATCTGATTTTTGACTCCAACAAGACCACCTTAATATACAGGGTGTCCAAGAATAGTTTAACACATTTCAAAAATTAAAAAATATATATAATGTTCCCACTACGGTTATCTTTTTAAATGAGAGCGCATTTTAAAAAGTTTTTTCTCATATAGGTAACGCGCCGTTTCGGTAGTTTGGGGGATCATAAATTACTGGAAATCAAAAACTGATTTAGAGCCATTATCTGCTGAAATATTAAAACTGTAAGAAAAATAAAAGCATGTATTTGTAGGAATTTTACGGTCTTTATTTTGTTAAATCAGTTGTAATTCGAAAACTGAATAGTTTTCGAGATATTCAAGAAAAACTAAAAGAAGTAACCAGAAAACGTGCATCGGTTATGGAAATTGCTATTGGGTATGGAAATCTCTCGCTGTAGCAAATTTAAAATGTCGTAAAGGTACGCCACTTATCTGCAAAAAACTTTTTAAAATGCGCTCTCATTTAAAAGAAAAACCGTAGTTGTAACATTATTACACCCTGTATATCTGTGGCCCGCAAAATTTCGGTTTCTAGGAGGGGTCCTTATAACAATGCTTTGATTAAGTGATATTCGAAACAAGCCTTCATACCTCCCGCCAAAAATTTTTGGGAGAAATGACATGGCACATTTATAAGCAATATTTTCATTATGTTTTCATAAAGATACAAAATATTAATTCTCCTTCGTTGATGCTATGTTATAAAAATATTTACCTCTGGACATTGGAGAGACTAGATGCAGTCCCACACACGCACCTCCAGCGCTATTTCCGAAAATCGTCACATCGGATGAGTTGCCTCCGAACGCAGCAATGTTGTCTTTGACCCATTTCAAAGCTAATATTTGATCTAAAAGTCCGTAGTTTCCTCTTGCAGTGGCGTCTTCAGTACTCAAGAAACCTACAAAATGGAAACAAAAACAATTATTCCTCTTGCAGTGGCATCTTCAGTACTCAAAAAACCTACAAAATGGAAACAAGAACAATTATTCC
>BGPR01000225.1:78926-115510 GCA_013235015.1 Araneus ventricosus
CCCTTCCTTTCAGTAAAAGCCACAAATGAAATAATAACTTCGCTTTATTCACAAACAAATATTGAAATCTGCTACCCAAATTTTAATTTGTTTAATCCAAGTATTTAATGGCTATATCTAAATCAATTTGACCTCACTTTTAGTACAAATGTTTATGTTTGGACGCATAGAGTGGATAAAAATAAGTTTAAATGACTAAAAATACAAAATAGTCAACATAGTAAATCACGATGGTTAAGTTGCGAAATCAAAAAAATCATTTCCTATTATAGGCGCATCTTCTTCATTGCCTATACATTACTTTATATCACTGAAGATATAATTAATTGCGTTAAAATAGTCTAATGCGAAGAATTTTTAGTTTAGTATAGTTATATTAACGTTCCGTTTTGAAGCAACACGAAGGCTATTTTGGGATGAACCTCGTAACTTTGAACCGCTGTCAGATGACGAAGACGCCACTTCAGCTGACACCCCCTCTCCAAAATTCCATACCACACCAGCGATAAAACATTTGAATCGGGATTCAAACCTGGGAAAAAGTGGTAGTCTCGGAATCCGTTGCTGAACAGTAAATCATAAGAACGAAACATCATTTCTTTAAACACCAATTAACCAATTATAACCAACAATGCTGTTTCTCAATGAGAAGCTTTAAACGAAACCGCTGCTTTTAAGTTTAAGTGAATACATGGTAAATAATTTGCAGGGTGAATACGCAGTTTCTTTGGTTCCTCTTCAGGTTTCTTAAAATTCAACCGGAGCACCATCCTTCCTGTGTAGATTGATCTCTTGCAACTTCCTAGAAATTTAGGTGTTATTATAGAACTAGAAAATCACCCGTGATGGTATGACGGGTACAAATTGCCTCTTCATTCGAGAGATTGCCCGTCAAATCTGACGTGTTTAAATAGATATATATGCGAGAGAAATGTTTAACATTGATTGAAAACCAATAAAGTAGACATATGTTTTATGACAGGAAATAGTTTTTTATTTATTTATATATTATTTACATATTTCTTTATTCAAACTATATCACGCGCATGATATACCAATGACGTAATTTACTACTGTCTATGAAAAAACGGAAATTAATTTGAAAATATGATTAATATAATTTAAAATTTCTCGGGAACTATTGATTATAGTGAGATAAATTTTATATCAATCGATAGAAAATGTTATTTCACTATTTTAGAGCTATTAAATTCGAAATTATAACAACAATTACTCTTTTCAATTTAAAATTATTGAAATTTAGGTGCCGGCCATTGTATCATTTGATAGTTTTTCTAAAAGCATAAATGTGTACGAATAAAAGTTTGCAATAGCGATTATTCTAACAATGAAATAATGCTGTTTAACATCTCGCAGTGCTATGGCGCGAGTTTTATTGTCGGTGACGTCAGAGCGTTCCCGAGAGATCTGGGCTATTATGTTAGTAATGCATTGGAATCGGAAGACCTATTTCCTGACCTCTTAGATGGCCGGCAATTGCATCATTTGATAGTTTTTCTAAAAGCGTAAATGTGTACGAATAAAAGTTTGCAATAGCGATTATTTTAAACAGCTTAAACATTTAATTTAATAACACCTTGAATGCTAATATGTAACAAGGCCACGGTGACTTAGTGAATTCGAGGCCGGAGGGTTCCAGGTTCGAAACCCGATTCCACTGAAGATCCGCCGCGTAAGGGGTCTATTGCGCCTTAAATCATACGTAGGATCAAACGGCCTCCCGCTGGTGTGGTACCCACGTCCACCGACTTACCTATAGGGTTTAGGGCCCATAAGGATGGATGGGGAAGGCCTGGTTAGGTGCGGAAGTTTGGAGAGGGAATGCCAGCTCAGGTGTCGCCCCCGTCATCTGACCGCGATTCAAAATTAGGATGTCCGTCCGAAAATACCCCCCTTGCTACTTCAAAATGGGCGTTAATATAACTAAACTAAAATATGTAACAAGAGATCGATTAGCGCTTGGACATCTCCAGAGACACTGATCTTCTTGTTTAAACATTTCTTTAACTATCAGTGCTAATGCATTTTTCATTAACTTGAGGGATCTTCAGAAACCTGAAGAAAGTAACTTATAAAGTAATTGAGGAAAGACACTATTGGTACTCATACTGACCACAACTAACTTATAAAGAAACTTTTGGGAGTTGTCGTTTTCAAAACGACTGAAGTTTATAACTAATCGTGTATGATTCTATCAATAAGTTATGCGCTATTTTAAGCTATTACTTTTGAATTATAGCGTATTTGACAGATAGAAATAAAATTTCGAGACAACTTGTTCTCTCATTTTTATTCACTTAATTCTCTTTTTAAAATGACGTCAAGATCTCATTAATTTGCTGATGAAAGATATCCGCTAATTAAGTCAGAAAGCTGACATAGCTTCAAACCATCGAATTCAAGGTCTAATTTTTGTTGTAACAGGACACCTGTAAGGATAATCCGCATCAGTATCAGAAGGTGAAGCACAGTTGCCGTTTTTTTAAAAATCGGAATGTGGTTTGTTTTTATGGGATCGCTAGCTAATTGATTTAATCTTAAGATTTTTCGCTTGTCTGCTTTATCTTTAAATGAAAGATTCTCAGAGAGAAGTATGCCGAACCAACTCAAAAATCTATTAAGATATAATCAGAGCTGGAAATCTATTAAATTTCTAAATTTTCAAGTCATTTCTCTGTATTTTACCGTATGTAAAATTTGTGGAATCAAAATTTAAAGCAAGCAGAAATTTAGTTTTTGAAATCTCATTGTTTAAATTGAATTACGGATTCTTTCAAATTTTCCAAGCACGCATCGCTACTCTTCGTTTTCCATGGGTCATAGTAACCATAGAAGTTTGAGAGACCTTTTAAACGATCCCAGTTTGCATGGAGTACTTTGTAGTTTAAAAACTTATGAATTATTTACCGCCCAGATTGAGCCGTATCATAAATGTCTGATAAAGTTGTGATTTGCTTCAACGGCATTTCTTTTTCTTCCTATTTCAACAACTACCGCATATATTCGCAAATAGCCCTAATTATTTACAAACTATGATAGAATTTCAGCTAATCAGCCGGATAGAATTGTATAAAATATGATTTATTAATATTACTGTGAGACGAAAACATTAAGGTTTTAATACTGGAAATTCAAAAAAATTTTTGAAAACTGTCTATTTAAAGAAATTTTTAACAATAGAGAGAACTGTATCTAAACTTTCCTTTAAGAAAACAATTACAAGTGAAATAATTTAGCAAGATATATTAAAAATTAAACTTTGCATTAAACAGAATGGCGCAAAAAATGCAGCAACTTGCAATAAAATACAAAACAAACATATTTTAATTATACAAAAAAGAGATTACAGAAGAAGTAAACAATATCAATAACAATATACCTTTTTGCGCGCAACGCAGCAGCATCCAGTTATTGCATTAACAATATTGTCTATAATCAACTAACCAATTAAAATACAATCAAACAACAAAAATCATGCTTCAATAAACATTATAACACATTAAGATTAAACAAATAAAATGAAAAAAATGAAAGAGAACTCGAATAGCGAATTTTTTCGAAGTGCCACTCGCCATCGGAGTTCTAAAATCGAAAAATTTTCTGTCAAGGGAATGACTTAATTGTCAAATAATATTCCCTCTGTGACCTGAATTTATCCAATAATTGAATAACAAAATTTTAGAACTCCAATGGCGAGTGGCACTTTGAAAAAGTTCGCTATTCGAGTTCTCTTTCATTTTCCCCCATTTTATGTGTTTAATGTTAATGTGTTATAATTTTTATTGAAGCATGATTTTTGTTGTTTGATTGTATCTTAATTGGTTAGTTGATTATAGACAATATTGTTAATGCAATAACTGGATGCTGCTGCGTTGCGCGCAAAAGGTATATTGTTATTGATATTGTTTACTTCTTCTGGTTCTTCTGTAATTTCTTTTTTGTATAATTAAAATATCTTCCTTTAAGAAAGTCATCCCTAGCAAATATGTTTGGTGAAACAGGCAAGAATAGTAAAGAATTATTTTACATACCTAAAACTCCTAATCTGTAATTAACAGTAATCACGATAACTTGTCCAGCAGATGCCAACCATTCTCCAGGATAAAATCGTCCACCGTTGGTCTTATAGGATCCTCCGTGGATGAAAAACATAACGGATAAAGGCTTTGAGCCGACACTTTTATCTGGCAAAGCCTGAAATTGACACATAAAAATTAATTAACTAAATGACACATTGGTATATCCTAAAAAATACTGGAAGTAGATAGAATTTTTATTAATATGTCTAAATAGTTCCATTCCCTAAAAAATTCCTGTGTTTACTCCTTCTGTTTTGTTTTTTCGAATATAGATGGCGCCATGGGACTAGTGTTTCTTTAAAAATTTGCTGATTTCTTTCTTTAAAAGAAAGTTAGCGTGGGATTGTGATTACGTGAGGACATTCTGGACATGGGGTAAGTTATTTTTATGATGGCTAATTTTAAAAACCAGATGGTTGATATTATTAATCAATCTTATTAGCATTTTTATGTCTGTGTTTGGTTTTCTTTTGAAATAATGCTTTTTGATGTACAGATCTCCTTTGTCTTTTGTTGGGAAATTTCGGGCTAAGAGAAGCTATGTTTGGCGAATACAAGCTTCTTACAGAAAAATTTCCCAATTATTATTTTGAATCCATTTCGAATAAAGCCCTTAGCCCTTGAAAGAAGGACTTGAATGGATTCATTGTCCGCTTTTTTCGACTCTCTCTGAGTTTTTTCTTAGTTTTTTGGCTTTCTTTGAACGTTATTGATTTCCATTGCTCTTTGTTTTTTTGTTTGCAGCTGAAATTGCGCGCGGCTTAAACATTGTTTAAATTTCATTATCTAAATTTTATTGTTTATAAAAAAAATTGTTGTTTTTGTTTAATGTTTAAGTTTTTAAAAAATTTTATTTTTATATTTATTCTAATTTTTCTAGTTGATTGTTTTTAAGCTTCGAAGTAGAAAAATATTCCTTTCTGATATCCATCGGGAACTATAAATGAAATTTGAGCTAATTCTCATTTTGTTTTCATATAAAAATGCAGTTAAACCTCGTTTACCCGAAACAGTTGAGCAAGAAATTCCGTTCAATGTGAAATCGATGCCCGATTCATTCAAATGAGTATAAGTTCGTGTGTTACATAATACTTTAAAATTGAACTTCTTTATGTTAAATATCGTTAATGCTAAAGAATTTTCACAACGAGAAGGCACGTTACATCCTCTATATATAGAGAGATGATGTATAAGTTACCTTCCTTTCATTTTTTAAAAATTATTTTCTCCTGAAAAAAAGTTAATATTTTTCGTTCTTTCGAAATGATATTTCGGCACTCTTTTTATACACAACAATGTTTATTTTATGGATTTCTATGGCTGTATAAATTGCTCAGTGCAAGGATTATGTACGTATACGGGATTTTGTGAAATTCTAAATATAGTTAGCTGTTCCGGATAAATTGATAATTTGATAGAATGAGTTTAAACTGGTCACAAACATAAAAAAGCAGACAATTTTACTTTCGATAATTCAACAATATTTTTAATAAAACAAATTAAGGCGTTCTAGAAAAAGATCACAATCACGATCAAATTTTTCACTTTTATCGGTGTTCGGAACATGCTGGTAAAAAAGAGAAAGCAGCTGAAGCCTTTAAGGAGACCAGGGACTTTCAAGGTCATTTTTTAAAATTTTCAACTAATCAATTTGAAATTTTTGAGGCATTAATAAAAGCATTGCATAAGACAACACAAAAAATTTCACTGCAATATGTTTATTTATTTCTGAGTTGTGGGTATAAACGTAATTTTTAATAAAAATTAATGGCGTTTAGGATAAATGTTCCAGGCGCTCCTAAATTACTCGAAATCACTCTAATTTTTTGTATTAGTTACTTTAACCCTTTTCAAACACAAATTGGAATTAATTTTTATGTTTCAGAAAGGAATTTCAAAATGAAGACGCATAATATCTCGAAACAATTGATTTTGGCAAAAAATATGTCCAATATTTGATATAAAAGAAAATTTTTAAGGTTTAATAAAAAATAACTTCTATGTGAATGCCAAAAATTCTTCTCCATATATGTAATATACTACTATAAAATATCATGAAAATTATACACAAATTGAAGCGCCTGGAACATTTATCATAAAGGCCATTAATTATTTTTAAAAATTACATTTATACCTATAACTCAGAAATAAATAAATATATTGCGATGAAGCATTTTGTGTTGTCTTATATAGCGTTCCTATTAATGCCTGCTGAATTTCAAATTGGTTAGTTGAAAATTTTAAAAAATGATTTTGAATTTCCCTGTTCGTATTAATCAAATACAGTTACGGAACGCAACAGAAAGCTTTAAATTAATATCGAATTGTCAAAATTTATTCATGAACGGAATTAGTTTTATGCAGATCTTACAATGATAAAACGATTGTGTTACTTTCTGTATGCATTCATACAGATATATGTAATACCAATGTTTCATACAGCTTTATTGAGAAAAAACTAATGTAGCGGTTACAATTCACTGCCTTCTCCTTTTTATGGTAGGGGGCGCTACTAGAGACATCCGGGTTTTTCCCATGATGCCTCTCTCTCTTTTTCTTCTGTGTACTTGTCTTGTGTTGTGTTGTTGTTCTCTGTCTTGCGTCTTGTATCTTTTAAAGTACTCTGTCGTGGAACTTAGCCATCTAATAAAATGGTTCTTGAAATTGAATTAATTCTTCAACAGCGGCATTCCATATAAGCTTGAGTCTCGTCCCTCTACACTAAGCATTTATAACAAAAAACCATAACTAGGGTAATTTACTATAATTTCACTTTGTACCTCACATTCTCGTGGACGATGTTCGGCAATGTATAGAAATGCTAAAATTAAGATTCACCTGTTTTTAATTATTCCCTCCCAAACTGGTTTTTATTTGTGGATAAACTAAAGACTACATACATCATAGAAAGACAAAAGAAAACTGGTCAAAATATTATGACAGCGGTTTGCTAAAATGTTATTAAATCTGTTCACCTACTTAGTTCCAGAACTCAATGCATTATATAGAATATTCACAAAATTTCATGTGCAAAACAAAAAATCTTGAATTATCAAGAATGACTACTTCCTGAGTTGATGATTTTTGAAACTCGAACTACTAATGAACAAGTATTTTACAAAATTAGTTTTATAGAAGCGTTTTAAAGGTTATAAGAAATTGATAAAACATTCTTTTAAGTAAAAGGGAGTT
Source organism: Araneus ventricosus (assembly GCA_013235015.1). Taxonomy (NCBI): domain Eukaryota; kingdom Metazoa; phylum Arthropoda; class Arachnida; order Araneae; family Araneidae; genus Araneus; species Araneus ventricosus. Next base: position 86,219 of record BGPR01000225.1, read on the forward strand.
TTCCATCTAGTATCTTTTAATAACTTTCAACAGGTTTAGCACTATTGAACCATATATATTGGAGTTCTGGTGCCGGAATATAACTCAAAACAACAGTTTATCAAAAAATAAAAAGAATTACTTCTTTTCTTTCAAAAGAATTACTTCTTTTAACGTACTCATTTCCAACAAATCTTAAATTTTTATTTCCGAAAAAACAATTGCGAAAAATGATTACAAACTTCTTTTCCATAAATCAAAGGCAAATAAATACCTTCCACGGCTCCTATTTGCTGGTACTATACCTACGAATAAAATGTCTCCTGCTGGTATCGTAACAGCGAATTAAGCGTATTTCTAGTATGTTCAGATTCTGTCTGAAGTTTATGAAATGTAAATGGCAATAAATCAAAACTGAAAATATCAATCATTATCCCTCTGAACGGTTTGCTATTTTGATGTTCTAGATTTAAAGTCTTAAAATTTTGATTTTAAAGTGAGTAATTGATCTTTTTGCGTTTAGTCAAGTCTCTAAAATTTTAAGAATATTTCATCCACGTTAGTTTAATAAATTATACATATAAACATGAATTATCTGCTTTTCAACTCAGTATGAGAAACGGAAAAATACATGCAAAACGCTTAGAGGGTCATACTCCACAGTATCAAATGTTCTATCAAAATGTGTTTCTTTCGTCTTTTTTTATTGCTACGGAAATTTTATGTTGTTTTCATGAACAGCATTATATTTTTCAATTACAAATTTGTCCAAACAAACTAACAAATTTAAATTTCTGTGATACAGGGGAAGTTCATGATATATTTGTATTTTTAAGACACGTTGTAACGTTTATGTTTTGTTGGGCAGTTTTTCTCTACTCTGTTGGTTCCCAAATAAAATAATCACTGGTTTAGCCGCTTTTCTCTCACCTCTGCTGATACATAAATATTGAGGTTAAGACAATCTTCTCCTTGCATGTAGTCCCACAAGCCCAATCTTCTTAGTATTTTCTTGCCACTAGATTCTAACGCTATATCCCAGCGAGAGCTGTTATTGTCCAAACAAACTGACAAATTAAAATTTCTGTGATACAGGGGGAATTAATGATATATTAATATTTTTAAGGCACATTATAACGTTTATGTTTTGTTGGGCAGTTTTTCTCTATTCAGTTGGTTCTCAAATAAAATAATCACTGGTTTAGCCGCTTTTCCCTCACCTCTGCTGGTACATAAATGTTGAGATTAAGACAATCTTCTCCTTGCATGTAGTCCCACAAGCCCAATCTTCTTAGTATTTTCTTGCCACTAGATTCTGACACTATATCCCAGTGAGATCTGTTCTTGCTTTGAGCGCAGAGAGGTCCAAAGGAAGTGGCGTTGTAGATGTCATCCCAGGGAGCTTTCGGCACAGGAGCCTGAAAATTGAAAGCAAAACAAACCTGTGAGTTTCATCTGTGAATAATAAAAAATTATGAATAGATGGTAATGTTTTATCAGCAATAAGGTGATGATTCAATACTTAACCAGGAATGTTATAAATAAGAAAAATAATTAAGAAATCACTTAGATCAGAGGTTCCCAACATTCGCGTAACCCCAGGGGTACGCGATGTACCATTTGGGGATACGTGAAATCAAAGTTGTTAATGGCGGAAACAAGAAACCATAAGGCAATAAAAAAGTTAGAGAATTTTGTTTCTCCCAAGAGAATACTTGCTATTTAATAATTATACCACTTGAATAGTTGATTATTAAGAAGTATAATTTTTAGCTATTTCTGTACGTTAAAACGAAATAATTACAATGCTGGTTTCATTTGCCATCTTTTGGCGTTGAACTAATACTATTGAAAAAATGCAATAAAATGTAAAATCAAAAATAATTTCTGCAAATGTTACTAATTCGAGTCATTTCACTTTTAATCTAGCCTTAACATTATTGATAAAAACTTGTTTGCATAGACGGATGGTTGTGGGGTCGGGGGTTGGATATGATAGTAGAGGATACGCGAAAACAAAAAGAATAATCAAGGGGTACGCGAAGGAAAAAAGATTGGAATCCCTGACTTAGATTAACCAAGCATCTTCTTATTTAGCAGTTGACGCAAGAGAAGAAAACTGCCAGATTTATCATTCCTTCATTCTTAATCTTTCATAAGATTAGATCTTTTTTCTTCGAAATGCATGCGTTAGATTTTTCAAAAGAAATTAATAGCAGCTATATGTTTTTAAAAATTGGATTCACATATGTAAATTATGTAACATATTATTATGTAAATTATGCAACATTTTAAGAAAGTATGTAACGATTATCCGAAATAGAATATTATCAAATCATCTTCCTTTCTATTTTTTACTTTTATTTTAGGAGAAAGAATCATTTCTTTCGAAATGGCTTTCATTCCATGTCATTTGATGTAGAAAACAACTGTTTGCAGCCATAAAAAATGCCCATCAATTCACTAAGAAAGATTTACAGGAATAAAAATTTCCCACAAAACTGTATTTTCATTTCAAATGATAGTACAGTGATGTTTTTTCGTAATAATTCCGAAGAAAATTTGTTGTAGAAAACAACTGTCTGCAGCCATAAAAAGTGCTCATCAATTCACTGAGAAAAAGTTACAGGAATAAAAATTTTCCACAAAATCGTATTTTCATTTCAAATGATAGTGAAGTGATGTTTTTTCGTAATAATTTCGAAGAAAATTTGATATAGAAAACAACTGTCTGCAGGAATAAAAAGTGCTCATCAATTCACTGAAAAAACATACAGGAATAAAAATCCACAAAATCGTATTTTCATTTCAAATAATAGTGAAGTGATGTTTTTTCGTAATAATTCCGAAGCAAATTCTTATAGAACTTTTTCCAGTTATGCTTGGACTAAGAAGGAGAATTTGCAGCTATAAACACATAAAACCTTCTTCCTACAGAAATCAATGATTTTGGAGCCTTAATAGTAGCATTTTAAAAGTGATACAATTTCATGGCGATAAGTACGAGAGGTAGCTTACCACACTGTCAAAATTATCACTAAGATGCCCGAGAAACAAACTCATAATTTTGTCGTAATAACTAAAAATATCAATTTTTTTAAACTTTTCAATCTAGGGAAGTGTTTTCAGGCTGTATCACTATCACAGTGCAGTATGCAAAAAGTGGAGTAATGGATGCAAAAATTTTGAAAATGTGTTTCTCTTGCTAACTTTTGCCTCTCCATTGCATTAATAGCTCATGATAACTTTAAATTTTATAAACGAAAGAATGTTAATTGCTTCTTAGGTGAGTGATGTAGGGTCTTAGCTCAGCGCTGCTAAACTATGAAGGCCTCACCAGACGACACAGCCATATTAAGATATTAATATTTTAATGCCAAATTCTTGATTAATTGAATTTTTACAATTTATACAAATTAATATCAATTTACACAACTCCGCTACTCAGGACGAGATAGCATTAGACAAGTCAGAATTCAATCTGGAAATACAGTTCGCAGATTTCACGAGTTCACTCGAGGTATAGCAAAGTTCTAAAAGTTCTACTCTAGGCGAGTATGAGTCCGAAGTAATGATCTGAGGGAAGAATCCGCTCAGATTTCTAGCAGATAACCTCTCACGGGTTATATCAAGGGTTCCTAAGAACTTCTCACTCGAGACGAGCGATATGCAGCCAAGGGTCGGCTTAGGTTAAACGGGGCAAGGCCCGGTACAGCAGCTTCTCAGCCTGAGAACTGCTTTTTCAAAAATCTCTGTCACGGGAATCTAATTCCCCGGTGCTTCAAAACGAACCTCTCTTCATCTCTCCCGATCATCCTCTCCATTCCTCTCTCGTTCCAGTTTTAAAACCCTCCTTGGGACCTGCCCTTTTTAGGCGGGGTCAAAAGTTCAGCTCCTCATTTGCAGGAGATGGGACCTTTTCTCCCAATCACAAAAACTCTGTCTTTAACTCCTCAATCGCATTGGTGCTAGGCGTACGCAATGCATCTATCTCCCTTGCTCCGTGTGTGTCCACTCGAGGTCAAAATGGCGGTGAATTTCAAACGGAGACCCTCCGGGATGACGCAATCTGGGAAGGGTTTGTCGGCCCCTTTGACTAACCGCTCTCTGCTAGCGACCTGGGAGGCCCGGTCACTTTTTCCGTGGGAAAGTTTGCGGGTGCCTTTCAGGACCTCACAGTGACCATAATGCAACAACTCATAGCCTTTATGTATACTACACTTTGATCTTAGCCAAAAGGCCGAGAAGCGATTTATACTAGAAGCCTTTATGTATACTACACTTTGATCTTATTCAAAAGGCCGAGAAGCGATTTATACTAGAAGCCTTTATGTATACTAGTAGTTAGTTGAGTTCATTGAACTGAATAATGTTTAACATTTTGTTCGTTAATTCCAATCAATCTTTTGATCTAATTTTGAACATCTTTGTTGCATTTGACTCTTACATTCAGAAAATTCATTCTTCAGTGTAACTTTTAGAAATGAACGCCGTAAAAATATTGGGTATAAAATACTACTGGATAACAAAGTAAACTAGTATGCTTAGAATATTTACGTAGAAACTGCTAGAAGTTTTGGAAATTAAAGGCAAGAAAATTTTGCAGTGAATCAATATTTCCTCTCCCCCATGATAAAATGCTGCAGAAAGTTGAAATTTTGAGCACTACTTATTCAGAAAATCGAAAATATTGCTTATTTAAGTAAGGATTTTTCCCGATGATACTAAATGATGAATCAGAATAGGTTCGCAACTAACAAAGTTGAAATTCATTGTCAACTTTTACTGTAAATAATAACAAATGTATACATGCTTAAAAGTAGGTTATTACAGTACGTGTGAAGCAATAGCTATTCATAAAATCCGGATCTTTTAAAAATGGAATGTTGCATTAATATCACAGAATAATATAGTCTTCATGTTTTTGGTTTCCACTGCTTTCCCAATCCCCCTATTCATATTCAACTCTGCTTTAGTTGTAATTGCTGCACCCACACCAAGAAAATTTCCTATTTTTCTCACTACTATCATTATAAAGTAATTCGATCTTTAAAAATCCGGCATTTTTCATATGTAGGTTCAATATGTTCTTTTTACGATGGTTTTAATTTCGTCATAACTTTTTTACGTGATATTAACGGTATGAAAAAAATTATTATAAACACAAATGACTGCTTTCATATTGATTTTACTGAACAGAAAGTATCATGCTCATCAGATTCAGATCCGTTCAGCAGGGCAACAGAACAAAGAACGATGACCCTTACTTTACCTCCTCAGTACGAAAGGTAATACCACCCGAAACAACATATATGGCATAATTACTATTATTACAAAAATTCCTCTGTATTCTCGAATACTCCGAAAAATACGAAGCACAGGTAACGGGAAAAACAACCTTTACACAAATTAGCGACACAAACAGACAGCAAATCACTAATAAAAGTAAGGGCACTTCCAATACTGCTCGGCGTTTATCAGCTTATCAGCTCGCACTGCAGACAAAATTCCGAAGAGAGATTCCAAAGACTTTCGCACTCCAAAGACGATTATTAGCACTCCGAAGACTATTCAAAGTTCTCGGCAACTCCGGGTATTTATACTTTTTACGACAGGATGTGACGTCACATAGAATGGTCTAGAACATTCTGTATATTTTCGCTCCTAATAGAGATAGCAAGAAAATTCTAGCATTTTTGAGGACCTCCATTTTGTTGCAAGGTCTGGGAAGTAGGCTTCCATTCCCCCCGCATCCCATAGAATCTCTGTGAATGTCTCTTTTCCAACATAAGACTAATACTGCTGGAAAGCGACATTACAAGTTTCTTAACAATATTTCCACACATCTCTGCTAATTATTCCTAACGCAGTGATTATTTGTTTTCATGTTTTCTTAAATTTTATTCCATCTGAACTAAAAAAATTAAATATTTTTATCATTTGAAGATGCACAATGTAGGAAAAAGGACCTGAATACGCATATGACATTCAATGATGAAAATAGTTTAAGGATAAAATACAGATGCATAAAAAATTAACAAAAATATCTTCAATCAAATGTGATTATAAATTCAAGAGTTCTTAAATGTTCGACTAAAGAAAGATACATGTGGACAAAATTTCATTTTTTTTCTTGAAACTACTACTGTGTTGCATAGAAATCCTCTTTATTCATTTATCTTTTTTGATTTAATGATTTGATTGGTTTGATTAAGGACATGTTTATAAACAATATTATGAACTACCGAGTTCGTAAACTTATGATTACAAGCTAAGGGTTAGAAGAATAAATTTTACGAATTTGTATGGTATACATTGAAACGATTGAGTAAATATGTCTTCAAGTACTTTACTTCGATTACATTTTGTTTCAAAAATACAACACACTTTGTTTACTACACTTAAAAGTCAAAAGTCTTGGGAGACCTCTGTAATACCGGTCGGGGCTTTTTCGAATTTGGCGAAAGATATTCAATCATGCTGTTTCGATATACAACCGTGATTCCTCGGGTGATGTATCTTATGCACGAGTGGTGCGAGTTTTATGCTCTTATTATTTTCATTGATTTTTGTTGTTGTTGTTGTAATTTTGTGTTTGTAGGGAGACGAGACTCGTGTTTATATGGAATGCCGCTGTTGAAGAATTAATTCAATTTCAGGAACCATTTTTATTAGATGGCTAAGTTCCACGACACAGTACATTAAAAGGTACAAGACGCAAGACAGAGAACAACAACACAAGACAAGTACACAGAAAAAAAGAGAGAGGGGCATCATGGGAAAAACCCGGATGGCTCTAGTAGCGCCAGCTACCATAAAAAGGAGAAGGCAGTGAATTGTAACCGCTACATGTTATAGGGGTTTTTTTTGTAATTATTGTATAGCGGTTATATTTGTTTGTTTTACTGCGTTTTATTTTATTTTGTTTTTTCTGTCCCACCTCTGGTTATTTATGATATTTGCTGTATACGTGTTTATATTTGGTTTTTTTTTCATTTACGAATTTCCATTTGATGTTCTACTCTGTGTCAGAGGTTACTAACCTGTGGTACGCGTACCCCTGGGGTACTTGAAGGACCATTTGGGGGTACGCGAAATCATAATTGTTAATGGCGGAAACAAGAAAACATAAAAGATTTTAAAAAATAGAGAATTTTGTTTCTTCAAGTGAATACTTGCTATTTAATAACTATACCACTTGAATAGTTATTAAATGAAATTATTGAATGTTATTAAACGAATAGTTATTGAATGTTGTTAAACGAAGTGTAATTTTTAGCTATCCTTATAAATTAATTAGAACTTATTACAATTTAGGTTTCATTTGCTTTGACGTTGAACTAATACTATGGTAAAAATGGCATTGTACAATCAAAAATAAGTTCTGCAAATGTTATTAATTCGAGTCATTTGACTCTTAAGCTAACTTGAGCTAACCTTAACATTATTGATAAAAACTTTGCATTGAGCGATGGTTGTGGGGGTGGATATGATAGTTGGGGGTACGCGAAATCAAAACGAATAGTCAAGAGGTAGGCGAGGCAAAAAAGTTTGGAAAACCCTGCTCTACGTCATGAAGATTTTTACTGTTCTGCTCTGCATGGTGTAGAAATTTTGTTACATCGTTGTTTATTGGTATTTATTGTTTGTACTGATCGTTTGAATATCCCGAGACTAGCACTTTTGGGCGATTTTACTCCGGAAAGGGGTGACAGGCAATAAGTAAGACGAGCGCATTTCCGGAGTTCTTTGTTAGGTGACGCTAAGTAAAATGTAAACATCTCCCCCTCCTTTCTTCACTTTTCCCCTATTTTGGTGAAAATAACTCCACCTGGCGCATGCGCAAAAGCGCGGAGGGTTTCGGTATCCGAAAACATACAATATTCTGTTGTTCTTGCAATTGGTGATGTTTGATTTTATGATGTACTTAATGGTTATTTATAGCGTGATGTTTCTATATCTTCATTTAATACTTGATCTTCATTTGTGGATTGTCTGTGTGAAGAAACTATGTCTTGGCTTTATATATGGTTATCATTGTTTTGTGCACTGTTTGCTGTAATGAAAATATAGTTGAATATGGTGCCTTCTCGCGTAAGGGTAATGAGGATTTAATTGTCTAGTCCTGTCAATTCTTGAGACTCTAAAGGTGTTATTCACCTTTGCTTCCTGTCCCGGAAGCGATGTAGATATGTTCATGTGTGGTTTTAGGTGTTTTTGGTTGTGTTTTTAAATCTTTTTTTAAATGTAAATCCGAAGAAGTTCTTGCCCCAGTTTCAGCAATTTGTAATTGTATTCACTTTGTTATTATTTTGTTAAATTTTAATTCTCATATAACCTTATTTTACGTCCAGACTGGCGTTTGTTTTGTACAGGTTTTGGAATTTAATAAATGCTGAGGTATGGTTCTTTCTCCCAGGTGACCCTTGCACGTCTTGCACCCTAACGGGTAGGCTGGTCACCGTGAGGTATGTCATCCCAGGTCACGTAATAGTGGTGGTTCTTTCGATCCTACCCCAGATATGCTTCACAGGATTCATGCCTGGCGATCTATAAGGTGTGTCCAAATGAAAAGGAGACTACAGTTATATGTAAAGAAATTTTTATAAGAATATTCCTAATCTCAGTCATGTGGAACAGCTAACTATAAAAATGCACTACATTGATACACTAATCCCAACGCGTAGGAAGGGAGTGGATAGCTTCAGTGTACAAAAGGTCAGACAAACACCCATTCTCGCCGTCTTGATTCTCTGACAGATGCTTGACACCTACTGTGCACAAACTCGCCATAACCAAGCTTTTTTGTGGATTATGTGATGCACAGTTCCTTTGCTTATCGACAGTTCAACAGCAATTTCCTGTGCGGTGATCCGATTCTGCCGTATGAGCTCATCCACAGCCGAACGTGGCACTTGTTGGTCACATTGTCCTTGATGTTTACGCGTCCCACCCTCACAACGCTGACACCACGAATATGGTACCGTGCGAGACACTGCTCTCCCTACACCTCTTTCATCCTGCGATAAGTGAAGCATGCTCCCTTCTGCGCGAAGAAATTGATAACTGCTCTTTGTGCTGATCTGAGGAATCCATCATGCAACGAACTGCGGAAACAACTCTCCAGAAGGAGGAATTGATGGGAAGCCGTTAACCACGCAGGTGCAACTGGGAATATCACCATGCCATCTATCGTTCATAGATTAACTCACTGGGATTTGATACACGCCGGTACAGCTAAGGTCTTTCCATTTGAGCACATCTATAGATGAAAATTCTTGTACTTGAACTGTCCATAAGGTTTCTGAACATTAATAAAATACATAGGTCCGATGACACGGAGCATTATTATCCTGGAACATTTATCGTTGGGAAGTGGAATCTAAACAGGGCTACAAATGTCTCCAAACAGCTGAACATAAAAATTGCCTATCAACAATAGATTCAATTACACCATGGACGCATATGCTAGAAAATACTCCCCACACCATTAGGAACAAACAGCAGCTTATATACAACAGGGTGGACTGAAAATTCAAAGTGTGGACAGAATAATAATCAGCGTAGGTGTAAACGTTGTATTTTAAGTGTACTAGCACATGCAAAATTTTTCAACTTTGTTTAATTTCTTCCTGTGCCCCAAGACATTAAATATTGTAAAAACGATTTTATGCAAATTTTGAATTAAAATTTAAATGCGTTATGGAAACGATTTCAGGGGAAAACGATAAGGAGAGAATGAAAATTATTTATTTTTTTATTATTAAATGAATAAAATTATTTTGTTTATATAATATTATTCAGAATCCACAACTACCTTTTCTTCTTTTCACAATATACTATTTATCTTTATTTCGAAGACAAAGATAAACTATGCCAAATCTCGACTTTTCTTAAACAAAAACACATCGCTACAGGGGAAACGCTTGGGAAAAGTGTTCTTTTATTCCTCCCACACTTGTTTTTTGAATGAGTCAAAATCGTAAAAAATGTCAATTTTAACTATTTTGGGGCGCTTGGCACCACCAGAAATATGAATGAATTTGAATAATAATTTTAAAAAACGAAACTAATATATCCAAAAAAAACTTTTACCAGGAGCTAAAGGGAATTTTGAAAATATTTTTATAAATTTCCAAAAAATGTAATTTTAACTACTTTGGGCATTTGGGCACTGGAAGATATGAATGGATTTCAATAATAAAATATATGTAAACTAATACACTTAAGACACAACTTTCCCACCTCACGCCAAAATAATTTCAAAAACATTTTTTCCTACACTTTTCGATCAACCTATTGCCAAAATGCCTTGTTGATATATTCGATCATAGAATTGAAGTGTAGCTACTCAAGAGCTCGACCTATCATTTTATAAGAATGGAATCTTGCTCATCACCTAACGGCCTTTTGGGAATCACTAGGATCCAATCATGTAACGCGAGCCCAGGTGAGGCCCCGACGTCGATCATACATTGAGAGTTAGCATCGTCAGTTTTCTTTCTCTTATTAACATAAAATTCCTAAATGCATAGACCAGAGAGCCTAGAGTGCACACGCCATTGAATATGGGCATTAGGTCCAGCAATATAATTCGTCTGTTCTTTCCTATTTACCACAATAACGTTCGCTTCGGTCCAGACACCGTTAGTCTCGAACTTTCCATAGACATGGACGGCCAAAGCACTGACTCTTGTGGGAGACAATGTCTTTCAGAAGTACTCTCGACTTACCTTTGACACTGCGAGTGCGAGAAATCTTAAAAGTTGTGAGCATGGAACTCACAACAATTCTTCACGTTCATTCAACTTTCGTCGAGTAATAATCACGTAATTCCGATATTTTATAGGAACGCAAAAGTCCGACAGACTGATGATGTTGACAACATCCTACATTTATATCCTATTAATAGTATAAATGAGTTATTTGTAAATTTACAATTACTAGCTCCATAATTTTGGATACTACAGTAAGTCTTGTGTTCATTTTCACGTAGGAGTCCAGACACCGTTAATCTCGAACTTCAGTAGACATGGACGGCCAAGACAGTGACTCTGTGAGAGCCAATGCCTTATGAGTACTTTCGACTTGCTTGACACTGCGGCGCGAGAAATCTTAAAAGTTGTGAGCATGGAATTCACAACAATTACTACGTTCATTCAACTTTCGTCGAGTAATCATTATCACGCAACCAATATTTTATAAGGAAATCAAAAGTCCGATAGACTGATGGAGTATTGATAACCATCCAACATTTATATCCTATTACTAGGCAAGTGAGCTATTTGTAAATTTACATACTGCTAGCCCATGATTTTGATACTTAGTGTCTGTAGTTGCATTTAACGAAGGACTACGTTCCTCCCATTGGGGTCTCAGGAAGGAATTGATTCACACGCCAAAACGCTACAAAAAACGTTGGATGGGAGATACTCTACATCTCGGTAACTACATATGTTAAAACATAACTAATGTCTCATTTTAGAGATAAAAGGTAACATACAGAAGTTACAAAAAATAATTGAAAATCGAATTCAGTTCAGCAAGTACTGACGCAAAGTTGGCAAAAATACGCATGAATTCGCGACGCGATCCTCTATATCTCGGTAATACATATGTTAAAAACATAACTAATGTCTTATTTTAGAGACAAGGGAACAACAGAAGTTACAAAAAATATTGAAAATAGGAAAGAGTCACGCGAGAAAAGTAGTTCTGCTTTAACATCGAGGCATGTTTGAAAAAGAAGCCTCCGTCATTTTTTTACATCTGGATCTCAAATTTTCAAAAGTGTCTGTAAGGTTTATATATAAATAATTAAATAAAACATTGGTAGTGTGCTAATTCAATCTAAGATTTGCTGCTACACTATTTAAATATTTATTTACTATGTTAAAAAAATCTTTCTTTGTATAGAGTATAAGTTTTTGATTGTTTTTCCAGTCTGAAGTAAAATATTTTACTTGATATATTGTTTCTATGTAGTTTGTTTCCATAGACAAATTTATTATAGTATTTATCTGAATCGTATCATTCATTTATTTGCTTTGATTTGTTAAATTAATCCTTGAAATTTCATGAGAGCTATTCGAGACAGGCTTAGTAATTTTGGACCAATACTCAGGTCAACATTTGAACTTTCAATCAACTCTCCTGATTTCCGTACCACATCAGTGTAAGAATATTAAAAAACGAATGTTAATTGAGCTTAAAACAATCGACTAGAAAAAAAAGCAGAGCAAATTTAAAATAAATTTAATTAAACTCTAAACAGAAAACAACAAAATAACAAAATTTAAACAATAAAATTTATACAATGTTTAAGTAGCGCAAATTGCAGCTGCATACAAAGACAAAAACAATGTAAATCAAAAATCATTCAAAGAATGCAAAACTAAGATAAACTCTGAGGAATCGAATTTAATAAACAAGTAACCCATTCTAGTCCATTTTATCAAGCTAAGGACTTGATTCGAAATAGACAAATATTTGGGAAATTTTTCTGAAAATTTGGGAAATTTCCCAAATATTTTGAATCAGCCCCAGATACGTTTCTTTCTTTTATATCAAATTCTTCTATTTTACATTCTGATTACTAGGATGTTAATTATTGTAGTATGTTAATATTTGAAATTATCTAACAGTTTGTAAATTAGCATCATATCAGGAACATCAACGTAATATTTGTTATTAAATACAATAATGTTTGATCATATCTACCATATTATGATTGAGTATGTCTAAATGATTATAAGATGATATTTCGCAAAATAAATAAATAAATAAAATGAGGGAAAATTATATTATTCTTTTTAGATATGAAAATTTAAGGAAAATCAATTATGTGTGTGGTTCATAAGAAAATAAAAAATAAAAAAATTATTTGTTTACAAAAATGTCTTATGTATAGTAAAGGTGTGTGTTATTAAGATGTATTGGCCTATGGATGAGAAATAATTTTCAAACCTTTCAAACTATTTGAAAAGATAAACGTTGATAGAGCAGATCATATTTGATAATTAAATCTTAAGTAATTGAAATATGGAGGCATGTATTTATAGAAGATTAATTTATTGAAGAATAATGTGTGTAAACTTTCTGATAAATCTTTACCTTATATTAAGAAAATTAATAAATTAGAAAACAAATATATGCTGGTGTATTTAAATTATATTTGAGCATATTTATGATTGCTATTTGTTATTCGTTGCATGTTATTGTATGTTCTAGGATGTTTAATGTGGAAAGGATTAAAGATTGCATAAAAATAAATTAATGAAAATGTTTAAGGGTTGATAAATAAGAATAAATTAAGATTGTTGGTTGCAACTATTTGAAATTTCTTTATAATGAATAAATGCTAAATGAGACAAATTTATATTTAATGTAGAAGATGCAGCAAAATTTGATTGAGTTTTTTAAACTGATTGAGGTTTAAGAATACAAACCTTTGTTTACACTGAGTCGACCCAAGCAGAATTAATACTTGACATTGAATCATTTTATTTTATTGTGTTTTATTCCTATTTGTTTAGTGTTTGTATTTTGATATTTATGTGATGCGTTGACATATGATTATAAGGCAAATGAGATGAGAATATATTTTGTAAGATGGTAGGGTGAAATTTTGATATTAATAAATATGTTAGTTTAAGTAATTTGGTCTCTGATTTTTCTTCACTACCTTGATGACACATTGATGGAGGAACTATTTGGAACGAATCTAGGTTAATGTAAATATAACATCTAATTATATATTCAAACACAACGCAATGATTTTTTTATAGTTTTACTTAGAAATGAATATGGATATTGTTTCAGGGTAATTCGTAAACTTAAATTAAATCTGGTTTCACCTTGTGATTCTGAGTGTCAAGTTCATTGATTTGAGTTGTAGGGTTACCATCGTATGATATGACAGTTTGATATTAATACTTGAGTGTAGTAGAAAATTAAATGCTATGTGACTAAATGAATTGTATTTATGTGATAAATGCTATTAAACTTGCTTTGCATCCTAAATATGTTCAGATCAAAATTCGATCCAAATGCTATTAACTGCTGATATCTAAATTGTTCAGATTTAAAATGATCAAATGTAACGCATTGCATACCTAAATATGTTCAAGATCTAAAATTGATCAAATGCTATTAAACTTGTTTGATATCTAATATGTTCAAGATTCTAAAATTGGATCAAATGCTATTAAACTTGCTTTGCATATCTAAATATGTTCGTGATCTAAAAAAATTCGATCAATGCTATAAATGCTGCACAATTAGATTAAATCTTAACTGCTTTTGTATATCTAAATATGATTCAAGATCTAAAATCGATCAAATGCTATTAAACTTGCTTTGCATATCTAAATATGTTCAAGATCTAAAATTCGATCAAATGCTATTAAACTTGCTTTGCATATCTAAATATGTTCAAGATCTAAAATTCGATCAAATGCTATTAAACTTGCTTTGCATATCTAAATATGTTCAAGATCTAAAATTCGATCAAATCTATTAAACTTGCTTTGCATATCTAAATATGTTCAAGATCTAAAATTCGATCAAATGCTATTAAACTTGCTTTGCATATCTAAATATGTTCAAGATCTAAAATTCGTATGAATCAGTCAGGAAGTGAGTTGAGGAACAGGAGCATTATTTATTGAGATAACTAGATACTGAGAGTTAAAAAGGTATGATTGGCAGATAATTTTTGAAGTTTATAAATTTGTACTAATTTTAAAGTTTATAAATTTGTACTTCTGATATCAACATATAATAAAAGGGTTAAATAAATAATTCATTTCTATACGACACGTTCCTCCCATTGGGATCTCAGGAATTAATTTGATTCACATGCCAAAACGCCACATGGGAGATCCTCTATATCTCGGTAACTACATATGTTAAAAACATAACTAATGTCTTCTTTAAGATAAAGGTAACAACAGAAGTCACAAAAAAATTAGAAAATCGGAAAGAGCAATCGCCTGTGAGTAATAGATCCTCATTTGTAAACAGGAGGCTGTTTGAAAAGACACGCCTCCGTCATTTTTTCTCATGCTGGCTGTTTTTCTGACCTGATTTGACACCTGCTCAGCTTTTCTAATGCGCTATATACCTAGTTATAGCAAGAAACCTCTCATCATCACACTTGAAAGCATGTACTCAATGAAGGAAACTCATGATGTGAGTGACTGCTCTCTTACAGAATTGGTGGAATTGCTTTTCATAATCGTTTTTACCAGCTGTTCTTGGAGCACTTTTTTTCTCATATCATATCCTCATATGCTATCGTTCTCCAAATTGCCTCTTAATTTGGTTAAAGTCATAACCAGAAGTTTGGAAAGTTTTGCTAATGTAAAAACATTTTAATCCAAAAATTCGCAACAGAGAAGGATATTGTCCCTGTGTTTTTTTCTTGCCATGCCTTCACTTTCCTCCTTACTATACAATACTTTTTATCCTTAATAGTAAGAAAAATGTCTAGAACTTTATATTTTATTGGCAAACCCAAAAAAGAAAAAAAAGTTGTTTTAAAATAAACTTTATAAAAACCAGCAGGGTGGTCTCCCCTAAACTTTCTCGTATACTCCATAAATGTTATCATTTTCCCTCTACTCAGGAGTTTCCATACGTCCCGTATAGGTTTTGTTCAAGTTTGCTCCCTAAACTCTCAGTTATTATAATTTTCAAATGACCTGGCACTATTTTAGATTATAAACGTGTCAAAAGGAAAATATAAAATTAAAAAAAATTGCTAAGTCTCAATTTTTTAGGCTGAGGTACCACAATCTATATAAAGTTTTTGGAACGAGATCTACTACAAATATCATGCAATATTTCAGCATACCTTTCATCTGGAAAATGTCAGAACGAGTTTCAGCAGTTCATGAAGTTGCCATAATCTGAAGCGCATCCAAGCTACAATCTGCTAGAGAACCAAGGTCAAAAGCCACTATACTAACTCTGAATAAAATAAACTGAACGCTCGCCAACTCCTAACAGTATTGCATTTTTTGACCAAATATGCAATTGATATCTTTTTTTCAGATTAGAAAGGAAATTTTGAGCACAGATCTATAATTATATATTAGCAAACGTCAACCAATTTTTATTTTTCTAAGCCAAATGGTTTAGAGAATTAATTTTTGAAGTATGATTATACAGACACAACAGATCAACCTTTGGATTTGTAACATTTATACGGACACAAAATCTCATGATGATAAAGTACCAAATTTTGATGTCATTATATTCAAGTTTTAGTTAGTGTTCATGACGCGGACAGACAGACAGACTTCCACTAGTACGGTTTTGTCCAAAATTTGATAGTAAAAGCCTAAGAATGTACAAGTCATAGCCAAATTTCACCTTCTGTATCTTCTATTTTAGTTTTCATTATCCTCGGTTACAGCTGCGACAGAGACAGACAGTGAATGTCAAAATTGTGTTTTTTTTCCGACTCAAGGAGCTAATGTGAACGAGAATTCGTCAAATCTAATTTGATTTTTGATATTACAGTACTCTTTCTCTTTTGTTACTAGTATGAAAAGTAAAAGAAACCTTTAAATAAAATAATTACCTAACTTCATTAGACTATATCTAACAGCATGGAAATATCTTTCAAAAGGTAATGCTTTGGAATTTCCTTCTGTTTTTGAAATAATTAGTGAATCATGAATTTCGTTCATGCTTTCAGATATCTTTTACAATAACTTTTGTTTTTTCACTTTGATCAGATCTCTGTAGGTGGTGGCAGATAGAATTGGATGCATATCGGAGGATCGTGGTGAGGATCAGATTCTACAAGATGGAAGCAGTGGCTATATTGATCTAGTGTACCCCAGATATGTTCCTCTCTTCTACGACATGTTAGAATTACGTCGTGTCGTCAATCCTCATACCATCATGACGCCTGATTATTGTTTAGAATTACGAATTGTGTCCTGTATGAAATCAAATCCTATATAAATTGTGCTGCTGAAACATTATCCAATCCGCTGGTGGCTTGTCCATAATATCTACATTCCCCCCTGAAATTATTTTAAAAATTGTGATTTTGTTTTTATTCTAATTGGCTTACTTTTCCACTTTCAGAATTCAGTGATCAACGAAAACGGCAAAAAATAGTATAAAATGTAAAAGGAAGACGGAAAATCAATCAAGAATTAAGAGAGAGACAGACCAGAGCTTCAAAAAGTTTTGCCCCTCCTCAGGATCCGAAATTAACGCAACGATCAACGCGAAGCGGGAGAAAAGCAACCCTTTCTCTGCTTAAAATTGCATTCATTTGAGCTTCATTTTTCCCAGCTCACGATTGGCGCGACTTCCTCATTTGGCTCTTTTTCGCTTTCTCTCAGTAGTTAAGTAGTTTTTTTTAAATCCAATTCTGGAAGAGTTGTAATTTTTTGCTTCTTGGTGTTTTTTCGGCTGCTGATTACGAATCTGAGGTTTGCCACCAATACTTTTTGTTGGAATTTTGATTATAGCCAAAAAACATGAAAAAAAAATTCCCCAGTTTTTTTTCCTTATAACTCAAAAACTATCAATTGTCAGTATATCATCTTTACATACGAAAATAATCAGCACAAAATTGACTAAAATTTAGGTCTATACAACTTTTGCAGCACTGCTTGTTTCTGAGCTGACGAGCCGCTACTGATCAAATCGTAAATTTTTAATGGCATGAAAAGGTTGCGGTTGCTCCTCTTTCTCGAAACTCCTGTTCCCAACCTTGTTTCATAAAGCATGTTTCGTTGCTTGTAGGCTCAGTTGAACTACAACACTGTCACTTGTACTTTCGAAAATCATCTGCACTTGTCTATTGACAGTCTTCAGCTCTCCATATTGGAAAGCACACAATGAGCAACTATTCGCTTATCTTCAAATTTTCTTCATGTCTTATTACTTTTTTTAAATCTAATATAAGGTTATACAACCTTAATGGCTTGTTTCAGATAAATTCCTCTGTGTTAATATAAACTATACGACCCTTTGCTTAGCTCCCCTCATGAGCAATGGCTGAGTCGCACCAAGTAAGCTACAACCGCAAGTCGGCCAGAAGAAAGGTGATGTGGAGGTTTCCGAAAGGAAAGAGATGATTTCCGAATTGATGGACTGAATTGAAAACGATTACAGAAGCTTGCATAGGGATTTCTATAAATAATAAATACATTTAGACAAAAACGAGTTTGTATATGGAAAACGATTATAGAACTACAGGGCGTACACAAATGAAGTGACACTTTTCAAAAATTAATTTTTAAAAAACTAAAAAGGTTGGAACTACGAATTATTTTTAAAATGAGAGCGCATCTTAAGAAGTTTTTTTCGGTTAGGTAACATGCCATTTCTGTGATCTAGGGGGTCGTAAATTATTGGAAATCAAAAAATTCGTTTAGAGCCATTATCTGCGAAAATATTAAAACTGGAAGAAAAATAAAAGCATGTATTTGTAGGGAATTTTACGCTTTTTAATTTTTTAATTCACATGTAGTGTGAAAACTGAAGAGTTTTCGTGATATTCAAGAAAAACTAAAAAAAGAAACCAGAAAACACGCATCGGCTTCTGCTGATCGGTAGCCATTGCGTACGGAATTTTCTCGTTGTAAGAAATTTAGAACGGGGCGTAACGCCGTGTTACCTATCTGAAAAAAACTTTTTGAGATGCGCTCTTATTTTTTAAAAAAACCGTAGTTCCAACATGTTTAGGTTTTTTTCATTATTATTAATTTTGAAATGTATCGCTTAATTTGTATACACCCTGTAGTATACGGATTTTTGTAAACAATAAATATATTTAGCTTAAGACTAGTTTGTATATGTAAAACGATCATAGAACTTGTATATGGATTTCTATAAATAATAAATGTAGTCTCTCTTGTAACGTTAACCATAACTGACTGTGACTGACGTCAGAGACAGCGCCCTCTGAAATCTTTTAACGGCAGCTGAGATCAAGCAATGGCGCGCGCTGCAACCCATGAACAATGCTCTTCTTTAAGGTATCCGCATACGTTCGAAAACCCATTTTTGACCGAAAATCATAATTTGTTTTTAATGTCTTATCTGAAAGCCTATTGTTTCTAGTTTTCAAAACAGTTTTTATTTTACATCTATGATGATCAGAAGTGAAATTAGAGACATTTTAGTAGAACTTGACAGTTGAAAATGGAGTTGTAAATAATACGATAAAGAAGCATTTTTCATTGTTTTTACTTAAGATATTTAAATTTTATTGTTTATTTTTGTTTTATACTATTTTACATATACCAGGTATTATTTTGAAAGATTTTCAGTGTGAATTTCTTTGTTTTCTATGACATTGTTGCAAATTTAGGTAATTTTGAATCATTGCAGTATCTTGATTCTCTGTTAATGATGTAATTTTTGATAATAAACGTAGGAAAAGTACATAAATTGTACTTATGATCAATATCAATCACTAAAAGTATCTCTAGATCAACTAATAGGCATTATAAAGTTATTTGACTTAAAAACAATATTCAAATCTATCGATGGTGGCTGAATGATAGAAAACGATAATGACACATAAAGCTCAAGAAAACGACTAAAAAAAATTTCTAATCAGAAAATTTTTAAAAATGTGCTAAGCTGGCAAAAACTAAGGACTAGCCTACATAACTGGGGAGTATTGAAGAAAAATTCTTTTTTCTTCTCATTGTAAATTAAAAACATAAACTTTAAACTCATTTTTCTCGAAATGTGATTTTTTGCAAAAGTTTCATTTTTCAAACACGATAACTAAAATTCAACTTAAAATATAAGTCTCAGATTTGGCATACATATTGTTTATTATATTGTCTAGGTAATGAACCAAAATATAAGTGAAATAATGCTCCATTAAAAAGTTATGTACCTTTTTAGGTTTGAAAAAAGACCAAAATTCTTTAAAAATTCATGATTTCACACTAAAACTCTTATAATTTACATGTTTTTAGATACATTGCAAAACTTTTGCGTCAGGACCTAGCCAATAGTTGAAGGATTATATATGCTAAAGGATTTATCATTCTGATCATTTCTTTTTGAACGAGGGTGTTTGAAAAAAGGTCAAATTTAGTGCAAAAAAAATCTAAGTTTTTTCAAATTTTTAAAAATATATTTAATTCATTTAACTTTTTTCTATGATTTATTAAGTTTTAACATAAATGTCGTATAAAAATACAAAAATATTGCTTCAAATATCATTATTTTAAAAAAAGGCGTCCGAACGTAGTCGGATACCTTAAATGTGTTCTATTTCTGAAATTATTTTATGTAAACTGTCTGTGTGTAACGTAACCCTTAAATAAATATCTGTTACACTAACTTGGACTATTTACTAACCCTTAAACGAACACCACAACTGGCGCCCCGCGTTGTTTTACGTTACACACAGCACTTTACACAAATAATTTCAGAAATAGAACAAAGTTAAAGAAGAGTATTGTTTATGGGTCGCAAAGCGCCCCATCGCTTGATCTCAATTGCCGTTAAAACCGAGTTTGTGGCCACCAGTAATCTTAATATTTGTAATTTTGAATCTTATGGACCAACTTTTATTTCTTCCAGACATGTGGGATTCCCAGACTTAACATTAATTAACTCTTCAATTAAACATTATGTAAAAAATTGAGGCGTACTGGATACTGTATCCCTTAACGATCATAAATATATTTATATAAAGATAGAATTGCAGGATATCCAAGAAAATATATTTTATTTAAAAAATAGATTTGGCTTCAAAAAATTTATTTTTAACTTCAGAAAGCATTTTAACCAACTAAAAAACGATTGTGCTAAAATACAGAATACAATTGAACTTAATAAATTCTTTAATAAATTTATTGGAATAGTTTCAGCGTGCGCTTATAAAAGTTTTAAAAAAGAACCAAAAAGATCTCCTGGAAAGTTTCGTTTTTGGACTAAAGAATTGAGTGTGCTTGGAAATAGAGTAGGTAACCTCTATAAAAAATTTAACCGCCTCGAAAGGATTGTTGAAACCACTCAAGAAATCATCCAAGCCACGGATCTTGCTTATAAAAAAGAAAGAGCTTGTTTTAAAAAATTTCTTTCGGAAACATAAAGAAAAGCCTGGGAAGAATATTGCAAAAACTATAATGAAAAATTTGGGGTTTTTTTTGTTTAAATTGGCCTTTGGCAAAATAAAATCTAAAGTAGATCCAGACATAATTCTAGATAACAATCCCAATAGTACAATTACAGAAAAAAATGCAATTCATGATTAACCAATTTTCCCGGGTAACCCTATTGATTTTAAGACTATTTACAATCCAATTATTGAAAAAGTTACTCCTCTAAGCATTAAAGAAGTTGAGATGGTTTTCAAAAATTTAAAGAAAGGCAAGGCTCTGGGCCTGTATAAAATAGATTGTCCAGATCTTTACTTATATTTTTGAGTTTAATAAAAACTTTTTACTGAATGTTTTAACACTTGTTTTAAATTTAATTATTTTCCATTATGCTTAAGAAATGCCAGGGTTTTCTTCCTGTTGAAGAATGGAAAAGACCCTGACTTATGTTCTTCCTACCGACCAGTCTCTCTTCTCCCAACAATTGAAAAACATGGAAAGACTCTTAAATAGATTTCAATGCTAGTCGAGGGAAGATAATATTATTAATCATAAACAATATGGCTTTAGGGAGGGCAGAAGCTGCGAAATCGCCATTAATGAGCTAATAAAAAACATTAAGGTTCACAGAGCACAGGCGCACACTGCCCTCATTTCTCTCGACATTAAAGCAGCATTTGATAACATGGACTGGTCGGTGTTATTTACCATTTTTGAGTATTACGAGGTCCCCAGGTTTTATAAAAATGTTATACTCTCTTATCTCAAGGACCGCTCAGTTTCACATGTGAACGAGGTTTTAAAATTAGAAAATCTATATTGTAAGGGATGTCCCCAAGGTTCTGTTATTCTTCTGGAATTTTTATATCAAGGAAGTTCTTAAGATCGAAAGTGAAAAAGGATATATTCAAGCTTTTGCAGATGATGACCTGGCGCTTATTACCTGGGGCAGAGCAAGAAAATTTTGGAAAATAACACTAATGACTTTTTAGCAAGGATATCCGAAAGACTATCAAACCTTAAACTTGAATTGTCCCGGGCCATAACATAGAGGGCGCAAATCACCTAAGGAACGGGGTCGGTACAATCTATTACTCTATAATGACCTAGTTTTTATTAAAATAATAAAACCGTTGAAAAAGCTACCACTATTAAATATTTGGGAATTTTGTTAGACGATAAGTTAACACGGACCGCCCGTATTTTAAACTTACACAATATGATTTCATTTTAACTAAAAATTTTAACCAAATTATAAAGATCAATTGGAGTGTAGACAAAAATTTTATTAAATATTGGTATGATACAGTCATAGAGAAAGGGATAGCAGGAATATGGGGAGGGTCCTTAAACAGGACCCAAACCAAGCGTCTACACTTCATTCAACGAATCTTCTTAGTGCAATTTACTAGAGCTTGCAGGACAACATCCACTAATGTCCTGCTGACTGGCACTCCCCCGCTTCACATTGTGGCCAGAGCTTAAGTTCCAGATTTGGGTGATGCGATTCGGCGAAGCTCAACTTTTACTTAATATTTACAAAATTGACAAATTTATAAGGACTTCTAAAATTCCACCCGAAAAAAATAATAAAGCTAACTGGCAAAATAAATTATAATATTTATGACATGTACAATGACGGATCCAGAATCAATAATGAAACTGGATTCGCCATGTGCATCTTTAAAAATTAACTAACCATATAAAGACTTCTTATATAAACTGAATCCAACAAATTCTGTCTTTCAGGCCAAGTTGGCGGCGATTGGCTTAGCTGCCGGATGGGCTCTAGAACATAATCAACTGGTGAATATTCATACTGATAGTCAGTCCTCAATAGAAGCGATTAAGAGCGCAGAGCCCAAATCGGAGTTTGTAAATAATATTAAAGTAAAGATTTATAGTTCCAGACTGTTGGTTAGCTTGACCTGGGTGAAAGCTCATGCCGGTATCCCAGGTAACGAGCGGGCCGACCGTCAGGCAAAACTGGCCACCACAATGGGGCAGTATTCAGATCTTCCTGCCCCATATTCATATGTCAAATGAAAAATCAAACAATCAACAAATCAAACAAGTTAATGGGAAAATTATTGGAACCAACACGATTCAAATTCTGTTATCTGAGTAAGAACATTTTTGGACAAAGTGGACAAAAACTTTTTAACCGTTAGTAAATATTTAATTAACTTTCTTAGTGGGCATGGTCCTTTTTCGGCTTATTTACATAGATTTCATCTATTGAATTCCCCAAATTGTTCTTGAGGTCAGGTGGGAGATGCAGATCATTATATATTTGACTGCACGCTCACCATAGAATTCCACCTCAAGAAGCCTGCAGAGCAAAATAAGAAGATATGGTTTAAAAGTTTAATGCATAATAAAATGGCAATAAATAAATTAATGAAAGCATATACTATTAGTAACAATTATGATTCCCTAAAGAGCGCAGAGTGAAATTTCTCTAAAATTATTTTAAGATATCTTCTCTTTTACCTTAACACCATTGATTAAGAAAATTTTAGGTGGGTTGTCCCTGAGCCCTACCCTAAGTTTTTAGCACTTTATTTACGTAGTTAATTTTAACTGATTATATTGGTTTTAGGTTAATCATGGACTTATTAAAATGTTTTAGTGTCCTAAATTTTATTGAGCATTCACCTTTGGGGAAATCCTAATTGGTAACCTTGTTTTTATCCTTCTTATTTTTAAAATTTGATCATTTTATTCTTGTATTTTTATTGTTGTTTGACTGACGTGGACTTATTGTTGTTTGACTGACATGGACTTATTGTTGTTTGACTGACGTGGATTTTATTGTTTTTTGGACTGGTGAGAGACCACGGGGTCTGTTTTTGATGCTCTTTTGTGGGATTTTTAATACTTTACAAAAATTTTTATTGCCTCCTTCTTTTTACTGGTGTGTTGTGCTGAGCTTGTGCTTGTATTTTGCTCATTTGGATGCATACTGAGAGCTCCTCCTTTTGAGTGTTTGAATATTTTTAATGTTGGTTCCAGATCTGGTGATAAAAATCAAACAAAATTCAATTAATTTATGGTTCTCTCCAAGTGTAATATCGATTCAGTGATTTTTTTTTCTTGTGAGTGTGTGTGTATTTTAGGTTACTTTATTTATTTTGTTGTTGTCCCTTTTTTTAATGTTTGTAAAGTTCTGCGCTGTGTTTCTGATGCTTCTGTTTGCGTCATATCATATTGATATTCTTGTATTGCTTTTGTATTTCCCCACCGGTCTGCTGAAGGCATTACACCCTTTCGGGTAGACCGGACCGGTGTGGGTTTTAAACAAAAAAAACTGCCATTAAAAGTCTTCAGAGGGCGCTGTCTCTGACGTTAGTCACAGTCAGTTATGGTTAGCGTTACAAGAGCGACTACACAAATATATTTAGCCAAAAACGAGTTTGCATATGGAAAACGATTATAAAAATTATATATGAATTTCTATAATTAATAAATATATTTAGCCGAAAACAAGTTTGTTTCATGTGGATACTTTCCTTATATGCAATCTTATTAATGGTTACACGGAGAATTATATTAGATTATATATTAGGCAAGAAACTCTAAGTTTTGCATAGTAGCCGCCTCAGTTTAATTATTTCTAGTTAGTATAGCTGTTTAGTTCAAGCCTGAAATAATCAGAATACTGTTAGTAATTAGGTAGATGTTATAATCAAATTTCTGTGTGATAAAATCCATAAGGTAGGTGAGCCAAAGGTGGCCAGTGTTCCTAAGGTAGCCCACCCCTTAAAAGTAGAATTAATTTCATTTTAATTACAACATAGTGCTACTGCATTGTAAATCATGTATCTGCAGTGCACGTGGCTGAATTTGAAGAGATTATCTTGATAGGCCTCCATGGTATGCAGTGATTTCACTTTTGAGGAGTAGTCGTTCTAATTTCCAGGTAAGAAGATATTTTAATTTACATGTGTTTAAATTCCTAGAACTTTGAGTTATGATAGGTTTTCTGAAAGCTTATTTCTTTCCCTTTAACTACATTTACTTCAATTCTGATAAATTTATCATATAAATAGTTTTAAGTCGTGCAAATGGCGACCATATGCATGTTCCCAAGGTGGACCGGGTTCGGGCCACTTTAGGAAACAAATATGGAAATCAATGTTTTAAGGGTAATTTTCAAAATTTCTACTTAAATATCTGAAAAAACTTATTACCATTTATTGTTAAATTTATAAAAATAAAAGTTATATCTTTTATTTAATTATTTAATGGTGATTATAGTTTTATTTGCATATCAGAAAAATCTCACGAAATCTAGAAGAAACTCTTTTAATTCTTGGCCTAGTTATTGTTATAAGTATAAACTTAAAGTACTGAACATTGTAATACTTTTTGGAAGTAAAAATAGTTTTCCGAGTATTTTTTTCATATTTTAAAAATGATTTAATATATTGGCCACCTTTGGAACACTATGCGCCAAAGGTGGCCCACCAGCTACAATTTTGAAATTGTATTATAAAAATAATTAAATTTTGTTTTACAAAGAATAGTATATTTGATATGTGTTAGAGATAAGTGTAAAATTTTACAAAAAAAAAATTCAGCCACACACACCTTACCAGAAAATTTTAAAAAATCCTGAAAGCTTAACTATGGCGACCTTTGGCTCACCTACTTTACATCCATATGCTGACTCTTCAATATTGGCACAAAGAGAAAAAAATCGTTGTTTATCTTTTTTACTTTTTCTATGCGCGTTGCTTTTTAATAAATGGTAAAATAATCTCAGTTAATTAATTCAATTCATTTGTGATTCTCAGACACTCAGAAGACACTATTCATTTATATATTATTAACTATGCCGCTTTTACAAAAAGGATACAGCATGAAGGTTTAATTATGTGAATGATATATACATAATCATTTGAAAATGTGAATAAATAATAAATCCAGTGAAAATAAAGATATTTTTGTGGCTTTTCACTCCAAATTACCTTACAGTTTAAAGAATCAATTACGCGTGTGCAACAAAAATTTCCAGGATTTGGTTTGAAGACCGCTAACAGATGGCAATAGAATGTTGCAATGATAATAGCCTGCAATCTTGAAGCAGTTTAAAAATTGATAACACTGTGTTCACATGGGGAATTGTTATGTTCAGGTTATGAAAATGCGTATAAGCTTCACCGATACGACTGCAAAATATTTACTTTCCACTTTTCCTTAAAAAAAGAATCCCCATATTTTGTAAAATATACTTCATAAGATTGGGGTTTTCGAGACGAGACCCGTGTGGCTTTTTCAAGACGTTCGAAATTATTACAAATTTTTCCTCTTTAATGAACTCATAAGAAGCGATCATAAGATTTTCATCGTGGTAGATAGCGTGATGTTATAAAAATTGCTTCACTCAGTGATCACATAAGGGTAATAATGTCTGATTACGTAATCAGCTCTCTTGTGATGAACTTCATAATGAAATGGACGAATCCTGATTGTATTACTGCAATGTTATATAACTAACTCCTTAACCGTCATACTTATGATCACATGCGTGTAATAATGTGCGATTACGTAATCAGCTCTCTTGTGATGAACTTCATAACGAAATGGACGAATCCTGATGGTATTACTGCAATGTTATATAACTAACTCCTTAACCGTCATACCTGTGATCACATGAGTGTAATAATGTGCGATTACGTAATCAGCTCTCTTGTGATGAACTTCATAATGAAATGGACGAATCCTGATGGTATTACTGCAATGTTATATAACTAACTCCTTAACCGTCATACTTATGATCACATGCGTGTAATAATGTGCGATTACGTAATCAGCTCTCTTGGCAAGTATGACGTTAAGGAGTTATATAACATTGCAGTATACATCAGATTCGTCCATTTCATTTATAGAGTATCCGGCAAGAAGCTGATTACGTAATCGCATATTACACGCACTGTGATCCATAGGTATGACGGTTAAGGAGTTAGTTATATAACATTGCAGTAATACCATCAGATTCGTCCATTCGTTATAAAGTTCATCACAATGAGAGGCTGATTACATAATCCACATTATTACACTCATGTGATCACAGTATGACGGTTAAGGAGTTATATAACATTGCCGCAAAACCATCAGGATTCGTCCATTTCATTATGAAGTTCATCACAAGAGAGCTGATTACGTAATCGCACATTATTACACGTATGATCACCAGTAATGACGTATAAATTATTATATAACTTCTAATACCATCAGATTCGTCCATTTCATTATGAAATTCATCACAGAGAGCTGATTCGTAATCGCACATTATTAGCATGTAGTCACAAATTTGACGTTAAGGAGTTAGTTATAATACATTACGTAAATACCATCAGATTCGTCCATTTCATTATGTTCATCAAGAGAGCTGATTACGTAATCTACTTTATTACACGCATGTGATCATAGTATCACGGTTAAGAGTTATATAACATTGCCGCATAAAACCATCAGGATTCGTCCATTTCATTAGAAGTTCATCACAAGAGAGCTGATTACGTAATCGCATTATTACACGCATGTGATCCAAGATATGACGGTTAAGGAGTTATTATAGCATAATGCGAGTAATACATCAGGATTCGTCCATTTCATTATGAAGTTCATCACAAGAGAGCTGATTACGTAGACATTATTACACTCATGAGTGGATCACTGAGTGAAGCAATTTTACAACATCACGCTCTACCACGATGAAAATCTTGATCTTCTTAGAATTCATTAAAGGAGGAAAAATTGTAATAATTTCAACGTCTTGAAAGCCACACGGGTCTCGTCTCGAAAACCCCAATTTTATGAAGTATATTTCACAAAATATGGGATTGTTTTTTAGGGAAAGAAGTGGAAGGTAAATATTTTGCAGTCATATCGGTAAAGTCTTATACGCATTTTCATAACCTGATCATAATTCCCGATGTGAAAACAGTGTTATCAATTTATAAACTGCTTCAAG
The DNA here is from genome assembly GCA_013235015.1 of Araneus ventricosus. Classification (NCBI taxonomy): domain Eukaryota; kingdom Metazoa; phylum Arthropoda; class Arachnida; order Araneae; family Araneidae; genus Araneus; species Araneus ventricosus. The sequence goes on from BGPR01000225.1 coordinate 114,281, forward strand.
ATTGCAGGTTTTGTCATACATTGCCATCTGTTAGCGGTCTACAAACCAAACTCAAATTTTTGTTGCACACACGTAATTGATTCTTTAAACTGAAGGTAATTTGGGAAACAAAAATATCTTTATTATCACTGGATTTATTATTTATTCCATTTTCAAATGATTATGTATATATTCACATAATAAGAAACCTTCATGCTGTATCCTTTTGTAAAAGCGGCATAGTTTATAATATATAAATGAATAGCGTCTTCTAAGTTCTGAGAATCACATAGATTAAGATTAATTATGGATTATTTTACCATTTATTAAAAAGCAACGCGCATAGAAATAAAAAAGATAAACAACATTTTTTCTCTTTGTCAATATTCAAGAGTCAGCATATGGATGTAAAGTAGGTAAGCCAAAGGTAGTATAGTTAACTTTGAGGATTTTTTAAAATTTTCTGGTAAGGTGCTGTGGTGAATTTTTTTTGTAAAATTTTACACTTATCTCTAACACATATCAAATATACTTTCTGTAAAACAAATTTAATTATTTTATAATACAATTTCAAAATTAGTAGCTAAATGGGTACCTTTGGCGATAGTTTCCAAAGGTGCAATATAAAATCACTTTAAAATGTGAAAAAAATACTGGAAAACTATTTTACTTAAAAAGTATTACAATGCTCAGTACTTTTATGTTTATACTTTAACAATAACTAGGCCAAGAATTAAAGAGTTTCTTTTAGATTTCATGAGATTTTTCTGATATGCAAATAAAACTATAATCACCATTCAATAAAAATAAAAAATATAACTTTTATTTTTATAAATTTAGAATAATTGTGAATAAGTTTTCAGATATTTAAGTAGAAATTTTGAAAATTACCCAACATTGATTTCCATTTGTTTCCAAGAGTGGCTCGAGCCGTCCACCTTGAGAACATGCATATGGTCACCATTTGCACTTAGAACTATTTGTAATAAATTTATCAGAATTGAATAAATTTAGTTAAAGGAAAGAAAACTTTCAGAAAACGTATTAACTCAAAGTTCTAGGAATTTAAACACATGATGAATTAAAATATCTTCTTACCTGTAAATTAGAACGACTACTTCTCAAAGGGAAATCACTGCATACCATGGAGGCCTATCAGATAATCTACATTCAATCATACTGCAGATACATGATTTACAATGCAGTAGCACTATGTTATGTGAATTAAATTAGAATTTATTCTGCTTTTGT
>BGPR01000225.1:117990-130341 GCA_013235015.1 Araneus ventricosus
ACGTATTAATATATAGATTTCAATCCATATAAGAAAGTAAAAGTCACCTGAGATAAGCGTGTACAAGTCATTTATATCTTTCCAATTAGTTTTAGTCTGATTTAATTAAATACTTAAAAATAAAAAACGTATTAATATATAGATTTCAATCCATATAAGAAAGTAAAGGACACCCGAGATAAGCGTGTACAAGTGATTTATATCTTTTCAATTAGTTTTAGTTTGATTTAGTTACATATTTAAAAATAAAAAATCTAATTAATTCGGTTCACGAGTCAGACTCATCGTTGTGAGCGAAAGGATTAATCCATTAAAATTAAATTTATTTTTCTGAAATAGTCTCATCTGGTGGGAAAGTACACGCCTCTCATTATCAGAATCACTTTGTAATCCCTTCACGACAAAATATACATTAATAACAGCTATATGAAACCTAAGTGAATACTTTCAAGCACGTCGACTATAAAAAAACATTCAATTTCTCCGAAACCTGCTGTCGAGGTCACCATCGCTCTCTTCACTGTTGTAAATAGGCAAATAGTCACAAGCTTTGTTGTTCCTGTGCGAGGGAAAAAAAATTCTGTTTTCGGATCCGAGTTCGAAAGAAATGCGACACCAAATCAGTTTTTCTTTTTCATGCAGAGAAAATTCAAAGAAAAAACAAACAGTCGCAATGAAATGTAGGTATTTCAAATGAGAAAAAATGAAAAACAGTTATAAGAATAATTTTAAAAAATGTTTAATAAATATTCATGTTTTTAATTTTATTTTATGTAATTAGCGCGTGTTTTCACATTAACTGATTTATGAATTCCATTTTAGTAATTTTTTCTACTCTCTAAGGCAGAGGTTCCCAACCTGTGGTACGCGTACCCCTTGGGGTACGCGAAGGACCAATTGGGGGTACGTAAACTCAAAATCGATAATGGCGGACATAGCATATGGGATTAAAAATGTTACAGAAATTTGTTTCCTCAAGTTCGTGTGAAAAGTTGGGAAATCCTAAAGCCTACCGCCAAAATAAGTGGGAAAAAAGCAAACGAGTATAATTTTTAGCTATCCTCATAAGTTAATGTGAAATTATTACAATACTGATTCCATTTTTTTTTTTACATTAGACTAATGCTATTGTAAAAATGAAATAAAATGCCAAATCATGAATGAGTCCTGTAAACTCTATTAATTCGAGACATTTGACTCTTAAGCTAATCTAAGCCCTTAACATTATTGATAAAAACTTCTCTGCATAGAAGGATAGTTGGGCAGGGTACAACAGTGAGGGGTACTCGAAAATAAAAATACTAATTAAGGGGTACGCGAGGGGAAAAGATTGGGAACCCCTGTTCTAATGTAACTAAAATTACAGGATAATTTTATTTTGTAAATTTATGTCCCACCGTCGTGTACTTATTTTGTTTCCATATGCTGTTCATATGGGAAATAATGGTATTATGCATGATGCTTCTTTTGCCAGTTTAGTTAAATAAGATGTATGATTTTGTATTTGAGTTTGACACTGAATGGAATTAAAATCAACTAAAAAACTTTTTCTATGCTTGTTAGAATACCATACTTTCCTCAAAATAGTTTTAATGGGATACTTTGAAAATTTTTAACGCTTAAAACTTCCTTTCGCAGGAAAAGATACACAAAATAGCATTTTATTTTTTCATTTATACCCTACTTAATCCTAATTTCCTTATCGCAATATTTCTCCTGTAAAGTGAAGGTTCATTTTCCCAAGAAAGCCGTGCATTAGAATAAAAAGAGTACCAGAATAAAATTATGCTAATTCAGTTACAAATCAAAATTCGCTGAATGTAAATATAGAAAACATTTAAAATTTAGTAACATTATCAAAATGTTATTTCCATTTAGAAAAAAAATTAATCACCCAGCAGAAATTTATCGAGATTCTGTTCATATTTTTAAACAAAAATCATTTTAAATCAAATAATTTCTTTGCATTTATTTCTTATTGACAAATCCTTTAATAACAGCTGGGAAACCCTCGGGATTCAATATTTTTATTTCTAAATTATGTTTTGAAAATTGAATTTTTATTATTATTATTCCTAAACGCTTACGTCATACCCTTGCGTCATACTTGCATCTAATTGTTGTATTTTTAAACCTATAAGCCAGTGCCGGACGAATGCTCCGTTAGTCTGTGCACCGGAACAGAGTAAAAAAAATTGAGGAGCGCAAATTGCCAAAACAAAATGAGAATAAAAAATCGCAACTGAGAATCTGAATTAATTAGAAGAATTTCTGAAAATTTTCTTAAAAACAACCGAAAATTTTTAAAATTCAATAAAACAATCTAATTTTATGTACTAATGACCCACACACACAAACAATCTCACAGTAATCTACAAAAGGCAATGTCTGTGTATCTGTATGCGGTACAGCGCAGAGACCGCTGCTCCTACAGGTACGAAATTTGGAACGAAGGTGTCCCAAGATAGGAGCCAAAACACCTCCGAGCGATTGTTTCGATTTTCAAAGTAGATTTTTCTTTATTCAATGTTTTATCGATTTTTTTTCGCCCTTTTTTCAACGAAGTTCCGTACTAAAATTGTTAAAAGTCCGGAAGTTGAACAGGTACAGAAAAATATTTTATACCAATTGAAACATTATTTAATACCCTCCACAACGAGACCAATTTCAAATCTGTACGATAATTATACGGGTGTCGGTAATTAATTAAAATAAGGTCACTTTTTCGGACGAAACACTACTTTCCCATGACAAAGAGTATTTTCTGAAAAAATTTTTTTTTGTAAATCGCGGTAAAAACTTTACTACTAGGCTATACAGAAAAGAAATTTTTTCAGAAAATACTCTCAAGAGCTTACTTTCAAATCAAAGAAAAATTATTCAAATCCGCCGAGAAGTTCGTTTAAAAAAATGCTTACATTGCAGTTCCATAGGGGCACATTTTTTCATTTTTGCACGCAGAGATTCAAAGGTTAAATCCGAACCTGCTATAAGCTAAATTAAGTCATTCATAAACGCTGTAATTCGATATAAAAATTACGTGGATACATAAATATCTCAAATGTTCCATACACTCGTTAATGTATCGATACAAGACATTTCCAAAACAGAATGTGTGATGTAATGGGTCAGTAGAGAAAATAAAACAATTAAAGTGTTAAGCAACTTTTAGTGAGTGATTCCAAATTTATACTTATTATTATGTTAAACAAAGATCGACAAAATGAATAAGGGTGAGGGGTAAGGATAATGATAGGATAACAAATGATGATACAGTTTCATATGTGAATTTTCTTTTTCGAAAAAAACCAATGGTCACCTAGATAATGCAGGAAACATATTACCGTCTTATCACATCATGATATATAAAAAAATTGTATGAAATGTTTTCATGGATCATATCCTAAAACCGGGTTCAATCAATTTCCTACATTCTCTTCCAAGATTTTCTGTAAAGATTTCAAATCACTCTGCATTACTTAAATAAACAGAAAACGCCCGAACAGTTCAAAGACAGATATGAAACCGAAAGCTAAACATGTTCCACTCTCGAGCTCATTTTACATTTTTTTACTTTTGGTGAAGAAAATCAAGACACTTGCTTCTCGCGCCAAATATTTTTATTATGAAAGTTGTTCCGTATAAAATGTTTTGAAAAATGCAACTGGCTAATGCTTAAGAAAAAAATTTAAAATATACTCTATTCTCATCTGAAAGCGTGTCAATTTCCTGTTACTGTTTCAGATACGCTGGCTTAATGTTATCTAGGGGATATTTGCACTGCTGGAATATTTATTTCTTTATGACTCCTACCTGTTGAATGATTATGTGTTGGGATATAAAAAAATTTTACCAATGTACTGACCAATAAATCTAGCATAACCTTTTGAATAGAATGATAAAACCTTGATATAGTAAAAAATTAAATGTTATGAAAGCAGAATCACAGCGTAAATATTGCAATGTGTAGAAACAATAAAGTCATTAGCTATGTCTGCATTCATCAATATGCAATAATTCATTACTTTTGTAATATTAACGTAAAGGAATATACCTTTGCCTTCCAGCTTGCCGAAAGGGATTTTTTTACTTTTGGTAAAGAAAATCAAGACCTTCGCTACTCGCGCCAAATGTTTTTATTCGGAAAGTTATTCCGGATAAAATGTTTTGAAAAATCAAACAGGCTAATGCTTAAGAAAAAATTTTAAAATTTACTCTATTCTCATCTGAAAGCGTTTCAATTTCCTGTTACTGTTTCAGATAGGCTGGCTTAATGTTATCTAGGGGATATTTGCACTGCTGAAATATTTATTTCTTTATGACTCCTACCTGTTGAATGATTATTTGTTGGGATATATAAAAAAATTGACCAATGTACTGACCAATAAATCTAGCATAACATTTTGAGTAGAACGATAAAACCTTGATATAGTAAAAAATTAAATGTTATGAAAGCAGAATCACAGCGTAAATATTGCAATGTGTTGAACCAATAAAGTCATTGGCTATGTCTGCATTCATCAATATGCAATATTTCATTACTTTTGTAATATTAACGTAAAGGAATCTACCTTTGCCTTCCAGCTTGCCGAAAGGTATTTTTTTACTTCTGGTAAAGAAAATCAAGACCCTTGCTACTCGCGCCAAATGTTTTTATTCGGAATGTTATTCCGGATAAAATGCTTTGAAAAATCCAACAGGCTAATGCTTAAGAAAAAATTTAAAAATCTATTCCATTCTCATCTGAAAGCGCTTAGCACTAGCCTAAGCGCAATATGTTTCCATGTATCTTTCAACAAGTTTAATGACCCCTTACCTTGAACCTCAACTCTCCAACGGGCGGTTCGGCGAAAAATACTCCCAAGAAAGCTGCCACCTCCTTTCCGTTGGTGAGCTTGAGGATTTTGCCTCGGATCCGGCCGCTCTTCGTAGTGACCACTGGATAGTCGCCGTCCTCTTGCCCCAGCGCCGATAGACACAGGTAGAAGATGGTGACGAGGAGCAATTTCATGGCACTCTTCCGAGCGAAGTTCTTCACAATCCTTCAGGTTGGCCGGTTCATGAGGTCTTTGTGATGGTTCCGAGCGGCAATGGGGATGAAGGAGCAGGTGGTTGCTAAGAGACGGTTGCCTGAGGGGCCTTGATTAATCGATTGGGCTTGTTGTGAAAGAAGGTAGGTTTAAAAAGGGGAAGGATGCAAAAGCGCGCGCTCTCTTTCTCCCCCTCTTCACACTCTCTCCGGAATGATTGAAAGTAGAGAAAAAATGCAAAATCCATCAAATATTATCTTTTTTCCTTCTTCTTCTTCTTAGCTCGCTTTCACCCTTCCCCTTCCCGCCTTTTCTCTCTCTGTCAGAGGGCTGGCGAAAGGTGGTTGCTGTCATTCCCTTCTCTCATCCTTTTTACTTATTTGTATTTTTTGGCGCTCTCAAGGCGAGGGTTCTCTATTAATCTTTCATTTTAAACGGTAAATTAATCAATCGGGGCATTTTTAATAATGTTGGGTGTGGGATGAGGTATTCGAAAAGAAGATGGGTGTGCTTAAAGTAAGTAAACTTTTAACGGCAGTGGTGTTCGATTCGGGAATCCTCCATAAAACGAAGAAATAAAAAGGAAATTTATAGATAATGCGAGAGTGATGTGAATGGATGTGAACATATTTATTTCATAGAAAAGTTGTATCAACAGTACAGCTCTGCAATTAATGACACAAATTGTGAACATATGGTGTTGGATTACAATATAAATAGGTGTGTCATCAGTTTCACTTCTTTTACGGTGTTGGAACTTATTGATGATCTTATAACGAAAAAATGATCCCAAGATTATTAATTACACTTTTCTTGGTTTGATTTTTCTTTTATCGTTTGATCGATCATCAATGTTTAAATTGAAACTATTCGCCAATAAAGCTTTAGAAAACCAGCGGGAGTGTTCTCTCCTAAACTTTCTCGTATACTTCCCCAAAAAGTGCCGTTTCCTCTCCCCCAGCGTGGCTAAAAAAATTCGAACCTATTGTTACCCAGAATCCAATGACTATCAGAAGGTTTTTCAATATAGTGATTGAAAAATATCTAGGTAAAAAATCAAATTCAAAGATATGCGTAGCGATTTTCCGCTCTTACAGGCTCAAGGACAAACTGACGTAATTCGCTATTCCGTTATGAAATTCCATTAAAACTTTTCTAAAGTGTTTTTTTTTATCTTTTATTGCGAGGTAACATCAATTAAAATTGAACCAGACTTGGTAGATCTTACTTATAAAAGGCGATGTCTGCGTGTGTGTTTGCTATGTCCAGACGAATCTATCGCACTTACAGCCATGAACTTTGGCACGCAGGTAGTCGTAATGGTGACTGAATACACCTCGAAGCTTTGAAATTCAATGCAGAAAATTTTTTATTTAATGTTTTGTGTTGTTTTGGGTCATTTTTGGCACGTTTACGGCCGTAGTATCTTTCCTAAAAATCGTTGAAAAACAATCCACGCACCATCGGATAAAACGAACAATTTTCGTTCTAATGAAGTTTGTTTTGAACGTCTAACGTAATTTACTGATTTTTGAGAAATGTTTAAAAAACAGTAAGTTTTGCTATCTAAATTTTATTTTTGTTTTTAAATTTGCTGCCTCCAATTTTCTAATAACACTAATATTTTCAATTTTTTTCAGCTTATAACTAGAACGGTTCTGTCGGAATTAAAACAAGAATGCTTAAAATATCTTTTCTCATTTTTTTTAATTAATTTTTCCCTGGTCAGTTGAAGGATATTTTTCCTCTAACGAGTTTCCTCGCACGGCACTTCTTCTGAACGTTACTGGCAATTTGACGGTGCAGAGCGCAGGATACGTCATGACCTTCAACTGAATGAATTACTTCGATTATTATTTTCGGATTCGATTTTATATTTTGCTTGCTGTATAATAATCATTTTCACTTTCCAATTTTGTAACATTGTTTTGGATTAACGTACTCTGTACTGTAGCGCGAGAAAAATAAGCAGGAAAATAAAAATATTGTGTATCTCTTGTTTCGATTTTGTTTTCAAAACATTTTCATGTCATTTGGGGCGGGTTTTTTTTTTTTTCATTTTGTTGAAGTCCTAATTTCACGGGCAACGCCTCGCGTTCGGCAGTGTCTTAACGTGTTTAAGTCTCGTATATTTTACTTGCAGTATAATAATCATTTTCACGTTGCAATTTTTTAATATTGTTTCGGATTAACGTACTCTGTATTGTTTTCCTACAGTTGAAATGTCATTATCGCGAAGAAAAATAAGCGGGAAAATCAATAATGTGTATCTTTTGTTTTGTTTTCAGAACTTTTTCATGTCATTGTGGGCGTGTGTTTTTTTTTTTTTTCCTTCTTCTTTCTTTCTTTTTCTTTTCATTTTGTTGAATTCCTGATTCCACGGGCAACGCCGTGCGCGTGCTGCTAGTAGCTAATATGTAAATAAAATTTATAAATCGATGTCAGTATTATTTCAGAAGCTATGGTGGCCTTAGGTATCGAGTTTGAATTCATTAAACAGATGGTTCGAATCCAATTCTACCGAAGATTCGCTGTGTATGCTGGTGAATCGTACAAAAATTCTGTCATGATTAATGTGACCATATGTCCCGTTTTTGGTAGCCTGTCCCGTTGTCCCCAAGCATGTCCCGTTTTCAGAAAGAGAGCAACCCACGTTGCTCTAACTACATTACACCGCATGATGTGACAGAATGAAACACTGGGAATATTTATACCGAAAGTCGTTGGGTGGAACTGTTCAAACACTTTCACGCCAATAATTGAAATCATAAGAGCTCTCTCATAATTATTGAATATATTCTATGTCTGCCTGGCACTAATGCACCCGTAGAAAGGTCTTTTTTCTTATGAGCTAGAAAACGCTGTTTCAAGTCGCAATTTATAAAGCAACATTAATTACCAAAATAAATTTTAAGAAATCCTGTAAGAATTACATTCTTTTTTTTAAATCAACATCAAATACACTGAAGCAAAAATGTGTGCTTCAGAAAAATGCAGGATAACATGAATTATTTTTTGACGTGTTTATTCCTGTTTCTATCATTCATAAATAAAAAACTGAAGAAATGTGCCTTTTCTTGAATTCGCATAATGGTACCTGAAAATTTTTTTAAAAAATGTCTCGTTTTGAGCGAAAAAATAAATGGTCACTTGAGCCATGATTCAAATGCTCTTCTGGCGCAGAATCCTGGAGAGCATGTGCCCGTTCAAGTCCCGCCACGTGATCGCGGCTCAAAATTGCGTGATCCACCCCCTCCAGTAGCCCCTTCTTAGCTTCAAAATAGTAATCTAGTAAAATCAGAAATAACCATAATTTACAAACTACATAAGATGTTACGATTCATTCTCGCTTACTCTGCTAAAATTAAATACATAGAGTCTGGAGAAATGTAGAAGGAATCTGTACTTAGTACCGTAAATTGCTTCTATCAGTATTTGGTATATAAATATAATTTCAGAAGATAACACCCGTATATCTTGGTTATTAGATTCTTGAAACACGCCGTATTTTGCGAATCCGAGTTGTACAAAACAAATAAATTACATAAAAAGTGGAATTAGATTTCAAGAATTTAATTATATATATATATATATGAAAGGTTTTCGTGGTTGTAGTCAGTAAAAAGCCGAGTTATATTCTAATTTTCTTTATTATCCAAATATTTAAGTCATTTTTACTTTCTCGTTTACGAAGTATACAAAGAGAAAGTATTGTAATCGTCAAAAAAATTCGAACTCAAGATTTTGACGGATCTCCACGTTTTAGACCTCCCTGAGTCCGAAAAACACAATTTTGGAATTATGTCTGTCTGTCTGTCTGCCTGTGAACACGATAACTCGAAAACTATTAGAGCTACGGGGATGAAATTTGGTATGTGGTCTTTGAACATAATTTGTAGGTTTCTATCAAATTTTGGACAAATTCCGTCAACGGGAAGTCTGTCTATTTGTATATCCGCGGTCATGTGAACGCTATAACTCAAAAACTTGAATAGCTAAATGGATAAAATTTGGTACACAGTTTTATCGTTATGAATGTAGGTCCGTATAAAAGTTTGGACCAAATCCGTCAAAAAGAGGCGTTCAAATTGCATATTCAATTTCTTTTAATCCGATTCTCATGCGCATGCATATTGGTAGCAATCTGTTATTGTTGTAAATTTTATTTACAACAATAAATAATGTTTTCAAGCATCAATTGTTAACAATTTTTTTTATTGTTGTAAATCAAACCGATCTCATTATTTCAGCAAATCTTTTATTCACGCGCTTTTGCAATTGTTACGATTGTGGTAGTATAAATTGTTTTCTTGGGAATTCAATTCCAAAGCAGAATTTTCGCTTTAGTATTCATTGCATTGCCTATTTTATCGCGCCTGCTTCAAAGTAATATTTTTTTGAAACGTGGCAACAGATATTTGATTTCAGGTTTGTTTGTTTTTTTGTTTTACTTTCTCGTATACGAAGTATACAAAGAGAAAGTATTGTAATCGTCAAAAAAATTCGAACTCGAGACTTTGACGAATCTCCACTTAGAAAGTATACGAGAAAGTTTAGGGGAGACCACTCCCGCTGGTTATGAGAGTGGCGGACATACGTGCATCGCAGTTGAAGTTCCCAAGCGAAAGTGAACAGAAACTCCCTGCATTCTCTCAGATAAAGGAAGAACATATAGACACGTGATCAAAGTGAAGGGAATATTGGCTATTTTTAATAAATTACGTGGGCGTTTTAGGGAAAAGTATGGCGGCAATAAGTCGCTGATTTCGAGATTTATGTTGGCGCGTGGAAGCGATTAAAATATTCTTTTAGTAATAAATATGCCAAACGAGAGATTTAATATACCTCCAGCGCGGGAAGTAAAACGAAACTGGAGTTTAAGAAAAGCGATTTTGGAATACATTAATATAGTACTAAAATTTTAAAATATATAATATTAGAATTTAAATTAAAATTAAGTGAGATTATTACATAGATATGCTATTAAATATTTATAATGGAGCAATATCTTTATAAAAGAAATATTCATCAAAAGTACAACAAATTACTATGCATTGTATAGCATTTTCTTGATTACATATTCTACTACGCACTATCAGCCCAGGACGTTTTCTCTCTGAAATCTTCATTCTTTGAACTTTCCCCACCATTAACTTCGTTTGCTTTCTGCACTTTTTCAAAAAGTCCTCTACACGGTGCAAAGTCTTCATTATATTATATCAGTGGTGCACAAACCGCGGGTCACGACCCCTTCAAGGGGTCGTGAGGAACTTTTTGTGGGCTGCCAAATTCAAAGAAATTTATTTGACAATAAAAAATATAAGGCTTTTTTTTCAAAATCCGTGGTTGCGACCCTCGGAGGGGTCGCGACAAAATTTTGCACACAATGGAGGGGATCGGAATCGAAAACATTTTGCGCACCATTGCATTACATTACGTAGTACGTACACGTATCCTCCAGCTGAGGAATTTACACAGACGGTTCACATCTAGAAAGTGAAACAGGTTGCGCTTCCTGTGTCATTCAAAACAAACGTCCAAATTCATCAGTGGACGGCAAGACTAAGCCCACATAATATCATATTTCAAGCTGAAACCTTAGAAATAAAAGAGGCTATAAATTGGGCTAATTCAAAGGGAATATCAACAGCAATCTGGAGTGACAGCGAGTCGGCACTCAGAGCAATTTCTTCCTTAAAAAGATCTAACCCACTAATTCAAGAAATACAACAAGCCCTCCTTCAGAACCCATCAATGCAACTTAACTGGATTAAGGCGCATGTTGGTTTCCTCGGTAACGAGGCAGCAGACAACCTAGCCAAACGAGCTACTAAAGAAGGGACTCACCTCCATCTTCAGCCCCGAAATGTCATTAGAAAAAAATGATTGGGAACCTCTCTCTCAATAAATGGCAACAAGACTGGGATTCAGGCGACACTGGAAGGGCAATTTTTAATATTCTCCCTAAAGTCACTCTAACCCCAGCTTCATGGTCAAGAGAATCCATCCTCTTCGCTACAGGCCACTGTCCTTTTTCCAGCTATCTCTATAGATTCCGGCGTCATCATTCAGATATCTGCGCATGCGGGGAAAAGGCAGACTCTCTCCACTACGCAACTTTTTGTCACACGACATTATCATATCATTTTATAAAACCAAGTGCAGAAAATACTCAACTTTAATGGAAAAGCTTACTTTCAAATAAACTATCAAGAATAAATATAGATAAACTCACATCTTTCCTGACTGAAAATGAGAATCTCATAAAACAGTCTCCGGACGCAACCAGTTCATCCGACTCCGACCCAGATTTCTTTCCTCTAACAAGACCTCAGACTTATGGATTAAGACCCTCTAGAGGTTCAATACATAGGACCCTAAGCAGTCCTCCTACAAGTATATAGATGCAGTGAACTTTTGGGACCTGTCTTAAATTTTCATATGTAAATACACATTTTTCATCGTTTTTATAATTTTCACATGTTTTTCGTAGATGTTAAAACATTGTATGTAAACTTTTTTTTCAATAAAGTTTCTATGCACACTCATCCAAACTGCAAATCGGAGATTTTTATCTCTGGAGTCAGGGGTGTGAGGTAGTGCAAAGTAAAGTAGGTACACGTTATGATTACGTATTGACACGATTAAACACAGAAGCGGATTAAAGGCAATTCGCACCGAAGGAGACAACGAAATGAAGAATGTTTTTTACAAATACCAAGATAGATTCAGTTATCCTCGAAACTTCCTACTTTCATTTCCGGCTAACCAGACGTAATAGCCTAATTTAAATTATCTGATGTTTGAGTAATTCCAGGTAACCAGAAATTTATTCACTTTCACGGGCTTGAGTAAGAAACTCAGTTATTATAAAGAATTATTTTAAGCATATATTCAAAAGTTCTAATTTTTTTTCCTAAAATTTCATGCTTTATTAAATGTTTCGAACTTTTAAAATTATGTAAGAAGTCACGAGAAAATTATTTATATTCTTACTTTCCCGTATGCGAAATAACAAAGAGAAAATATTGCAGTCGTCAAAAAATTTGATTTCTGGATTTTGATTACTCTTCACGTTTTAAACATCCCTGAATCCGAAAAACCCGTTTTTAGAAGTGTGTTTGTCTGTCTGCGGCCACGATAACTCTAAGCGCAATAAACTAGACGGAATTTGGTAAGTGACTTCTTTATTCCAAAAATATTGATTTCTTTAAAATTTGGATTGAAATCCGCCCAAAGGAAGTCTGTCTGGCTGTCCATCCTTGTACATGTGAACAAGATAATTCATGTGAACATAATACAACATTAATAATATAACATA
>BGPR01000225.1:131575-198407 GCA_013235015.1 Araneus ventricosus
ATTGCAGGTATTTCAGAGAAATGTTTCATATTCGAACGAATATCGCGCCCGACGGAGGGTTAGCTTTAATAAAGAACATAAGTGTAGCCTACAAAGAGAGTTTTGAATTTGTTTTACACTGAAAATATTTCAGAATTACATACTGTAAATAGATATAAAATAGTAATAGATGTCCATGGCTTAACCGGAAAAAGCGTTATCCGAAACGGCTCCCCCCCCCCCTTTGTTTCGATTAACCGGGATTGTACTGTATTTAAACAGTAATACAGTACACTCCCGATTATCCGGGTTAATAACCGGGAGGGATCGCACGGACAATAGAAAAACACGGATAATCCGAAAACTCCTTTTTATTAAAGAAAAAATCAACGTCAGTACAAAAATATAAAAATTACTTACATTTGTATGCTGTATTACATCGAACTAGGAATTTTCCTTTTAACATTTACTGCTTTAAAAATCTGTTATGCGTCTTTGCTTCTGCTGTTTGTTCATCTCTTGTCGTATGTCAACACATATTTTACGAACCGCAGTAATGTCACCGTAATCAAATCCTCTTTGTCCCATATAATCTAGCTAAGTTTCCACAAATTGTAGAGCAGCAGAATGAGAAATTGTATTTCCCTCATTTAGTACATCTTCTGCATCAGTACTAGCTGATTCTCCATTATCAAGTTTTTGAAGGATTTATAATTTTTGTTTAACATTTAAAACGTTTCGTTTTCGTTTCACACCACTCATTTTTACCAGTAAAAAATTTCACGCTACTAACTGACGATAAACAAGACGCAAAAACTGAAGAAACACGTGCGAAAGTGAGAAAAGACGAAGAAGTTAAAGAATGACGTGTCAGGGAGAAACGTGTTCGTATGAGAAGGAGCTAGCAGGAAGTGGATGATTCATTTCTCGGAAAATTAGGGGTTGAACCGGTAGAGATTGCACGTGGAGGAAGAAAAAGAATCTATTCTTTAGCCTTCGCCGTCACGGCTCACTAGTTTCACGGAATGAATCTCTCGATCGAACATCAACATCGATTTTACATGCATGATAAGCGTGAAAATGATTCTCTTTAAATTTTTTTATGAGTTCGGAATGAGCACGGATAATAGAGAGTATAGTGTACATTCAAAAGAAACAGAATATATTTGTATATTCGTTAAGTAAAAAGGCATTCGTAATCTGTATTAAAGAGAAAAAATAGGCACTAGATTAGCTTTACTAAAATACTAGATTTCCAAAGAACGTGAGATAAATAAAGATTTTCAAAAAATATGGGAGTTATTTAAACAGAATTTAAACGTTTAAAGTAAAAAAAAGTTTTTCAAAGAATAAAGGGAAAATTTTAATGAGAGCTTTTACATTTAACATAAATCTTTCTAAAAATAAACTTATATGCAATCTAAATTAAAGCAATGCCGATACAATGCAGGAATTTAATTCACGTGGAGATCTACCCAGATGAAATATGTTCTTAAGTTAAGGCGGTTCTCACAAAAGAAAATAAATCAGCTAGTTAATGTTTCAATGTTATACTTGCTATTCTTTAAAAATATTTATTTCGTCGTTATACTTTATGAAGTGCAAAGAGAAAGCATTACATACGGATTGCTGCATATATTCTGCAATTAATTTTATGATTTAAATGCCTGCTATTTCAGTCCTAATCTTTCCTGTCAATAATTTCTTTAATCAATAAGTTGATTGACTTTTCAAAGCATCTCTTTTTCAGTTTACCGCCCATTCATAAATCAAGTTCTGTAAAACAAACTTTTAAACTTTTTCCGAGATTGATATCTTTTCATGTGCCATAATTAAAGCGAAAATGTTCTTCCTTCAATTTTCTCATATATATCCGGAGAACCATGTCACTTATAACGTATAAACAAAAAGAATTGCACTTATTTGTTATGCTACGAAATATTCTCCACTTGCATCCATAAAATGCCTCTTAAAATATCCAAAATTACATTTTCCATTAATGTTTTGTGGTTGTTATTTGTTGATTTCATAAATTTGATGTTTTCCGGCAATACGTTCAGAAAGTATTATCCGTTTCATTATCAGTCATAAAATATATTTTAGGTTCTTTGATGTTTATTATGAAAAAAAAGTGTTCAGAAAATAATCCTCATTTCAGACATTTCGATAAAATTTCCTAAATAACCATTTTGAATTGAACCTTTTCCATTTAGTATTGATTAATGCTTTTTTATTATTATTATTTGTTTTCCAACTGGGGGGAGACGACCAAACTACTTGCATGAAAATAAAGTCGCGATTATTTATTTATTTATTTATTTTATTTATTTATTTATTTATTTATTCGCTTTAAAGAAGTTCGCCTTAAAAAAGGGCTCGCTAGTGGAAAATGTTTATATTGTAAGGTATTTGGGGGGGGAATCAATTTGTCGGGCTTTTTTTCCGTCTGGAATCTATGGAAGTCATATTCAAAGAGATTTATTTGATAAGATCTCATAAAGTCAGCTCACAAGTAAAGAAATGTCGAAGTAAATGAGTTCAGATTATCACGATTCGATTGTCTATCTCTGAAAGGATTTTGAGAGGAGACAAGCTCGAAAAGCACGCTTTAAAACAAAACAGTCAATTTATTTACGACTTTGTTGTGTTCAGCAATATAGTGGTTGAGATACGGAAGTCATAAAATTCCATTTATTCTTTTAAATCTATGGATACTTAAGATTTAAAGGTAACATTCGAAATGACTCTGTATCCTCCTAGTATGCACACGTTTCAAATTATTGTCATTGGGAAATTCTATTCCTTCAGCATTTAAAACAATTTATATTCTGAGAGTCACATGCAGCGCAGATTTATTCTGAAAAAAAATTATAAATATTATTTTTTTTTCATACTGGCAGTACGCGCACGGTCTTGCCCGTGGTATTAGGACTTCAACAAAATGAAAAAAAAGAACGCCCACAATGACATGAAAAAGTTCCGAAAACAAAACAAAAGATACATATTATTGATTTTCCCGCTTATTTTTCTTCGCGATAATGACATTCCAACTATATAAAAATAATACAGAGTAGAGATGTTAATACGAAACAATATTAAAAAATTGCAGCGTGAAAATTATTATTATACTGCAAGTAAAATATGCGAGATTCAAACACGTTAAGACACTGTTGAAAATAACAATCGAACTCATTCAGTTGAAGGTTATGACGTATCCTGCGCTCTGCACCGTCAGCCAATGAAATTGCAACAATGCGTGTCGGGAAGGTTCCAAAAAAACTTCAGTGGGAGTATGCTCGCTAGAGAAAAATATCTTTCAACTGACCAGGAAAAAATTAATTTAAAAAAAGGAAAAAGCTATTTTAACCGTTCTGGTTTTAAATCCTACAGATCTGTTCCAGTTTTAAGCTGAAAAAAAAATTGAAAATAATAGTGTTATTAGAACGTCGGATGTAGCAAATTTAAAAACAAAAATAAAATTTCGATGGCAAAACTATTTTTTAAAAATTTCTCAAAATTCAGTAAATTATGTTTGAAGCTCAAAACAAACTTCATTAGAACGAAAATTGTTTGTCCTATCCTATGGTGCATTGATTGTTTTTCAAAGATCATTAGAAAAGATACTACAGCCGTAAACGTGCCGAAAATGGCCCAAAACAACACAAAACACTAACTAAAAAAATTTCTAGATTAAATTTTAAAATTCCGGCTTCGAGGTGCATTGAGTCACCATTACGACTACCTGTGTGCCAATTTTCATGGCTGTAAGTGCGATAGATTCGTCTAGACATCGCACACACAAACATTGCCTTTTATAAGTATAGATTTTTGAGCTGCTAATAAAAGGATGTAGTATCTAATCCTTCTAATATATCTAGGTAATATATTACAAGTATATAGTTCTACTACTATCTAGGCAATAACTAGGATTTTACCGACATCAAATTACCAATAGGAAGCGATCACTAAAATGAATTTTACCGATCCTATTACATGGCGAGAATCGAAACGGTTGAAACTATTACCTGAAAATTATGGTTCATCACGTCAATAATTGCAACATACTAATTACAATTGTAGTCTGTGAATCAACGACGAATTACTAGCTAATTTCAGCCTAAATTATTGCAGCATCAGAGCCGCATGAAATACGAAACTGATTATGTTGTCTGAAAATGGATAATTTAGACTGCTTGAAGCTGAAATGGGCTTTGATTATGTGATTTTCGATGCATCCTTAAAATTTGTCAATACAGGAAATTCTTATATCTTCATTGAATTATTTTATTTAATACATAAGAGACATAGCTAATTATAATTCCACCATTTTATTATTTTGGGGGGGGGAGAGACTGAACTTTTATTTTATTTGACTTTTCTGCAATAGCGTAAATGAGAAACATTCAGTTAAATCAGGTTTCAGAACTTATTTTCAAAGACAGATTTAGAATGTTAAAGAAAGTGCAAAGTGCAGCGATGGCAGATTAAAATATCAAAATGATACCAAACTTTTCTAAACTTTGTCGCGACAGTGTGAACAGCGCCATTAAAGAACACGGGGTCATGTGTCGCCTCACAGCGGCAGTTTTCGCCGTAACCGAGGCGTGTGTCCGTGCCCTTAGGTTCTCTGAGGCGACAATACATTCTTCTAATGTACTCGTCGTTCGGGAATTCCATACCAACCACGTGTTGTGAATTCCTCACCCGCTCTAATTGCCATATTTAGCTTTTGAGAACTTCATTCTTCCCTGAAGATCAAGATATAGTTGAAAGGATGCCGTTTTCACATATTTTGCTGAAATCCAGCTCAAACTACAGTAATAAATGCACTAGTTTACTCAAAATGACTTCAATGCCGCATTCCAACAATACACAGGTCCCAGCATAAAACTTTTGCATTACTGCATGTGATCATATTTAAAATGAGATATTACTCAAATTTAAATTAATATTGCACATTTTTGTCAGCAGAGCTCGTCCCTGTAGACATATAAGAAGAGATCAATTTGAAACTGCTGTGCTGGTTGGTAGGTTTCTCATAGAGCTCTAACTTTAAAACCAGAAAAGTTGTGAAAATGTTTAAGAATAATCCTGAAGGAAATATTGTGTTCACCTTAAATAAATCAGCATTTTTTTGTTTATTGAAAGAATATCTATCTAATATTTCACGTTTTCCATGACTAGCAGCTGAATTGGGAGGGGGAGACATGGACAACCATGTAAGTACATGGTTTACTAGAAGATTTGGTTGTCGACGCTGCCGACTATGGAATATTGAAACAAAAAAATCATTCTGTGAGTGTATGGTGTCAACAACACGCAGGATAATGGAGAATGAAGGTTTATTCACTAATATACAGGAAAACACGTAGCACAGGTAAAAGGAAGCAATAGATCTTGCACAGATTAGTAACGTAAACATACAACAATTCACAGGTAATAACAGTTCATCACTTTGAGATTTAGCAAAACAAACAGTCGGCAAATCACTAATAACGACAATAACAGCACTTTCAATAGCTCTCAGCTTACCAGCTTTCTAGCTCGCACTGCAGACGAAACTCTAAAGTTGTCCCAGTCGATCAACTCTGCTCTGTGATCCAAGTGCGGTTCTTTTACAGTCTCCCCGACGGACCGTGACGTCAAATGGCATCATCTAGTACATTCAAGCGTATCTCCTCTCCTAATAGAGATATCGAGAAAAGGATCGCATTTTCTGGAATCTCGGATTTGTCGTCAAGATCACCAAATTTGTCGCCAAGGTCAGGAATCCTGGCCTGGATGCTGCCAATCACCCCATACTTACCCCTGTAAAACTCTCTTCCCAACCATAGGACTAACATTGCTGGGAAGCGACTTTCCATGTTTGTAACAATATTTTGTTTCTCGTCATTTCATATTTACTAACTATTTTGATGCTTTCAGAGTCAATATTACCGAACACAATCTGCTCTAAACCCATTTTCCCTAGATCTTCTGACATTTCTCCTATAGACTCAACACTGTCTTACTTTCTTCTTGATGTTGCCTTTGTCTGTGTTGTACAATATTAACAAATTCTTACAGTTGACACTTTCGACTTTTTTTAAGCTTTTTCACGGGTTTTAAATTATTTCGGAGTCACAAGAAGTACAAATTAAACGGTAAATAACTTTTTTATTAAAAAAGAAGACATGCATATTTGGTTTCCTCTTCAATTACCTGAGATTTACAACCCTCTCTATAGAAGTTTCATTTCCAAAACAATTAAATTGATCTTTTTTCTAATCTGAATTTTCAGTTTAGAATCACCATATTTCGACGTAATAATAAATTAAGAACCAAATACCTCTTTATGGATTTCGGAATCGCTATCGAAAATTGTTCCTAAATGCATGTAAGTTGACGTCCGAAATCGAACCAACTGGAATCCATTATGCAACAGATCACTTATTATACAATAATTATTCTTGGAACATTAGTGCAGCATTAAAATTTCTTCTGTGTTGCTTCGCCACAACAGCTACATATTAAAGGATTTTTCTATTTGGGACTTGGTTTCGTGGTTCTTAGATGGGTTTTAAAGTGACATAAACTCTATCTGTAAAGGAACACAAATACAAAATATTTGTTTATCTTCATTAAAATGTGTGCTATGTTGAGTTAACGTCCCGCTTAGAATCAACACGAATGCTATTTTGGAAAAAAAATAAAAAACAAAGTTACCACATTAGAATAATAGACTGATAATAATTATTATCGTTTCTAATGATATTGACGATATTTGCATCTGATGAAAATTATATCTAATTGTACTCAAGGATCGCAAATAAAAATATCTGCTCTCTCTTCAAATGTTCGATTGTCAGTACTCATTACATCAAATGGCAATTTCTTCAAGGATTTATGGAAAACTTTTTAATGTTATCACGCTGAAACGAAATCCGGTTAATAAATATTGTTACGAGCCTGGAAAGTCGCTACCCAGCAATGTTAGTGTTATGGTTGGGAAGAGAGTTCTACAGGGGTATGTAGAACCGACCTTGGCGACAAACTTTACGATCATTTTGGCGACTTGGTGACAAATTTGGTGACTATGGCGACGAAATGTGGGATCTCAAAAGTACTGGAATTTTCTTGATATCTCTATTAGGGGGCCGAAATCCGGATTTTTTCAGATGATTCCTTGAAACGCCACGGTCTGTCGGGGAGACTATAAAGTGCTCGGATCATAGGGTGGTGTTTTGATCGACTTGGAGCGTGTTGAATCGTCTTTGGACTTTGAACGTGTTGATCGACTTGGATCGTCTTCGGAGTGTAAACCCCATTGGAATCTCTCTTTAGAGTTGTATCCGTTGTGCGAGCTAGTAAGCTGATAGACGCCGTACGGTACTGAAAGTGCTGTTACTGTTATTAATTAGTGATCTGCTGTTTGTTTGTGTTGCGAATTTGTGCGAGTGCTGTTTTTCCTGTTACCTGTGTTTCGTGTTTTCCGGAGTATTCGTGAATAAATCGTCTTCTCCATTACCCTACTTCTTGTATTGTTTTCACCGTACACACACCGAACGAATTTCGTAACAATATACTGATCAAATGTTAAGCGTCTAAAATAGTTAAAGGCGAACATTCTAGATATGACTAAATTCCTTGATTAAGTCTTTAACCCTCTGATCTGGATATCGGTCATTAAGACAGCTAAAGAACATGTTAACCACTTGGCAACGATTGGAGTGGAATAACGTGCTATTCAAGTCAGCTGTTATCTGTGCCAAATTTCGATATGACATGTAGAGCAGATCACCATTTTTAGGTAAAAGGGTCCCTACCCAGATAGCAAAGAAGGTTGCGAAAAGGTTGCCATTTCACTTTCCATAGGCCGTCCGCGAAAGCATTTCCGCGCAAACCGTTTCGGTAACCATTGCCGCAAGGTTTACGTAGGAAAGCTTTTTATGAACTACCTCACCGACAAGCTTTGAACGACAAGTCCGCGAAAGCATTTCTGAGCAACCGTTTCGGAAACCATTCCCACAAAATTGACGTATAGAAGCGTTTTATGAACCACCTGTCCCATCGTGTGTAGCCCCGTTCGGTTTAGGGGTGAGTGCACTTGCCTTCCAACAGTATGAACGCGGGTTCGATCCCCGACTCGGAGGAATTTGCAGTTTTGTCACAATGTACAATGAAATTGTACAAGTAAGTTCAATTAAAAATTATATTATTAAAATTAATAATTAAGCTTTGATTAATTAAGATTTCTAATTAATTGACATTCCAGATAACTATAAGCTGGACTAAGATGACGTCAGAAAAAGGAGGTTGGACCCCTCTGTAGGAATACGGCTTCGGAGGGGGGAAAGGGGGATTCAATTTTGCCCGCCGAAGGAGGGCTCTTAACGACCTTCTGAAAGGCCTGAAACAAGCTTGTAATAAAAGCTTGGGGAAATCTTACTAAAAACCTTACAGAAAACCTTGTTCCTTGTTGTCTAGTGAACCTTTCAACTACCTTCCCGAAAGGTTCAACCCTTGTCATGGAAACTTTTGTGACAACTCTTTACCCTTGCCGACGACAAGGTTTCCAAAACCTTCAAGACAAGCTTTCTTTGCTATCTGGGCATTAGCACAAGATATTGCACAATATCTTTACAGCGTTCATATTCTGAATGCTGTGCAATATTGTGAAGATATTGTAACAACATTGTGGAGAATTTTGCGCTATTTAGGGTAATCAAAAGATGTTCCGGTACCCTAAGTGTGCGCCGTAGACCCCTGTGGAATCTCGATTTCCTCACAGGAGTGCCGTGAGATGTTATATAATTTTCATAATTTTTTTGTTTACATTTTTAATTTAATTTCATAGATCGCGATATTTTTGCAGAACACTTGTCACAGATTATCACCTAGATTGAGAAATACACATTCAAAATGATATCTATAATTTTGAATGGATGCAAGACCCATTTAATGCCCCTGCTTCATCTGTATTCACTGCTACAAAAGAACATAAGCTGATTGAGTCGTCTTGTGACAATCCATTAAAAAAAATTCAGCAACGTGAAATTAACTGAGTTGTGGTTATCGGTAAAAGATGAATATCCATTTCTAAGAGCTAAATCTCAAAGAATTTTAATCCTATTTGCTACTTCTTATATGTTTGAAGCCGAGTTTTTGGTTGGTGCTGTCATAAAGGATAGCTGAGTCCAGTTTAATTCCACTATTTTAGAACAGGCTTATCTATCCCACTGATTATTATATTTATTAAAATTTGTTCAATTTATTTTTATATAACTTAAAATGTGTTTTTTATCTAAGCTATACAAAATCTATTTACTACTTTGCAATAGATTTTGCTTGTTGGTGTTTTACATAGGGCTCCTTGGTAAGAAAAAAAATGGATTTACTAAGGAAGATGAAAGAATCGAAAAAGTTTAAGGAGGGTTTATATGAGGGTTTTTAAGAGGGTTAATATGATCAAGCAAATGGGAAAAGGAAGGTTGTTTTCATTCTGCACTCTTGGAAACATATCATACGGGATGCTCATATAATTAAACTAAACATATTTGTGTATAAGGGAGCAGTTTTTTTATTATTCGAACTAATATAATTCTAATTCAGAGGTCTCCAAACTTTTAGGCGTAAGGTCCACACTAACTCCTCCACTAAGGCTACGAACACACGAGTCGGCAACGGCGAATTCGGCTGAGAGCTGAAAACGTGTCGGTGGTGTTCACACGGGGCGTTTGGCGAATCGTCGCTGCAGGGTGGCGCTGCACATTCGGCGTTGATCTTTCTGAGTGAGTGATATACGTGGCTCAGAAATGGTGATTTATTTGAATGAAGAATTTATTTGTGTGTGTGTGAAGAGCTCCCATCGAGGAAAACATTTATTGCATATAATGAATAAAAATTTCACAACTTATAATGTATGGAACTGTTTCAGAAAATTCTCAATTGAATTCCGGATAACATACATTAGTATATATTTTTTTATTTTCCAGTGTTTCATATAATGTTCTCACAAATTAAAGAATACCCTATGGATATTCTGCTTATCCTGATAAATAGTAGGCATGTAATTGAATCTCAAATAATGTTATTTTGATAAAAATTACATTTTGAGTTATTTTTAAACAATATAGCAATTCATAATGATCATTGCATGTGTTATTTTGTAGGGAAAAAAATCGCTTTAAAAAGTAAGTAATTTCATATTTTACAAAGGCTAGGAAGAGAAAAATTATTTTTCAATATATTTTTATTTATGATTCTGAAGTCAAATGTTTTAAGTAAATTATAAAAATAATAAAATTTGAACATGAAGAACTGAAAAGGTTATACCTAAAAGTTATAAGCTAAATATTGTTCAACTGACATAAAACATTAATAATTTTCAACCGGTTCATTAAAAAATATATATTATCTGCTTTTTTGCCAAGTATAAACATAAATATATTCTGAAATTTGTTAAAATTAAGGAAAAAATTGCACAACTTTGAAATTCACATCATTGATATGATTAGGATGGAGTCGCCGAATTTGGACCATCTGAACGTTGTTTACTGCACTGTGGTGGAGAAATAATTTTAACGAAAAACAAGAAACTGAATTTTTTATAGCTTATTTATTTATTTTCAGAACGTCGTAATTAACTTTTTTATGAAATGGACTTTAAATTAGGAAAAAGCAAATTCCTTAATATCAAAAATTTGATTGGGACCTACATTCCTGATGATAAAACAGTGTAACAAATTTTATCCATCTAGCTATTCAAGTTTTTGAGTTATAGTGTTCACATGAAATGTTAAAGATATTTATAAGAAAATAAAATATGAATATGCCTTTATAATAGAACAGTTTAATTAAGCTTTATTATCAAATAAAATGTATTATAATTATCCTTCTAAATAAAATATTACATTAAAATTACAATTCAATAATATTTTCGAAAGTTATCTCGAAAAGGTGAAAAAAATTAACTTGATATTACATTTTCATCCTGTACAAATACAGACACACTCGCTTTAATTATTTGTAAAAAATCATAATATCAGCATAACAAAATATAATTAATCGAAAAAGAAACAAAAAATGTTTTAAATCATCTAAAATCTTCTTATAAGTTTTTATTTAACTTTAAAGAACAGAATCGGTGCTTGGACCTGCCATCCGTTTAGAGCGAAAACGCTTTCGTACAAAAACACGTGTGAACACTGTCACTCGTTACTATGGGACCATGCGACGATTTGCCGGCGAAACCGGAGCTGCTTCATTGGGGAACGATGAGACGAGCGCGACGAGATCTGGTTACACGACTTTGCTGCGAAAGTGTGAACAGCGCCATTAAAGAACACGGGGTCATGTGCCGCCTCACGGCCACAGCGTTCGACGAAAACGACCCGTCTGTTCGCACCCTAAGTCCGAAGGGCGAAGACAAGTGGCGGCTCGTCCATTAGGGCTGTAGAGCTGCAGCACCTCCTGAAATTATTTTTGAAATTTGTTTTTCGGTTATTTCTTTAAAGAAGGTAAATTTTTTTTCTCATTGAAAAGTTCGACCAGCAGCGAAAATGTAGGAAAATGAATACGAAAACGAAGAAAGAAGGCAGAAAATACATAAATAAATACGAGAAACACAAGTCGGAGCTGTTTGGAAAACAGCCCAAGAAAGCATCAAAAATCACTCGTTACGCAAACAGATAGGCGACACATCGGAAGACGAAGCCATTATTTCCACCTATTGAGTTAGAAGGTGGCTTCAGCTGCAGACGATGCGGGCCTTTGGCGCAAGGCTAACTGGTGTGTTCTCCCTTTTTTTTCTCCCTCCCACCCGAGGATGACCTTCGCTCTCTTGATTTATGTTTCTTCGCTTGTTTCTCGTTTGCCGTTATTTGTTTATGGTTTCGCTTTCACTTATTTACTTTAATAGGCATTCGTTTTCTTTTATTAGAAATCGGTGTGGAAAAAAGATACGTCGATAATTTTCTAAAATGCAATTCAGATCATTACAATTAAAAATTGTGGGTTATTTAGAAGTAAAGCTGTTTTTTTTAAATTTTATCTTAAATACATTATCTTGAGGGGTTTTCTTTTCTTTTGTTTTTGCAGCACTTTGTTTCTGAGGTGACAAGCCGCCACTGGCGAAGACCTAGCTAATTCATCATACCACATAACTGTAGTTTTGAATTACGTGCATGTCCATTACTTACTACCGCGAACCATAGTTTCGAGACCCCTGTTCTACATTAAAAGCAGGAGCAAATCACGTCTGAAATAAATGAAGCGGTGGTTCATAAGCAATTTGTTTTCTCAGACGCAGTCTAGATGCGTATTCCAGTTTCTTTCCTCTAGAAAACTTTCAGATGAAGCACTATTCCTGTTGGCTGCCGCTACTGTCGAATCTCCGGCCCGCCCGAGGTACAAAATTGCGTAGCCCAGGTAGCACAACACTGTCCACAATATTGTTCAATATTATATAATATTATACGATATTGTACAATATTATACAATATTGCGAATATTGTTCAATATCTTACAATATTATACAATATCTTTGTGCTACTTGGGAGATGGACTTTAAGGGGACAGGCTAAAAGGAATACAACGAAACACGTCTCATATTGCATCTCTGTTCCCTCTAGTATTTCTGGCTTCCAGCCTATCGTGGGAACGACCTAAAAGAAGCGTGTTTAACCCCTTAACAGTGTAGTATTCTTCCTATTAGCACAAGAATCTCTACAATATTACTGCAATATCAACACGTTATTGTATGGCATTCAAAATATCGGAACAATGTCGTAGATATATTGCACAAAATCTGGTGCTAACAGGTATTGATTCAACTAAGATACCATAGAACACTTATGATGGTAATGGATTACCAGTCATTCTTGTATCGAATGATAAGGCCTACGAATGGTTAAAAGTAGATTAAAAGCGTAAAATTTCCATAATTCGATGCACAAACTGAGCTCGTGATACACTGATTTGCGGCTAAAGTAAGCAAGTGATCATCCCGCCAGTTTTCTGTCTTGTTTATTTACATTAAAATGCGACGGCTAAGTAATTCCGGTGTAATGCTAAGTCAATGGAATCTTCAAAGCGGAAGTCCAAAAGTAATGCAAATAAAGTCAAAGTTTTTAATATAAGAAAACAAAACAGAAAATTCGTCCTTTGGTTCCTTTGAGTTCATGCTCATTACGTAATATATTCGTCTAAGGAAAAATTACGAAGAAAAATTCTTACGATCGATTACACATTTACGTGCGCAAACATATAATATGATTTTATATTTGCAAAGCATGGGTAATATTGTTCTTATTATGTGTACTTAAAATTCGACTGCTTCAGAAGGTTTTAGAATCACTGCACGCCACTGGAAAATAATGTGTAAATATTGTAGTGATGGACGAGTTTTATGTCTTGTTTATTTATATTAAATGAGGTGACTACGTAATTCCGGTGAGTCAATGCAATCTTCAAAGCTCAAGTTCAGGTTTTTAATGTTTATTTACATTCAGAAAACTCGTCCATATAACATGTGAAGTCAGTGGGGATTTACCTGAAAATAATATCTATAATAATAATATATATATATATATATATATATAAATTTACGTATATATACGTCCGTATACACGTTTTCCATGATTTCAAGTTCCAGCCACCTAACTATGCTGTTACTTTAGTTACTCTGCGAAATGGGCGGCATAAGAAGCTTTTCACTGATTCCGGAACTACATGTATTTCGAAAAGACGCATTGGCAACATATCAACATTTCTGAAAAGTGACCTTCATTCGAATTTGTATTTCTGTTTTTATCTATTTCAAAACCAAAGTCTTCTTTTCTAAAGCGGTTGTTTAGCTTGTGTGTGTTAAATTATACAGCAGATTTTGGGTGGATTCCCTATCTGAAATTAAACAAATCCTGCCTGCTTTATTTTCAATCATTTTTGAGAAATTGTAGTTTAGCAGACGACTTTTCACCATGGCTCAAACATTGAAAATTGTCACTGTTCCTACATCTCCTTTTGAAGGGCAAAAACCCGGCACTAGTGGACTCCGAAAGAAAGTAAAAATATTCAAGCAGGACAATTATACTGAAAACTTTGTGCAATGCATTTTGACAGCTATGGGCGACAAACTGAAAGGATCATACTTAGCCGTTGGAGGAGATGGAAGATATTATGTCAAAGAAGCGGTGAAGAAAATCATAAAAATTTGTGCCGCCAACAAGGTTTGTAGGCATTCTTTTGCTTTCTTTTTTATTTTATTTTCCATCAGATGTTATTTCTTAGCGTGCAAAAGTACTAAATATTGTACAATATCATAAAGATGTAATCTTGTGTTGCTTAGACTGGATGATATCGTAAACATTTCCTACGGGTGTTATATGTGTTGTAGCAAACTACTGTAGAAATTCCTAGGTTGGTGCTTTACATTTGTGTGTGTACTTTATTTTTTGTTGTCAAAAATCCTGTATTAAAAAGATGTTTCAGATTTACTCTAACCCATAATCTTAAAGTTAAGGAATATGATGTGCTTTCAATGTGCAGCAGAAAAGGATTTAATCTAGTTCTTCACCTCAAAACGATGTAGTTTTCTGTACTATCTAATTAGATGTCATATTCTGTTTTGTAAATGTGTTGTATAGATTCAACTACGAATTCATGGGGCATTTAATGTTCATGGATTCCATGTCATTTTGTATCAAGTTATGACTTCTGTTAATGGTTTAATTTTTGTGGATTTTATTATAGTGTATTAATTCTTTGGAAAATATGATTAGGGGAGAGAGGGGACACCTTTCAACAGTTAGTATTTCTTTCCATTGGAAGTGTTATTTGATCTGCTGATAAGTGGAAGTTTCAGAAGAGAACATCTTCTGCCAATAAGCTTCATTCTATTTCTAAAACCATGTGCTTTTCTATGGAATGATATCTGTTTTGTGACCTGCTAAGTAAAAACTAGGCTCGCCTTAAAAACACGGTATGGTCGGCAAAGTAGGATTTTTTTGGCGATTTCTCTCCAAATCTGGTATTCATGGCTGTTGTTCTGAACCTGCAATTTGGCAAGTTTTAGGATAGTTGTGGTGTGAGACCGCTCCTTATTCTTAAGTCTTACCAAAAACTGAAATTTCTTTTCATCACTGAATTTTTCTTACTCCATATTCATTGAGATAAGTTGGATTTATTCACCAAATTAATTAAAATTTACTGCATCTAACAATACTAGTAACAACTAGACATTCTATTTCTAAAGAGTGTTATAACACATTAAACTTAATGGCTGCACATGGGATACCTTTCAACAAACATCTGAGGGCATATTTAAACACTGTTAAAATGTATCCCTCATATTAAGTATTAATTTAATTAAGTAACTTTGAGACTTGCATAAAGAAGCATAAGCCAGATGAAAAAGAGACTTCAAAGGTTATTATGTTAAAGCAGTTGAAGATGGCATGGCTCTTAGAACAGCTACAGACTCATAAGGAATGCCTCTTCTACGTTAATTTATAGATTTAAAATAAAATAAACAGTTTGTCTTGATGATAACATTGGATACTTCATCCAATTGCTTTAGCTCCAAGTATACATGTCGATAAGTTTTCACCACATATCAAAAAAGCATGCTTTGTTATTATATTATTAAGAGTTCAAATATGAACTATTTTCTGACTTACAAACAAGTATGACAGCTCGCACATGATTATTCAAAATGCCTGGGCGCGAGCACTCCAAGTAGTTGGAATGAAAATAATATAGCTAGAATTTATTGGGTTTAGGACTTTATGAATTGTTGGAATAATGGGGCCATTTAATCAAAACTGAAAGTAGCACAAAATGACTGGAACAAACAATGGAAACAAGAAAAATTAAGTTAACCTAAAACCAGATAAACTATTTTAGGTCACTGTATTTTTCTGTACAGTTGTTATATTTCAATAAAATTTATGATCATTTGAGTGAAATTTATCATTATGTATTTGTGCAAAGGTGCCCTATGCCATGTTAATAAGTGCCTCATTGTGTGGCATGTTTCAGCAGATTTAGGCTTCAGTTGAAATGCATAATTTCACCCTTTAGTTATGACCAGGAACTCTGATACAAACTGAGTAGCTGCAAGATTCTGTTGTAACCAATGAATGCTAAATACTAAAATAAAAAAAAGGTAAAGCTGGAGTTTAGGGTGTTTCTATTTTATCACCAATTTTATTTGCCGTCACCAAACACTGTTCAGTATGCGCAGTGAGTTTTTTATAGGTCTCCTGCTCATTCGATGCGTACGGCTCCTCAAAATGGGAGATTGAGCACACATTGCCTTCGGCGTTGCAAGTGTGCACCGGGCAATTTTTTTTAATTTAAAAAACATCAGCGGCTTTGCTTTCAGTAAAGCGGGCCCCTTGTAGCTTCGCTTTTTCATTGAAAACAAAACACACAGGGAAAGCATGAACACAGGAAAAACACGACGTCCGAAGACGTTGAAACGTAACAAGGGAACCACTGTTTCCAGCAAAAACATTCCTTGTTCGATATTTGGAAGTCATAATCAGCAACACAGAGAAAGAGAATCAGTAAATTAAATGAACGGAAATCTTCAGAAGGGAAGCAAACAGTTATTGAAAATTATTGTTTGGTAAATGATCAAGAATTCAAAACGAAGTATTATTCAAATTCGTACTCCCACCAATCAAATTGAAGAGAGCAGACAGTGGACTAATGGAAGTCATGCTCCGTAGACTGGTAAACAAATCACTGTCGACACATGCTCAAATGGCATGGAAAAAAATTTCAACTCGCATCCAAAATAAATGTTCTGACACTCTCTCTCTCTTGGCGGCAAACAATTGGCGAGCTTTAGAGAAACAAAATGAGTATGTATCCTAAACTCCAGGTTAACCAAAAAAATATATATACTTTCTACAAAAAATGACGTTATACTAAAAAATGTTGAAAGGTGCCCTCTCGCCTATACGATATATGAGCGACACTCGCGAGACAATGTTAAGAAATTGATTGATTGGTTGGCTTGCAGAAGCAAAATATTATTAAGTCTAATGTGAAATTTATTCATTTTTCTTTTTAGGTGAAAAAACTAGTTGTTGCTCAGAATGGAATTATGTCCACTCCTGCAGTATCTTGTGTAATCCGAAAGAAAGGATGTGATGGAGGTATCATTTTGACTGCCAGTCACAATCCTGGTGGTGAAACTGAAGACTTTGGAATTAAATTTAATATTGCCAATGGAGGTATGTAGTAATTTCATAAAACTTTATTTTTCACTCTCTTCGAGTAAAAGGATTTACATGAAGAAATTATTTAAAAATTTATTTTGTGGCTTATAAAATTGATCATTTTATTGTATTTTACTTCTCTTCAGATTCGTGCTTATTTAAAATGAGAAAATTATAAGAGTCATTTGCAATCGTGGCTCATTCTTCTTTTGACCTCTCCCATCTGCTACTTTATAATATATTATAGATAAGAAAAGTGGGGTATGAAAATTGTTCACTTGTTTGCATATTATTTATCATTTTTTTCTGCATTTATTTTACCTTTTCGCAAGATTTCTCCCCTTTGAAATGTGTATTGTTGTATTAAAAAAAGATTTTATATAAATGCTTGTTTAAATTCCTAACCAAATAATTACAAGAAAATTCATATTGATTTGGTGGGGGTAAAGGTACAGTGTCTAAAGTTCATAATTTTTTTAATTATTTTCTTTAATTTGAAAAATATTGTTTTGAGCATAATAGTCATTATGTAGAATCGTCAATATTAATATGAAATTTGTTTTTATATAATTTATTGACCCAACTGAATTGTTGGTCTGACATGGAATTTTAGAAATTAAGTTTGTGGTTCAGCCATCATCTGATTTTATTTCAAATTGTTGAGGTCTACCCCCAATAAACTTGTAGCTACAAAATCTAATGTTAATCTAAAGAAAACTAGTAATTCTGGTTTCTCATTAAAGCGATTCTGTAATTACTTAATAGCTACACCTCCCATACGCATACACATTTTGTGGGGATTTTTTCCCCCATTTTATCTGCCTAAAAATTGGAATTATAAAAAAAAAAAATTGGTAGTTCCCACAGAAGCTAACAAATTTTGTACTACATTTTTAAGTTTTATTGTCTATTCCCTTTACTCCCTAGTACTTTTAGTTGTCTATAAATCCCCCCTCCCTTCACTTATAACTCCCAATTGTCGCTCCTGGCTAGCTTATAGTACTGTCCACTACTTTTATCACTTCCTACTTATTGAAATATTCTTTGGCCTTTTATTTACTTTGGGAATACAACAAAGTCATCATTTGTTTGTTTATCAAATGTTTAACCAGTGTGTGGCATCTCTTAATCATTAAGCCATAACAATAAGAACATTGTTTTTTTCATGCCATTCATTATATTACATTTTTCATAGCAAGCGTTTGAGCACAAGATCCATTCCCTTCAAATTTTATACTTATTGGAAACATTTCTTAAAATTAATGAATAATCCATTGTCATAATTATATATTGTCATTCTTTTATGAAACTGGAATATTATTTATTGAAATGCTTTTGATTTTACGTTGCTTGATTACTTTTTTGGATAGTGTATAGGCAAATTTTAATGATAGTCAGATATTGATCTAAAAATTACTTTAAAAAATTTTTCAGGATCTATTATATTTTATTTATCCTGTTTACTTAGATCCTAATTCCTTAATCTCAGAAAATGGAATTATTATTATATATTCTAACATTTTTACATTTAGTTTCAGAGAAAACTAATTTAGCTTCTGCAACCACAATATATTACTGCAATACAGTTTTATTCTTTTTAAAATAGGTCCAGCACCAGATGGTTGTACCAATAGTATCTACAAGCTTTCAAATGAAATAAAAGAGTATTATATTTGTCCTGACTTAGAATGTGATATCTCCAAAATAGGAATAAATGACTATCTAATAGAAAACGAACCTTTCAGAGTTGAGATTGTTGATTCTGTTGATGATTATTTGCAACTTATGAAAGAAATCTTTGATTTCTCTGCCATTAAATCACATATATCTAGTGGGTTCAAGCTTCTTGTCAACTGTATGCATGGAGGTAAGTTTAATTTCACTGAAAAAGTCAAATTAAGTTAGTGGATTTATTTTTATTTAATTTCGTTTTTTGAAGCTTATTTCTGGTCCATTTGAAATATATATATTTTTATTTTGTAAATACGAATTTGATCTGAGGAACTCTTCTCCTTTCTTATTGCATGCAAATAAATGGCAGACATCATATGTGTATGCCTAATTGAATTTAGCATGATGGTGGAGTTCGTTGTCAATTCAATCAAACTAAGCGAGTCATTTACATTAATGTCCACCTTTCATCTTGGCATTGTTCCCTTGGTGTTGACCAGATCCTTGGGAGCTATATCAGAAAGATGTCTGTATAATAAAGAAAATGTATTAAGATTTGGTTCATAAAACCTGAAATATTGAAAGTGTGTCATGCTTCCAGTCTTCGTAAATGTATTAGTCTCTATGTTTGTGTTTTTACAAAGTTATCTTTGAAAAAAATTGCAAATAGTTTTATTTCTTTTAGTACAATTGGATGCATTTCATATTATTCATAATAATGCAATCAAATTGATGGAAAGGACTTTTAAAGAAAACCTTTGAAAATATATGAGTGACAGATTTTAATAAACTTAACTTTCATTGATCATGAGGCATTTTTTAAGCCAGTTTAAATTCAATATCCCACATAAATTTAAATTTTAACATAGTTATGTGATATTATTTAAATAACCAATCTTCAAAAAGATGCTTTTAATGATATTCTCATGTGTTCTAAATACTTTGAATTGCATGGTTTTTTTCCCTTTTCCTTCCCCTCTTTAGTTACTGGGCCTTATGCTAAACGTATTTTTGTCTCTGAACTTGGTGCCGAGGCTAACAGTGTTGTGAATGGAGTACCATTAGAAGATTTTGGCGGCCATCATCCAGATCCTAATCTTACTTATGCTGCTGATTTGGTTGAAGCTATGAAAAAAGGTGATTTTGATCTAGGAGCTGCATTTGATGGTGATGGTGTAAGTTTGAAATACTTAATAGATGATCAAGGGAATGCATAACATTGTTGTTTTATTTATAAAAATAAATTAATTATTGATGTAGATTTTTTTTTCAAAATTGTGAGATTTTCTATTATTGTCCAGTAAATGCCCTGTTCTTTGTTTTTATGAATTTTATTTATTTTATAGGATCGTAATATGATTTTGGGCAAAAAGGCATTTTTTGTGACTCCATCAGATTCCTTGGCTGTCTTAGCTAATAATCTGGAATGCATTCCTTATTTCAAGAAGAGTGGAGTGAAAGGCTATGCAAGGAGTATGCCTACTGCAGGAGCTGTAGACAGGTATGGAATTTTTATTTTGCTGTAATTTATGAAAGAGAAGCCAACAAGTTAATTTTATAACATCAATAAATGTATATTATTTAAGTTTGTTCTCATCTCTTTAATTTCTGATAATTTTTCTATTATGGAATAGTGTTAAAAATGACTAGATAATGAATGAAAAGTATTCAGAACTTAAAAGGTCACATTATAACTATATTGTTTAAGGCAAGTTACCATCCTTTTAAAAAGGAAAGTGAGGACTTGTTTGGTGCAGTATAGCCAGTAAACCCCAAACCAAACCATCCTTTTAAAATTAGCTGAGGTCACTTTTTATGTATCATAAAAAATTTGACACCGTAAAGATGATTAAAATTGTCAGACATTTTCTATAGCACTCAGATTTCACAAAAATGAGCTCATGGAAAATTATTTTCTTCCTTATATATGATAAAAATGTCAGTCAGCTGAATTAATACCATCAAAAATTCTACTCGGTATTAAAATGATTATAACAAATAGTAAACAAAATTATATAGTATTGTAACAAATAATATGCAAAGTTATAATAATAAACAAAAAAATCCCTTTTATAAAAATACATCTATTTCATGTAATAAATCAGTCCTTTAATTATAGTTGCAATTCCTTAAGGCTTAATCATATTTTAATAACCGTAATTTAAAGTATATTTTTATGTGAAAGATTCATGCTTTTAAGATTCTCCAAATGTCAATATTTATTTTCATTAATGTGTGCTTTGCTGGAGTTCATTTGCCTTTCTTTGAAGTTTATAAATGTATTAAAATATATTAATGGAAGATGCAGTCTCTGATGAAAGTTATTCAGTTCATAATAAATTTGAACTGATGAATCGGATGTTGATGCTTCAAATACTATCAGAATAAATTTGGTAAGTTAAAACATTGAGAAATAGTGAATAAAAATCTTTAATTTTATGTTTATAGAGTGGCAGATGTAACTGGCAAGAAGATTTATGAAACTCCAACAGGATGGAAGTATTTCGGAAATCTAATGGATGCTGGTATGCTATCACTGTGTGGTGAAGAAAGCTTTGGAACTGGATCGGATCATATTAGGTATACATTTTTTAAGGTATATGTTTCTATTTCTTGCATAAATGATGAAAGAGGGATGGGTAACAAATATAGAAATATAATCAATAATGCTACAACAAGTTCTTATGAATGTGTGAATCACAAAGAAAACTTATATCTTCCCCTGTGTTCTATTCATTTTCAGCTAACATACTTTAATAAATATGCATTATGAATTCTTGCAAATGTTTAAATTTTATGCATATTTTACAATGTAAGCATCGGCATGAGAAAAAAAATTGAGGAGTTAATTCAATAAATAGTTTTAGTAGGGTTTATTTCATGAAATGTAGATATAATCTACAGTTTTTGAAATTTGACTTAGAAGCCTATATACAAAAGTTGATTCTGTGTTTTGTTTCATTTTATACAGGGAGAAAGATGGCATTTGGGCTGTCCTTGCTTGGCTATCAGTTCTTGCAAATAAAAAGATGAGTGTTGAAGAAATCCTTTTGGAGCATTGGCAAAAATTTGGGCGTAACTTTTTTACAAGGTACAAGTTAATTTTTTTAACATTTTCTTATTAAAGCATGGATTACATTTTCGTATTGAAACATTAACTGTTTACATTTTGTGGGGAAAATTGCCTTAACAAAGACTAAATGTTATTTTTTAAAGTAAAATATTTGATTTTAATTCATTTACAAAGCTAATGACACTAGATAGTGTTTTACATCAATATTATAATTGTGTTTTGTGATCAGATAATGAGGATAAGATATATTTCATTTTTCCATTTTCTGTGTTAACTTTACAACATTGAAGTTGCAGATATTAAGGGGTTAATTTTTAGTTTTGTAATTTATTTCTGAATTTCTTATTTTGTACAAGTAAACCAAAAATTTTATAAATGCATTATTTTTTAGAAGAGTGCAGAAAGCCGTCTAAAATTATGCAAAATAATCCTTTAATGATCTTCTTTGGATCATATAACATTTTTAAATTAATATGAATGAATCTTAACACACAAATCACTTTATCTAGTCAATTTGAAAACAAGACTTTAAGCTTGCATTAAAAGTATAGGAGAAAAAAATCAGCTTTTATAAAAGATTGTTATATTCTCCATGAAATATCAAAAGATATGATATCAAAAAGATATCAGAACACTCACTTTCTTATTTCTTGGAATTTAGGGGGAGTGCATCACTGACCCTCGAGGTTACTTGCATCTCGAGAAAATATCCGATTTGACGCATTACTTCTTACCTTGAGTTCGTGAGAGTAAGCTTTAGCTTGAACTTGAAGTATGAAGTTGTACAGCTTATTCCCAGCTACTAATTTTTTTTTCTGCTGCATTCTTGCTTGTTTTTCTGTGTTTCAATACCTGGGAAAAACTACTATATTATTACTTGTTCTCGCCTTACCTTCACAGAGAAGAGGTCGAAAGATCTGATTGTTAAGTGTGTTGAGTTGATTCCCAACTGATTCTCAGTCTCGTTTTGCTGTAATATTCCTTGTTAAGGAAATCTATTGATTGATTGCATATTTTGGTTAGATTTTTTTTTCTCTGTGTTATTCCTAATCTCTTCTGAATTTTAGTTGTTGCATTATTTGTGATTATGAAAATCTATGTTACATAGAAATTGTTGTGGTTGCATAGAAATTACTATATTTACTTGTTGAACAACTATTGAATTGATCATTAATCAGACAAGTACTATTTTTAACATATGCATATATGTAATAATTTAACATTTTTCTAATTTTAAAAATGTGTCTTAAATTTTAATTCATAAAATTATTTCTCTTGAGTTCTAGTATACGAATAACTGTCACTGTAACTCAATGAGATCCGGTTTCGACCATTCTAAAGCGTTTGGGAATTTTCCTGTGTCTCAGCAGTATAAAAAGGCTGCACGACAACACTCTTTCTCTTTTGTTAACGTTGTAAAACACTTTGAAAGACATGCTGCCTTCTAACGCATTTTTCTGAACAATGGCGATGGCTTTGATTTACCTTAAGTATCATCTGAAAAGTTAAAAGCATCCTATCATCTATCTAAACGGTCAAAATGATGATTTTCTAAATAAAAGATTTTTTGATTCAACGACTGCTGCATTATTACACCTGCCTTTTTCATCTGAAATAAAGCCTGATCTTTCATATATATATATTCCTAATGGATGCTTGTGTAGGGGCACATCCATTAAAAAAAGAACCATTGGCCAAGTAGTTAAAATACAAACATTAATATTCAGAATGAAAAAATGGTTTAAATTGTCCTTTTTAGCTGTCTATGGATCATTAAAACGTTACCTTGTTCTGTAGATTATGGTTTGGTAATTTCTGATATTTTTAAAATGTATTGCAATATGCCAACTCTTTACAAATGATTCTCTTCCCATTGACTGACTTTTAGTAAAAACGATATTGTTTAAAATATTTCATCTCGCATTTTCCTATATATTTTTACCTGCAATACCTGCCTTTAATGTTAATCCTCTGTGACAAGAATGGCGTTAGAGTTGGCCCCGCCCTGATTTACCTGACAGGGGTGCACGAGTGTAATGAAATTGGTCTCAAATTTTCACCAGATTCTTATTTATCAACTACAGTTCAATACCCTGTACAAAAATTGGCACCCCTGCTCTGTGAAGGAGATTAATTTTGGAATTATTTTTCAATGTGATAGATTGTATTAATGGCTTTCTTACAATTATTCTCGACTATAAACGTATTCAGTATTTTATGAACAGTTTAAAATAGTAAAGTAAATAAATTATATTATATATTTTTTTAAAAGGATACACTTGCTTCAGTTTTTTGAAAGGAAGTTCTTTTATCATTTGTAGGCGAAACTGCACATTTAATCATGCAGTTTTTAATTTTAATAATGTATATCAAAAGAGTTCTAATATTTCTAGGTATGATTATGAAAATTGTGATGCCGAACCTTGCAACAAGATGATTGCTGAACTGGAAGGAGTAATGCAGAGTCAAAAATTAATTAAAAAATCATTCACATCATTGAATAAATCTTATGTTGTCTCAAATATGGATAATTTTGAATATACTGACCCTGTGGATAAGAGTGTTGCTTCCAAACAAGTAAGTTTATCACTATATATTTGAAAACTATGAGTTATGAAGAATTTTCTTCAGCAAATATATTTTAATTCATATATTTAAAAATATTTTTTTCTTTTTTCCCCCTTTTAAAATAAAGGGGGGGGGTATTTTTATTTTATTTATTTATTACTAGGGATGTAACCAATAGTGATTTGGCCTAATACCAAATATTTGGCCAAATTTCGGGCTGAATATCAAATTTTTAAAAACATTTCACTTTTGACTGTAAATGAAAAAAATTTAAGATTAAATAAAATTTAATTTTTATTATTTGTATATTTAAAAAAAAGTTGATATCTCTATGTTTATTGCAATATTTTAAATATCTTAATTCCAATAATAAGAAATGAGAAACCCTCTTCATTTTTGGATTGCTTCAAAGAAACAAAAGAGTCATCATTCTAGAACATGACAATGACTAACACAAAAGAAAATTGAATGGATAAATTAAAATTACTAGAAGTAAATTCCTATTTTGATAAAGAACTTCTAATAGGTATAATGGAGTTTCCACTTAATTGGTGGGGGAAAAAATGCGGAAAGATTTCCAAGGTTCGCAAATTTAGCAAGAAAATATCTTTCAGCACCTGCAAGCATTATATAGTGATTGTTTATTTTCTGAAGCTGGTAATATGGAACAGACTTCTATAAATGATATGCAACATTATTAAATACACTTATGTACTATGCAACTTAAAATTGGATAAATGTTAAATTTTTTTTAAATAATAAATGCACCAGAATGTAATTCTGCTATATTCTTTATTATATATATTTAAAACAACATTTTTTAAAAATATTTTATCCTGAATTTATTCTGCTGAATGTTTGTTTAGCATTTGGCCAGACCAAATAGATCTAATACTGAACTTTTGTTACCTCCCTAGTTGATATTCTATGTATGTGAAACCGAACTGAACAGGCCTCGTCCTAAAAAATGCGAAAAATTAATTATTTCGGACTTTTTTAAAGATAAACTATATGTAACTTTATTAAATATGCTTATGCATCTAAAAATTGAGTAAATGTTAGGTTTTTTGATAATAAATGTACTGAAATGTAATTCTGCAGTATTCTTTGTTAAATGTGTATTTAAAAGCATTAAAAGAATTATTGTCCTGAAAATATTCGGACGAATATCTGCTTAGTGTTCGGCAAGAGGGTCGAATACTGAATAGTTGGCAAATATTCGTTACATCCCTATTTATTCCTTCTTTTTATTGAAAACTCGCTTGCCTTTTATCACAGGCTTTTGATACTCATGTTTTAAATTTAATTTTCCCTGCACTTCTGCTCTGGGAAAGGAGCTTAACAGCAAGGAATCATGATAATGTTTATTTGTTTTGATCCTATATTTGATGAATTGTCCTTTATTTATGGTGAATTGTTTATTCTAAAAATAAATGGTAGTGGTCTTTTAGTACTTTTTCTAAAATTTAAAATAAAAGCAAACTTTTAAATATTGCTATAATATCTACTAACAGCATTTGGTTTGGCATTTGTGTTGATTACTTTATGCACTGTAATTTGTAAAGTGAAAAAGTTGATCATTATTGCTCATTTTTATAGGGACTTAGAATCCTGTTTGAAGATGGATCTCGAATTGTTTTAAGGTTGAGTGGAACTGGAAGCAGTGGTGCTACTGTTCGTTTATACATTGATAGTTATGAGAAAGATTCTGAAAAAATAAAGCAACCTGCTCAAGTAATTACATTATTCATCAGAAACTTTTCACTTTTATTTGTTAGCATTATTTTGAACATCTTTTATCTCTTTTAAAAGCATTATGGATCTAAGAGAAGTTTTTCGCTACAGTAGAGCTCCAATTATCCAAAGTCCTATTATATGAACTTCCAGTGATCCTAATCAATTATTGGAAAGTAAAGACGAAAATTGTCAAAATTGAAAAAATAATGTGCGTACTGTCCTCGTATCAATGCAGTGGTTTTAGCTCAGACTATCCCAACTGAAGGAGGTTATTTTTCACTACAAGTGGTGATCTACTGCATTGACGTGATTTTATACTTTTGTATGTATGTAATGAACCTTCATAATTTTTATTTTTTTTTAATCTTGCAGTATTTACTTTTCTATACCTTATGTTTGTTAAACTTTATTTCGTTAAAGTTTTTGAGTAAAGTAAAGGAAAGTTTTTTTTATATAACTTAATTTCTAGGCTTTATCCAATCATTCAAATTCCCCTATATCTCAACCAACCTGATTTCTGTTTAATTTGACTTCTTTACTCTTCTGTTTATTTATTTCAAGATTTATTACTTTTGGTTTTGTTTTAAAAGTTATAGTTATAATTCTTTTATTTTGCTATAATTGTTTATTTCTAAGTTAAATATTGTATTCATGTCATATAATTGTATATATGCTCATCTTTTATAAATAATGTAAAAAATTTATTTAACTTTTTAAAACTGGATTGATTGAATAAGATTCAGTAGATTCATTCCTAAAATTTTGATGATTATATAGGTGATTAAGTGGCATGATACTTGCCCCTCAGAACAAGCTTTGAAGGATTCCAGGCCATGTTGATATGCAATATTTTATTATTCTCATTTATGCTTTCATGTTGTGCAGTTTGCCGTTACAGAATTAAAACTCATTTAAACATAATTTTCTAATTACACTTTCTTTTTCCTTATTCCAGGAGGTGTTGAAGCCTTTAATTAACATAGCATTGGAGATTACAAAAATGAAAGAATATACTGGAAGAGATGCTCCTACTGTTATTACATAAATATCATTTCTTGTGTATAAAACTGTCTGAACTTTCTGTTTTGTTATTGCAAATTACAAACTGGTGACACTGGAATTACTAGTGACTGTTGTATTTTAAAAATTTATTATAGGATTGTTTATAGAATTTTTAAATTTGTTATTTTAAATTTTGTTAAGCAAATTTGTACTTCAAATATACCAAATGTTTTATAAATATATGTTACTGAAAATTCCATTAATGTGTTCATTTCTTTCCTTTTTGAACCGGTTTATATGTTGGTGCTACAATAAAGTGTGTAATCATTTCTTATTGGTCTCTTTTTTCTCTGATGATATTTAACTGGAATATAATCAGTTGCCATTAAAAATTGATTACATGAACATGGAATTGTACTGTAAACCTTTTTGGCATTGCATAATGTTTTTTAAGTTTGTTTGGTGCCACTTTATTTTAATTTTTATACTTTTGAATGCTATATGTGTTTTTTTTTCTTTTAAGTTTGTTCTACCTTTTTAAATCGGCCACTTCTCTAACCAAAGGTGTAGTGGGGCTGGAATGCCATTCCAATTTTTTTTCACGAGAAATGAATAAGAAATTGTGAAAACGTTCTTAAAATAGCACCATTGGCAGCTCAGAAACAAGCAGTGCTGCAAAAATTTCGTTGGTACTGGGTTTTTGAACAATGCTCAAATCTAACATATTGCAACCTGTATTTTTTATATTCAATTTTTCATTCAATGAAAGCTGTTGAAAATATGACTTTTTGAAGGTCTGCGATGTTCAGCTTTTCTTAGAAATCTCTAATATTAATGATTGAACTCTCCCTATAAAAATTTTAATTGAATAATATTTTAGAAAATATCTTCAAACTTGTTTTTGAAGAGTGATTTCTAACAATTGAAAATGAATATTCAATAAACCAGACAAGTTTATGTTGAGGTAACATGAAGTGAAACAGAAACCCATGAACAGCCCAGGAGAGAAAGCGAGGAAAAGCCAAATGAAGGAAGCAAAGGCGCATGTTGCTCTCCAAATTCAGACTGTAATGACCTGAGCTCTGGTGCCTCTAAATTCAAAGGGAGAAAGGCTTGCTTTTTTTCTCCCAATTCATTACTCAGTACTGTAATTTTGATCCTTCTCAGGGGCAAATCTCTTTGCAACTCTAGCATGCGTCTGTCGTATTTGTTGATTGATTTTCCGTCTTCCTTTTAAGTTTTTCATTACTTTTTTGCCATTTTCGTTGATCGTTGAAACTCTCGAAGTGGAAAAGTGATCAAATAAGAAGAAAAATGAAAATACAAGCTTTGAAAATACTTTCGGGGAGGACCACTGGATGGATGAGCCACCACTGAACAGTGCAATTTTTGTCACCCAGGTTAGAGCTTCACGGCACTGCTTATT
Organism: Araneus ventricosus; assembly: GCA_013235015.1. Lineage (NCBI taxonomy): Eukaryota > Metazoa > Arthropoda > Arachnida > Araneae > Araneidae > Araneus > Araneus ventricosus. Next base: position 160,239 of record BGPR01000225.1, read on the forward strand.
TTGCGACTACACAACTGTCTGTAGCCCTGTTGAAAGGGAAAAAATGTTTATTCTATCCTCTGAAGATTCTAGCAGTCATGATTTTCAATGCTATTGTGCAAGTCTGAGTTCAGCTGATGCGTACTGGCATTTAAGATAGTATGATTTACGAGTTGGTTATTGTCTCATATAAAAATAATGGCTCACTTTATTTAAAATAAAATGTTTTGAAAATAAATAAATCATGACACAATTCAAAATGGTATTTTGAACAAAAATATATAATTTATCCATTTTTATTCTTTCTATAAACTTGTCACAATTGAAAAGTTTTCTATTGAGAAAGGCAACTTATTAATCTATTCAGCTACATGAAGGAAATCAATAAAGGTTTAAAGTGCAACATAAAAAGGATCGGAAGATTTTTCAATGCAATTTTTATTCTAATAAAAATATCACAGAATGGAATGTCGGACATTTATTCTAACAAAATCGCAAGCTTTCTCCCTGAAGTATTTTCTAATAGTTTTTTTTTAAGAAATTGACACAAGTACACTTTTGAGCCAGTGTACTTTGTATATTGCAAACAAATCAGTACCGTGCTGTTATTTAAATCCATAAAACTGCATTTTTATTTGAAATTTTTAATATAAAAAATATTTTTTCACCATTCTTTGTCATTTCATTAGATATGTCATTAAATGCAACTGCATCATCAAAACTAACATCTAGATACTTGTAATTGTCAACTCTAGTTAGTTGCAAGCCTTATTTTATAGCCTTATTTCTACAATAAAGAAATCCATTGTGTTGATATGTAATATTTAGGGAAAACAATAAATGTCAAAGAACTGCTGCCAGATAAGTAAAATTAAAATAGACAACTTTTCATCTATTACTAAGTTTTATTCGAACTAAATATCAAGTTAGCACCACTTTTTCAAGCATAAGTTCATGGAACAATTTCTTTTGTTTTATGCTCGTTTTATTCTAACCTGTGGTGAGTTTCAGCTTCAAAATCCCCATTTGAGCAAAGGGATTTGGTGGTCTTAAAATTTGTCATTGGGGATCAGATTCCTCCTGTTGGTGCAGCAAGGAAGTTTGGAGAGTGGGGTTCCAGCTCAATTGCCATCCTCACTATACAACCATACTTCTAAATTATGAGATCCATTCCAAAAGAGCACTCATTTTGCTTGAAACGGGGATGTTAATCTGACAAATATATAAGTTAAATACCTTTCTAATAGAAAGACTTGATTTTTCTGAAGGTTATATTGCTTTTAAAATATTAGCAGTTATTTATTATAAAATTGATGTTCAAGATTACAAGCTGTATGTCAGTATTTCAAAATTCATGAAAAATAGATTAAATTTGGAAGGCTAATTAAAAAAAGCCAGCTTATTGCAAAGAACGCCCTCGTTTTACATTGCACCATACAAATTAGAAAATTAAATTTAGTGCTTTCTAATCAGCCCGACATTTTTTAGGCTTATTACAATGAGTCCATATACTTTTAATTTTTATAGGAAATTGACTGTTGTTTAATTAAACAGTAAGCTTCTTGTAACAAGCCTATGCAAATGATAATGTTTTGAAAAGTGTATGGGCTCATTGCAATACAATATCAAGTGAAGTACTAGAGTTCAAAACAAGAGAGACTAAAAGTTCTGTCACATTGTAGAAGGACATTACTGTTTACTAAAAGCTTGGTTTTTTTAATTAGTCTGGGGCATGCATATTCTAATATTTAATTTTTTTAACTGTCAAATTCCTATTTTTTGTGATGATGACTAATATTTTTGAACCCAGAATGACACTGAGTGTCATTTTTCTTATTTCCTGATCTAGTAGCATAAGATAAAATTTACTGTTGAACGTTTTTATTTTTTTTAAACTACAAGGGCACAAAAAAAATTAATACAGAAAACGAAGAATATATGTTTGTATAAGGATCAATTGATGTGTCATGTTGAAAAAAAAATTCAAATTAAGAAGTAGAAAACATAAAATTGAAAATGCTTTCAATAAAACTGGAAGAAATCGTGCTATGAAAATCGTTTCGTATTTGAAGAATTAACCTCAAATGAGTGGCAGTCCATCAAAATTTGTAATTTATATTGTGATGAAGAAAAGAGAAAACTGACAAAATGAGTTTCTGTAATACTTATGTCGAATATACAACGCTTTTTGTCCAATCTGCCCAAATGAATAAATGCGTAGCTGTGGAAAATCCATCAGTGAGACTATTACTCTAGCTGCAGTTAGTTACCTACAATGGCATAGTAATGCATTTTGAATAATTTTACCTCAGGGGTATAGTGGAGTCCGAACGCCGTTCCGGAACTACTTTTTTCTTCTTTTTTTTAGAAATAAATAAAAAAAATTGTAGCGATTTTTGTCACCCAGGTTAGAGCGTTCTGGCACTGCTTAATTTACGACTATACCCAGGGTTGGCGTCAGAGAGGGGGCCAGGGCCCCCCTGTGGGGGGTGCTGTGCCCCCCTCTTCGGGGAAAATTTTTGTATGGGGTATTCAACTGTAGTTGATAAATAATAATCTGGCGAAAAAATTTGAGACCAATTTCATTACACTTTGCCGGGGAGATCGTGCCCCCAGTCGGGCGAACTCTAGCGCCATTTCTGATCAGGTCGATACCACTGATTTACCTGAACAAAAAAAAATGATGAGGTCCGTCCCAAAATAGCCCTCGTGTTGCTTCAAAACGGGACGTTAATATAACTAAACTTACCTGAACAAAAACACATTTTGATTCAGATCACGTATGAAAAAAAAGAGCACAACCCCTTAATGGTGCAGTAATGGTAAATGGTACCTGGTTATTTTTTTGCTTTCGTCCCCCGTTTTATTTGATTTCAAATTATAAAATGAAAGGGTAGGTAGCATCAGGGGCGGCCCGGGCAAACTGGGCAACTGCCCGTGGCTCCCAAGCGGGACCGCGAAGGGGAAAAAATGGTTTAATAGTCATGAAAGCTCCGGAAAAACCGCAAAAATATTTTTAAAATAAATTTGATGAATGTATTATTTCAACTTAAATGAGACCAACATAGAATCTTAAATATATCTGGAGTTTATAAATTCTCACCATGATATTGTTAAGTCAAATTTGCAGGTAAAACATGTATATTTCTATGTTCTAAAAAATATGTTTGTTCAGTGTTTAGAATACAGACATTATAGAATTAAAAAAATACTTTGGTTTCGTGGGGGGGGGGGCATATTGTTACCTTGCCCGGTTGGTAAAGTTACCTCGGGCCGCTTCTAGGTGGCATCCATGGCGATTTTTTTTTTTTTTTTGCCTTGTTAGTCACCATGGACATGGCAAAAGTTAAACGGTGACCAAGATATGGTATTATTTTGCCATCTCATCGTATTTAGATATAGAAATTGTAATATAAGCACTTATTTGTTTCCTTGGTGCCTTCTAAGGAATCTATTCTGATACCCCCGGTTGGGGTGGGGGGCGTCACTTTTTGCGGTTTTAAACCGCAAAAAAAGACGCCCCCCCCCCCACCCGGGGGTACCAGAATAGACCCCTAAGTCTGGCATCCGGGGCATCAATACTCCACTTGCTCTTCCACCCACCTATCGTCTCTACGTCACTGTGAAAGCAGAAATATTTTGTCTTGGTATGCAAAAATTTACGAGTAAATTAATCTCGCTAATTTTCGTGGGTCAAAAAATAGTGCGAACGGGCGAAATCCTACATGCTGTTTTGACACGAAGAATAAGAAATCGGAGGGTAGACTGGGGTGTCCGGGGAGGGGCAGGGCACCCTGCCGTTCCCGTTCACGCAATGGGCTATTCAACTGGTAGATAAATAAAGATCTGGCGAAAATTTGAGAGAGTGATCATTACGTTCCTCCCCTTGTACAACAGGTCGTGTCCTCCCTGTCGGGGAGACCGTGGCCCAGCCTGTTGGGCACATTCTAATGCAACTGCTGAAGATAGACCCGCAAGGCAAAGTCATCTCGCGTTGATGAATCTGGCTGTTAGTTAAGTTTAATTTTAGTTCGTTTCATTATATTAATGATCCGTTTTGAAACCTTTATATTAATGTCCCTTCTGCAAACTTCCATGACACATCAGAGGGAGGAGGTCTGATTGTCACATTTTAGTGCTGCAGGCCCTCATAGGCAGCGAACCTGAAACCCTTCGATCTCAATGCCGTGATCTTACCAAGAAAATGCAATTCGTAAGATTTTTTTGACTAAAGGAAGAAAGCAATAACAAAACGATTACGGCAGCCTTTCCCAAAAATAAATTCATATTTTTGACAAAATTTCAATTCTACAGAAATAAAAAAAAAATAGTATTTTCAAAGTATTCTCAAACCACTACAGTAGAATAAGGACTTTAAATGGTAATTAACACCTTCAAATAGAGTGCTGAAAATTTGTAGAGATCTCTATCAACTACATAAAACATCGGAAATCAAATTGAAGTACAGAAGAACAGAAAACTCGTCTTTTACTTGTTTTGCTAAACTTTCTTTCAAAGTAATTGAATAAATTTTATTGCTCTTTTGTCTCGATAATGCAAGATATTTGTTGATCTCGATTGAATGCCCCCCTCCCCAGGCCCGTTGATCTATTTTATCAGAATATAACTCTAGTGCGTTTTAAGTTAAACGAAGCAAAAGTTGCATTGCATTGCAGTAATTTCGTCATGTGTTTTTGACATGTCACTTCTCAACTCAACCAAATTTCTGTTTTGTTGTGGTTTTGTCTTCGAAACCGAGAGATAATTGAATCATCTCAGGCAAACCTAACGTAATTTTCAAATAGAAACTGCGCAAATTCTCAGTAGATAGTGTTCAAATCTAGAGCATATTAGCAAAGAAAATAACTTCTTAGCTCTAAGATGGGTGCAGTTCTTGGAGCTGTGACTGTAGGACAGGTATGGATACTTTTTTTACTGCTTGTTCTTGAAAGATAAATATATCTTTATCTTGTACTTCATTCTAAACATCATTCGTTTTCAAACTTTAAAAAAATGCTCTAAATTCATTTTTTACTTCAATTATATTTCTTAATCGAAATTTTAGGATTAAATTTATTTAATGTTGGAACTTCATTGTTTCTTTCACCAGGAAAGTTATCCTTTCTTAGGCAGGTAGACGTCGAAATACTGATAAAAATTCACCTTGTGTTATCAAGCGCGTATTTTCACCATGAAGAAAGAAATGATTGCACGATAAAAGCATTTATTAACATCCTTTCTGACTGAAAGAATAAATAAAAATGGAATTCTCTGTTGAAATGCAAAATTTTAACAAGGAGCAGAGAAATCAGTTCTGAGACAATAGGCTTATGTGCTTTAACAAAAAGTTAGAAGAAATATGTAATACCAGCAGATTTATTCTTTTTAAGTCATAAAGAACAATTAATGCGCTATTTTTCAGGAAATTTTAAACTTCAGAAAGACGCCAATGGTGATAATGAAATTTGCATATAAGAAATATTGGCTCTAATCTATTTAATTTCAATCAATTTTGACAAATTCTGAGAACCTAAGTTTATATTAGATTATTTTTGAAATTGAATGTCTGGTCGGGATAAATTTGTCATCCTTTTTGTACAATTGTCATTTTTTACCAGACTGACAGTGTAAGTGTAATCTTAATTTGTTTTATTACATTAACCGTAACAGCCGATTATCGCACCAGTAATACATTTCACAGATTTTTCACTGTGTCTCCAGAATGCAAATAAAAATTTAAATGCTTTTTATATTAAAAATATAGCCTAAGTAATGTTCTGGACTGAAATAAGATATATCCAAACTTGGTGAAAATAGTATGCAAATGTGCTCTTCAGCAAAGTTTTTTAAATGATAAATAAAAATAATTTATAAATGTAAGATTGTTACTTTTCAATTAGCTTTACGACAGCTAAATTCTATATTAAATGCACCAATTACAGTAACTGAATGTAATGATATTTATCATCTTTCACCAACTTTGTGATTAATCTAGTGGTACTTGTGCATATTTTGGCAACTGTTGTGCTAATTGAAAAGTTTAATTTCACACCAATATTTATGCTTGACAATTACTATTGTCATTATGATGGAAAAATACTGTCATAGTTTCAATGGGTAAGTATATGTTAGATTGTTATAATCTTTAAAGAACTATGATAAAACTAATTATAGATATATTTAGTGTTTTGAATTGATAGTTTGTTTGATACTTTTCTCTTAAAAATTGTATTGTTGCAATATTATTTAAACCACTGTGATTTAAACTAGCTATATGATGTATACTCCTGTTTAACCAAATGCAGTATTCACATATTTGTTTTCTCATTAGAAATTGGGGAAATTTCTCTTGTATTATTTCTATGGTTTACATTATCTAAAGTAATAAGGTAAGTGCTCCAGTAGTGGGCCACGTACCAGTAGTGGGCCACTTGAATTTTTAAGTTGAAAAACAAGAAATTCCAACATTCCAATGAAATAAGAGATCTGCCTCTGGTAGGCTGAAACCCTTTTTAACTAAATACCAAAGGCACAGCCTTTATTTCCTGTTTAGTTAGGAGCTAGAAAGTTTGTTGCTGAAGTCGGTCTCTGAGAAAAGCATTTTTAGCTCATTCTTAGTGATTTCCTTAAGAGGTAACTCTTCATTCAACTATTTTTTAGCATACATTCTATTTGTTTTTAAAATGAATTGTTATTGATATTATTTGATTATATAATGAATGTATTATAAACTATCTTTAAATTAAATAATATTGATAATTTTTGGATAGTGAAGGGTGGCCCACTTTTGGATCAATGTTTTACTAAATGCTCCAGTAGTGGGCCTAGGGAGGCCAGTACTGGAGCACATGCTTTCTCTCAAATAGACTGTTTTGTGATGTTTATTAAGAAGGTTATATCTTGTAAAGTCTTTTTATTTAATTAGATTTGCTTTATTTTTTATCAAAACCAGTAGTGGGCCACATGGCCCACTTCTGATACATTAATGGCCCCACTACTGGTACACTAATGGAACATTCTGACCAATTACTTAAATAATAAATATCTTATAGTACAGTTGAGGAAAAGATTGATATTCAAGAATTAATTGGGCTCTGTAATGAGGCAAACAATAATAACTATCGCATTGCTGGACCATCGAAAAATATTCCATCACCATTTAAAAGGGCTCTTTTCTGGCTGTATAGGGAAGATGATAAAAGAAAAAATAGATTTATTCAACATAAAATATTAAGATTTAATATCCATAATGCCCCAAACAGAACTTAAAATGAAAGATCGATAATTAGCATGTACCTTTAATAAAAAATTGGCTGTTAGAGAAAAAAATATAAATCTCATGTGACTAGAATCTATAAATAAAAGATTTCACCTATATCAAGCCATTTTTATTGCATTTTTTATAGTGTATAATGTTAATGTATTGTTATTATTACTATATATAATGATTTTATTCTTTTTTCTTTGGCACAATTGACAAATCTGGGTGGCCCACTTTTGGTATGCCGACTACTGGTACATCAAAAGTTTGCTATGCCCACTTCTGGTGCATAGAAGTGGTCTAAGTTTTTAATTTTTTAAAAATTATATTACAATTATTTTGATATTTCAGGTGATTATTATTTTAGATAAAAGTTGGAACAACCATAAAAAAATACAGATTAGTGAAACTTCTCAAAAGTTTAGATGATAATTGAGGAAATACCCTTAAGTGGCCCACTACTGCATTTTTCTGTATATTCAAAATTGCAAAGATCTGGTTCAATAATTATGAAAAAATATCAGTATAATTGATAAAAATTTAATTTTTGGAAATGATAAAGCTTTTATATTGATTATAAAAAAAGAAAAGGCACACTATGATAAATAGATTCTTTATAAGACTATTTCTGTGGATATTTTCTTTTCTTATCTCTGACTGAGAAAAAGAACTGTTTGCAAAAAATAAACACCTCTAAAGACTTTTTATGGGCCTTTAAAAAAAGGAATTGTTTTATCCTCAAAAATATATATATATATATTTTTAAATATTTTTTCTCAATGGAACTTTTAAAATTATATATATATATATTTTCTATGTATGTTAAAGAAGTTGGACAGAGACAACTCTATATATATACTGTTTATGCATAGTTCATGTTAGATTCTAAACAACTTGATATATGCTTGTAGCATATTCAATATAGCTTGTTGCATACTTAAGGTAAATATAATCAGGATTCTATTATTTCAATAAAATGTACATATAATACAGTATTGAAATTTTTTTTAAAATTTTATTCTTAAAGATTATAAAAAGTCAGTTATGTTATTTTTGTATCTTGATAAGAATCATATAGTACAGTAGTTATTTTTAGCACTTATTTTATTTAAAACAAATGACCCAGAACCATTAAATAATAGACTCATTTCTTTTCTCTCCCATCCTCCCCTCCCAAATTGAGTCTGATTTTTTGAAATATCTTAAGTTTATTTACTGTTTAAATTATACTAATTTAAGTCTGTGGATGAATTAAAGTACTATAGATATACTTATATCTGATGAAGATAATTTCATTTATAGAAATGCCATTCTTTGATGTAGGTTTAAAGGTAAAGATCGTGGCATCCGATATTTGTTCTGTCTTTCGTATGTTTTTTTTGCACACCTGGTTGGAAGAAACTCGTTAACCATTTCTAATATTTAGTCAGTAACATGCTGCCTCTGCCCACATCCTTCTGATTCTGGCTACATCATTAGAGATAGCCAAAAGACACACATTCTATTAAGGGGGAAAAGATCTAAAGTATTCATGAAAGCATCATTAAATATTGTAATATCATTGCAGCTGTAAACTTACGATTCATTGTTTAACAATGCTTTTTTCTGCACCAACCATATGAACTTAAGAAATTTTGATGAATATCCATTGATAATATTGACTAAGTTTCTGTTTTTATTCTCTTAATTCCATTAGAAATTAAGAGCTTTAATGATGAGAGAAAGGAAAAGGATGTCATTATTCGAAAGTCGAATGATTATATTTTTTAAAAAAAATGTCTCAAGCAAATGTGTATATCCTGAAATTGATGTTTTAATCTATAATATAAAGCAGAAAATACATGAGTTTGTTTTTCTATCACAAAAACTCCTCCTAAACAGTGAACAGTAGCGACATGAAATTTGCACATGCTATTATGGGGTTCATTTCTAGATTAACTATTCTATTTTCAACTTTCGAAGGTTAATTTATTCTTAAGATATTTAATTAAATAACAAAACTTCAAGATTTTTTCACCAATAACTTCTGAAATAATTATTCTTGAGAATGGTTTATGTACTATCTTAATGAGCAAACAGTTATCTTTTAATGATACCAGCTTAATTGCCATACAAACTTTTTTCCTCCTGTTTTAATAAATTTTTCAAAATTCATTTAAAACATAATTTGTAACAATGCTTTTTATTGTTATGATTAAATTCAAACCAATGTTATTTTTTCATCAAATCCTTCACTCGCATGTTTTTGTCACTATTAAATTTATGATAAAAATATTGTTTTCTTTGAACATTCACTCCAAGACAGAATTTTTTCTTTCGCTTTTATATAATGGCATGCTTACCTTTTAATATGCATGCACAGCAATAAAGTGCCATTATTTTAATTACTATAGGATATTTCATTTAATTTTCACAAATTTTTAAATTTTCCTAATTAGTGTTTAAGGTCATTCGAGATTACTGAATCTCATTCCTACTGAAGGGAGAAGATATAGGAAGGAAAAAATTAAAGACGACACAGCGAAAAACTGATTTATTTAGTTTAAAGTTTTATAAGTACTTGAAATATTTTTATCCTTAGAATAGCCAAATATATCAGCTAATATTTTATAATGGTTGATAATGAATGCTACATTAAAAATAGAATTTAAAAGAAACAAAAAGCAGTGGTTAATTAAAAGGGAAGGGATATTAACTTTTATTTTTTTTTTATTTAAGTAATGATATTGTAGAGATGGATCATAATTGTTAAAATATATTGTTACAAATCTGTAAAATGGTTTTTCTGTGCCATCTTAGTCTTGGAGTTGGAAAGAGAGTTTTACAGAGATTGTATTGGATGCCAGCTTATGATCCTTGACCTTGGCAAGAAAATGAAAGTTCTAGAAAATATAGGAATTATGGTCCTATCTCTATAAGGAACCCTATGACGTCACGCCCTATCTGAAAGCTATTAATACCTGGAGGTGCTGAAATAAGTGAATGTCATTTGAGTTCTGTTCCCAGTGCGAATTGATCGGCTGTTAGATGCTGAGGGCTTTTGATAGTGCTGTTTCTGTTATTATTAGTAATTTGCTGTCTGCTTGTCTCACTAATTTGTACAAATGATGTTTTTCTTCTTACCTGTGCTTAATATTTTCTGGAATATTCATTAAATAAAGTGTCATTCTTTATTATCCTGCTTGTTTGACTGCTTTCACTGTACACCTACCAGATGATTTTCGTAACAATATATACACATAAAAAGTACTTGCAGGAGAATTCGAAGCTGTTCAAAATGAAGTTGAAGCAATAGAGGTTTTTATTTATTATTAAATCTGATAAAATTGATTTGAAAATTAATCAAAAATTAGCATGTAAGTACATTGAAACCCCATTATAACGAACCCTCAACGGACCGACTCAGAAGTTCGTTTTAACCGAGGTTCGCTGTATCTGTATATCCGTATTTGCAAAAAAAAAATGTCCCAACATGCTAAGATACTACTTCTATAATAAACTTTTTAATAACATAATATTTTCATTAGTAATTAGGGACAAATAAAGTATTAAATAATATACTCAATAATAAACTAAACATTTATCTTTTTCTACTTATTTGCTAATCCCACTACATTGAAAAAAAATTTTATTTTTGTTTGAAAAGTTTTCGATTTTATATACAACTCGTCAATTTGTTTATCCACTATTTTAAATAGGTCCACAACATGTTTGTAGATGTTTTCTGTGGCAAAAAAATTGTTCAAAACGTTTGTAGCCGCTTTTGCATCTGCAATTGAATGCCCTGGTTCATCTTGTTCTTCCTCCATATCTGAAGACGAATCTACAATAGAGTTGTTTTTTTATTTACTAATGTCACGATATCTTCCTCACTCACTTCACCGGCTGACCAGAAAGTCCTCCCCCCTTCCCTGGTTGACACCAAGCCAGGTGTCCACGGGGGGGGGGGGGGAGATAGAAACTGTAAAGAGCCTTGCCTATTGTTCCTTTGTCCCACTTATGGGGTTAGCAGTGACTCTAACAAAGGTACAATAGGCTAGGAATGTGGTCTCCGGACCAGAGTATTTCATGCAAAAGGGGTAATTCTTGTAGAAGTTGGGTTGGCTTGAGCGCAATTAGTAAAGAATGTCCCTTTGGGCAAGTAAAAGTTTGAAGTTCTAAAAATGGTCGGTTCGTTGTAACCGAGTCTCTAGCGTTTGCTGTTCGTTGTAAACTTATGAAAATACATTAACAACGTAGGGCTTCAGTTGGGACCATGTAGAAGGTTCGCTGTAACCGAGGGTTCGTTTTATCCTGGGTTCGCTATATCGCGGTTCAACTGTATTTGCAAAGATTTTTAAATTTTTAGTTTCATAATCAATGAATAAGGAACATTTTTCTTATAGGATTAAACATGAAGCATTTATTTCATTGCATCATTTTCATTTTTTGCTGTTATAAGGGAGTTTGTGAAAAAGGATTTTATTTTATTCTATACTCGCTTCACATTGAAAATTGATTGCTGGGTATTAGATTTTAATACGCTTCTGTTACAAGTACTGCTTGAATGAATCTATTCAAATAAATCCATGTGTTTTTTTAGTATGGTCATTCTTTTTAAAATTTTTGTTTACATGACTTATTTGTTCATTATATTTTACAGTTAGCTTGCTGTTGTGGAAGTGCAGCTTGTAGCCTGTGTTGCTCAGCATGCCCATCATGCAAAAATTCAACTTCTACTCGCATCATGTATGCTTTGATGCTTCTTCTGACTACTGTAGTATCCTGCATTATGTTAAGTCCAGCATTAGAGCAGAAATTAAAAAGTGTAAGTATAATACTTAATTCAATGCTGGTGAATTCTTACACTGTTGAATTTTTCTACTTATAATAAGTAATATGAATTATTTATTAATGAATTAAAATATCATTAGTGAAGTTATTTTCTGTGTAATATCATTATATCATTATTTTGAAGGCATACAATTCCCAAAAGGATTCTATTCTCCATATTACTTTTTTGGGGAGGTGTAGCTAACTTAATGTACTGTATTTACAAAAAATTTCAACCCTGAGATTTGCTTCTTTTAAGAGCTACAGGCTTTCAAAATCCGAACATTTCAAAAAAAATCCAAATTTTGACACCTTGTATCTTTGCTGGGGCAAAGTTTAAAAATCTGAAATTTTTACAGATAAACCCTCTATAGTGTATTATACTGCTGTAAAAATTTCATGTTTGATATTTATCTACAAGTCAAGTTATACGACTTTAAAAATCCCATGAAAACCTATTTTTTCCCGAAAATGACGAAGCATTAATTTGACTAAATATTATTTTTATCATCAATAAATTATAATATGATATAACTACTATTACCTATTACATATAAACTTACTTTTTTTACATGAAGTAGCTTGTGCACACTTTAAATGTATAATGAAGTTGAAAAATTTGAATGCTTCATGATCACTTTAGGGTCCACAGTATAATTGATGCTTCTGTATCATCAATAAATTATAATATGACATCAAGTAATATATGTAATTAAAATTACAATTCAAATTAATTCTTATGGCATTTGTATTTTCAATTAATGTGCCATTTGGTGCATTAATTTTACTTTGTATTTATTCTGTTAAGTTATAACATTAAATTATGTCATGTTTCTATTTATAAGATAATCTCTTAAAATGCTGTAGGCCTAATATACTTATTTAACAAAATCTGTGGATGTTCAGACCTGTTCACAAACTTTTGTGATAGATAGATTTCAACAAACCAAAGCAAGTCTCCAGCGACCGAATACACTAACCAAATATTGACACCAGCAGAAATGTTTGAATTTTGTCATGAACATTTAAAAGGAATCGCCTGCACTTACATAAAAGATGAAGAAATCATTCAACATCATAACAATAAACTTCTTGAACGATTTGAAAATTCTGTGGCAATTACTGGTACAAGGAGTTTCCATTGTTTTGTTCCTGTGTTAGAGAGTAACCTGAAGTGCTTCATTACTTCACAAGCTGCAGGATATGAAATTTATTCCACTACAAAAGCTGTACAAATAACACTTCACACAAGAGATTCTATTGCATGTGTATGTGATGGTCAATGGTGGCTGGCAGAGGTGAATGATAGTGATATAAATAAAGATGTGCTTGTAACATTTTATCATCCTCGCCGGTCCAAGGACAGCTTTTAAGAAAAAGGAGAAAGACCAGACTTGGGTGCCTATGAACAATGTTTTAAGGAAACTAAATTGCCTTAGAACTACAACAACTACTGGAAGGACACATAATATTTCCCCAAAACTAAGTGAAGAAATATCAAAACTTCTTAATGAAGGCAAATCAAGGTAGAACGATAAACCTGAATCATGTGTATAGTATATCCGTACTTTTGTAATGTGTTAGTTGTAAATAATATATCGATACTTTTATTTGAAGTTTAAAGTGTTTTAACAATGGTAACCATAGTAAAAACTGTGTTATAAAATAAGTGAATAGAGAAGCCTCAATTATACTGTGGAACCTAAAGTGACCATGAAAGATATTCAAATTTTTCAACTTCATTATACATTTAAAGTGTGTATAAGCTACTTCATGTAAAAAAGGTAAGTTTATATGTAATAGGTAATAGTAGTTATATCATATTATAATTTATTAATGATGAAAATAGTACTTAGTCAAATTTATGATCCGTCATTTTCGGCAAAAAATACGTTTTTTATGGGATTTTTAAAGTCCTCTAACTTGACTTGTAGTTAAATATCAAACATGAAATTTTTTCAGCAATATAATACACTATAGAGGGTTTATCTGTAAAAATTTCAGATTTTTAAACTTTGCCCCAACAAAGATATAAGGTGTCAAAATTTGGATTTTTTTGAAATTTTCGGATTTTGAAAGCCCGTAATTCTTAAAAGAAGCAAATCTCAAGGTTGAAATTTTTTGGAAATATAGTACATTAAGGTATCCCCACAAAAGTAATATGGAGAATAGTTTCCTTTTGTGATTTATATGCCTTCAAAAATTGAAAATTTGTCATTTTTAAAGTCAAACTTTTAAGCTGATTTTTTCTATTTGGGATACAATTTTCCTTAAATGTGTACTGGAGATAATAAAGGCTTTATCTTCCTGAATAAACTGGTTTTTGTTTCATCAACCTCAGGTTCACCAGTTCCGATTAGTATAAATTAATGCAAAGCCCTACAAACGCAAAAATCGGCATGTTTTGTATAACAAAAATGGCTGCCATCGGAATTCAGAAAAAGATAAAAAATTAAAATTAGTCTTTTTGGACTCTCTAATTATGTAGGAATCAACATACAAAAAATCATTTGATTATAAAATGGTCAAGCAACCAGCTCTGGATTACTTAACATGGAATGACCCCTGCGCAAAACTTTCACACATTTAACCTTTTCCCAATCCCTAAAAATTGATTTAGTCCTTTGTTGGGTTGTTGAAATTAAACTCTCAACACACAAAATAGCTTAGAATGTTTATTGCTGTGAAAATAGTTACAATTTGCAATAATTCTTTGTATACAATATTTGGTATAGGGATGCAATCATCTTGAATTTGCTTGCCCTTTTCGGTAATTGAGAAGAAATATTGTTGAATTTAGTGACTCTTGAAAAGTCTGTATGTAGTTGCCCATGAGAAAATGCAGTATTTTGGAAGTACAATCAGCTGTTTGTGGCATTTGTCCCTGTGACTTATTTATAGTCATTACAAAGGCAACACAATGTTTCTGATGTTTTAATTTATCTTTTAACTTAAATTTTAAACAAACGATGTGTTTTAAACTGAGTATGCTATGTCGGAAGTCAGTAAAAAATCCTATCTACTGATATTACTTAGGCTTTATATTAGTTGGGAAAAAAGGATATTGGCTACGAAAATAATATATAGAATGTTTCGAGTCAAGGTGGCTTGTTAAAATATTTCACAAATGTTAAAAAAGCTAATAGAATATAAATGTTATGTTGCAAATTCCTGTGGATCAGTGTGCTCATTTGATTTATATCATTTCACACATCTGTAACATTGTGAATTGTTGGGAAACAATAACTTCAGTGTAAACCTGGAGTTTATGGTACACACTTGTTTCTCACCAATTTTTCAGGGCGCAATTTCATTTGCTATCGCCAAATATTGTTTTGAATGTGCAGTGAGCGTTTTATTGGTTTCTTGTGCATGCGATGCCTGTGGCATCTCAAAAGGAGAGATTGAGCACACATGTGTACCGGGCAAATTTTTTAACTTAAAAAACATCAGCGACTTTGCTTTCAGCAAAGCTGGATCCTCGTAGCTTCGGTTATTCATTTAGAAATGAAACACACAGAATAACAGACACAGTACTGAACCGAAAATAAATGAAAATGTTAAAAAACGAGAAGAATTTAGTAAAAACTTCACATACCTATTTTCATTGTGCACTTTCACTGTAGCAAAGCATACAGTTGTCGAAACAAATACTTTGGGAAATGGTCAAAATTCAAACCGTAGAATTCGAAACAAAGTTTTATTCAAATTCGATTGAATTGACCAATCAATATGATGTGCAATACACCGATAAAAAGATAATTTGTATGCATGTCACTCAATAAAAACATTGACACGCATCCAAAACAAATGTTCTCGCGTCGCTGCTGTTGGCAGCAAACAGTTGGTGATCCTAAGAGGAACGAAGTAACACGGCACTGTAAACTTCAGATTAACCAACTTTGGAATTATTTTGTGTATGCGTTGGTGGAGCAACACATCTATACTTTTATATTCAATTCAAGAAAGAACCCATACTTTATCATGAGTTAAGTTAGCATAGAGTTTTTTTCCCCCTCTCTCTCGCATTGTGATATCAATGTAAATGATTAGTAGTTTGTAAATGATCAAAATTCTACCAATTTTTGTTACACTTAAGAATCTAACTTTATAGTGTTTAATTTATTCATATTACGGTTTTAATTGCTTGCTGAAATTCTTGTTTTCTTTGCTTTCTAGTTACCATTTTGCAATGAGAAATGTGATAGTGCTGTTGGATATCTTGCAGTTTATCGCCTAATATTTGCTTTGACATTATTCTTTCTACTCTTTTCTGTTTTAATGATTGGAGTCAAATCATCAAGAGATGCTCGAACTGGCATACAAAATGGGTAAAAATATGTAACTGTTTGTATACAATTTTTTGAATTTCCAATGCATTATGCATTAAATAACAGTGAAAAAAGTTTTATAGACATTTTTTATATGATTTTCATATAATTTGTTTTGTTAAATAAATAGAAATTTATTCAGATATTTACAATGTAATATTTTTCATGTTTTAAAGTAACTTGTGCAATAGATTGATAAATATTCATGAGGATATACATCAGTGTATAATAAAACAAGAACAGATTTTTACATCACATCAGTCAAACCATATTTTATTTATAATTTGTATATTTTTAACCTGTTAACATCCAGTGTCAGGACAGTTACATTTTACTTGCATGACTCAACCAAACACATTTGGTTGTTTCTTTTTTTGCTTTGTCTAAGAAGTCAATGTGTACTCCCAAACTCCTAAACAATTTTTTAACTGGCATAAACCACCCATTAGCCAGATTTTAAAGTCAGAGTCATCATTTTAAAATTTTTGTGTCACTTTGATTTATTGTCAAGGTAATGTAAGGAATTTGAAAGTAATCTTTATTTTTTTGATATCCTACTACAGTAAACTCTCTTTACAACGATATCCAATGCAACGATAATTCCCTCTACAACAATAAAATTTTGTGGTCCCGGTGAATTTTCATAGAACATAATGTTAATCTCCCCTCAATATAACGATATTCTGTACAGCAATAAACCCCTTTACAACAATGTTTTTTTTTTTTAATGTCAACACCACTTTCTTCCTCTGTAAAAATATTTCTGTTTCCAAGTATGATGATGATGCACATCCATCACTGTTTTTATTGACATGCCAGGAAGCTCTTCAATCAGGTTAGTCCCTACGGGCATTTTTTTTTTTTTTAAATCTTTCATCCCAAAATGGTTACTGTTGTGCATTAGACTCTATGTAAACCTTATTAGTTGACTTAACAGTTAAAAAAATTGAATAAGCAAACAAAAATATTGGATATTTTCGATAAATAAGTTTCTTAGGCATGTTAACTATTTTATTGTATAGTTGAATTTTCAAATTTTTGTATGCTTTAACAATCATTAACATTCTGGTGATGCATTTTTTTGGCAAATTGTATATTATTGTATGGTGTCCACATTAAAACAACCAAAATTAACCCTCGATATAACAATATATCCCTTTATAGCAATATCTTTACTTGGTCCCCAAAATATTGTTGTAATGAGGTATTACTGTATATTTTAAGGATCTTTGAATATTAGCTATATAAAAAGTTTTTATTTTATTTTATTTTGCAATTTTTGGGGATTTTCTTATTACCCCCTCCCCATTTTTTAAACTTTAATGCACAGTTATTCTGGGTTTTTTGTTTTATCATAATTTAAAATAAATTTACTGAAATCTATGTTTTAAATTAAATTGACATTTATACGTTAATAAAAAATAGCTTATAAATATGATTATTTTAATTTTCCATAGTGTATATCACAAATTTGATTTCATCTTGCAACATAGAATATTTCACGTTACAAGATGACCTACTGATAATGAAATACAAGAGAGAAATGTAAATCAAATTAATAATTCATTGTAAAGTATAGTAAAAGCTTGAAATTAAAATTTTCTAAAGCTGTGGCATTTAAAAGTATTGGAGGGAACAGTATATCTAATATCAATTTTTAATCTATTATAATAAACAGATTTCATAGTTTCAATTAGAAAAAGATATCTTTGCTTTCTTCATGTGAAAATATTGTGCACAGGATACATTTTCTAATACGTCCAAGTTTTAAAATGAGGCGACATGCAACTGAAAATTTTTATACATACATGTACATAGAATCCATCAGTTGTGCTTAGCAATTGTTTATATTAACTGAAACACCACATGTTGCAGATATTTAAATAAAAATCCTGTATATTTTATTATGCCTCAAAAATATTAAAAACCTAAAAATGTGATAAGTTTTTGATGTAGGCTGTGCCCAGATATCTTTTCTGTATATTAAAAAGGTTTGGTACTGAAGTCATAAATTCTGCATTGTTATAGGATTCTGTATTATATTTCAATTAATTTCCTATAAACTGTCACAAAACTTATTTTCTGCTGCTTTAAAATGTTTTTTATGTAATTTCTCTTGTAATATTTGTGTTCTTATAATTTTTATTAAGAAGAAAGAATAGTACATATTAAGTTTCTAAAAATGCTCATCTTGGTATTGTTTTGAATACTTTTTTGTATACCCATGCTAATTTGGTGTTTTATTTTACATTTTTTTTTCTTTGTCTTTTTTGTTATGTTTTGTTTCTAGATGTCTTATGTGCATGTATTTTTCCACTTCCTTCCAATGTTTGTTATGTCTTGAAGTACTTTATTTATATCTATAAGATGTTTGATATAATGCATACAAGATGAATTTCCAATGCTTCTTTTATTTATATTCCAGTTTTTGGGGAATAAAATATATAATACTAATTGGTGGAATGGTAGGTGCATTCTTTATACCTGAGCAAGATACTTTCGGGACTGGTGAGTACTGGTGAAAATATATTTAAATGCAAATATCTGTAAATTTGTCGTGTTTTTCAATTCATATAGTTGATCTATTTTAGTTCTTAAAGAATATCAATTTGTTTTACAAATAAGTTTAATTTGTAAGATTTTTTTATTTTGAGAATTACTGGATGAATTGATGGATTTATTAGATTCACAACCTATATTTTGATATTACTCGAGATCTATAAGAGATGGATTTCATAATTTTAATTTATGATCAATTAATGAAAATGAAACCTGTGATATTTTTTTTCAGACTTGCATTCCATACTTAAGAAATGGCATTTTAGCCTCATTAGTTTTAGCTTCCATCCCTTCCCCACAGTGTAGTTCTTTAGTAGAATCAAAGTTTGAACCTTCAGGCTTCTGTTCATAAGAGAAAGAAACCATTATGTTAAGTAAAACATTTGTTGTAATAAAGTATCAATTATAACTCCCATTTCAATAAAAATTACTCTATAAAAGATTCTGATGTAATTCCAGGTAATTTAAAATATATGTGCGATACAAATGCATATTTTCTAACAATTTCTTGGTTAGAGCAAGTAGCCTCTTTAAAAAAATTACAAGTTATTTTAAGCTTCACTTTATCATTTTACAAAGCATATATATATTTTTTTAATTTGCAGTTTGGATGTATTTTGGCATGATTGGTGGCTTCCTCTTCATTCTTATTCAGCTTATACTGATCATCGACTTTGCCCATAGTTGGACAGAACGATGGCTGGAAAATTATGAAGAGACGCAGTCCAAGGGATGGTATTGTGGTGAGTTACTTTGTATCTGTATAAATTTTACTGTAAAACTGTAGTCTACAGTGTGGTCTGGTTTTCCACTTTCTTTCTTTTTTTTTGGGTGCAACTCTGAGCGGTCTCTTGCGCATGCGATGTCTGTGGCATCTCAAATGGGAGGGATTGTGCATGTGATGCCTGTGGCATCTGAAGTGGGTACTAGCAATTCAGCGACTTCGCTAGCAACAAAGCAGGAACCTCGTAGCTTCGCCGGTTCATTGAAAACATAAAGCATCAAAACATACAGGAAAACACTGAAATGTAAATGCTGGCTATCAAACCTTGAAACGTACACCACCGTAAAACAACAATGGCGTCGGCTGTCTTAATCTGATAAAAGGTCTCGACAGAACCAACATCGCCAAAAATAACATTCCTTTTGGCACAAGAATTGGACTTCAAAGACCTATATACGAAATATTAAGATAAGAAATATTGCAACAATCAAACCGAAACAGGTTCCTTCTTCAAAACATCAACACAAGCGAAGGGTCCATCAGTCAGGAAAATTCCTGTGGGAAATTATCTCAATTTTCAAAATTCGAGCCGATGCAAAGAGACGACCAATTAAAACAAGACACAAGAAGCGATGATGCACAAGAGACCAATAAAAAGATTGCTACACACCCAAAACAAATCAGTGTCAATGTCGAGGAGTGCATCTCTTGGTGATTAACAGTTGGTGAAACAAAGTGGTAGAGAACAAAACTGCACCATATTCTACAGTTTAACCAATTTTACTTGCTAATTAAGCTTACTGCATTATTTTTCTTCTTTTTTGTTACAGCATTAATCTTCTTTACCCTTCTGCATTATGTGCTTTCAATTGCTGCAACAGTATTGCTGTTTTTGTACTATACCTCGGTATGTATACTTACTTATCATTAATTGAAAAAAAAATCACAGTACTTAAATTCTGGAATATTTTTTTGTTATTGCTGAATAGTAATTCTAGAGCTATTGAATAAAGACTTGATTTAATTATGTCTTCTGGTGATTATCTGTTTATTAGTATGAAATTGCATTGTAGCAAATTCATGATTATTTATATTAAATGATTCTACATATATATTTTTGACATAATTATCTTGTATCTTTTCATTGATAAATATCTGTAATCAATTAAGAATTCAACTCTTTTTTTACCCCTTATTTTATTATAAAATGCAAGCTATGCCTAATAGTTTTCAACTGTAATCAAGAGTACGTAAATGAATTATTTATTATTACATTAATCCTTTTTGGAATGAATGTAATTTATATATTCGTTTCTTTATGTTTGGCATAAGTAATTATTAGACAAATTTTGTGTAGTTTCATTAGTTTGTAAATATTTTCCCAGAGGAAGTTTGAAAAGTAATCTGATTCTATTGTGGAATAATTTTGCAGCAGTTATCATGCTTATTTTTTCCCCTAACACTTTTTT
Organism: Araneus ventricosus; assembly: GCA_013235015.1. Lineage (NCBI taxonomy): Eukaryota > Metazoa > Arthropoda > Arachnida > Araneae > Araneidae > Araneus > Araneus ventricosus. The sequence goes on from BGPR01000225.1 coordinate 181,374, forward strand.
TTAAAAAATCGAAACGTTCTTGCTTTGAAATTGCATTCTGCAAAAATTTGAATGGTATTTATAAATAAAATCATCATTTATATATATTGTTTTTAAAAAAATGGTCTGATGGGTGTATGTGAATGTGTTTCAACAAAGAAAATAGTAAAAAAGCGACTCTTGATTCCACGAATATTATGGGAAAAAAAATAGCACAGGTAACAAAACTAAACAGCACTTTTATGAATTAATAATACAAGCAGATCACTTATAAATATCAGTAACAGCCCTTTCAATAACTTTCACTGTCTATCAGCTCACTAGCTTGTACTGCAGACAAAAATCCCAAAAGAGATTGATTCTCTCATTTGAGCTCCTCTGTTTTTATAGTTTTTCCAACAGAATAGAATTCTCTTGTAGGTTCTCCATATTTCCGTTCCTAGTAGAGATAAAGCTAAATTCTTGAATTTTCTGGAAGTTTTATTTTGTCACCAAGGTCAGGATTTATTGGCTTCCATTCCTTTGCAAATCTCTATAAATCCCTCTTTCCTGCCATAAGAGTAACATGACAGGAAAACAACATTACAAATTCATAACTATACATATATATATTTGTTTCACTGCAATTCTACTTACTTTGTTAGATATTGTTATTTACATTCATATCTGGGATGTTTCAAAGTTAGACGAAAAAAAGATTATAATCGAGAACCAGTTTGTTCTCCCCTTGACTTCTTTTATACTTCCACAATGTATTGTATTTTGTTTTTAACTTCTTGTGTACAGGATGAGATTCTTCCGCTTTTTGGCGAATTTCTGCTTTTTTATTATTTTGGAGAAATTCCGCTTTTTTTTATCTCAAAATTCCGTTTTTCTTCCCCGCGAAAATTTGCTTTTTTTCCGAAAATTCTGCTTTTACACTAAGAAAAGAAACCTTCCTCATTTTCAAAAGAAAATTCTGGGAAAATATGTTCGACCTTGTAGCTTAACTCCACTGGCTAGGAAACCTAGCTGATTCATCTTCTGATGAATCAACGTTATATCAGAAAGCTCTACAAAGATGAATATTCCAACATTCAGTGCCATTCAAAGTATTAAGTACCACCTTTTTGCAGAAAACAAAACCTCTGTGGCATATTTTGCAAAAAAAAAGAAAAAGATTTTTTGCATGAAGACGTTGAAAAAAAAATTAGTTGAAAACTTAATGTCATCTTGTGGGGCATACCAAGACGAAGAAATAAAAAAGTGGAACAAAAAACAAATAAATAAACTACATAAAAAAAAAGAAAAACTCTTGTCAAAACAGGCAGCTAAAAACCTGTGTGCAAATACAGCAGAAAATAAGACATTAAAAAAATCTTCTCAAAATAAAAATTAAAACAGATGATTTACCTAGGCATTCTAGAGGTAATGTAGTCCCAACAACTATGCCAGTAATTAAACAGAGAGATACTAATGAAGACTGTGCAAAAACTTTAGCCTCTACTGAAAATAAACTGACAGAGGATGCAAACATTTATTGAAGGAAAATCTGTCAAAGATAGGAGCCCTCCAAAACAAGGGGTGAAGCGTGTTAATTGGAGATCTATTACCAACAAAAGCCACACAAATGAAAAAACGAAAGAAAAAAACTTCTTTAACAATTAAGGAAAAGTTTCAAAGGGTTTAAAATAACAATGTTAAAGGAATCTGTCATTGTAACTGTACAATTTCTCAACCTCCCCCCTCACTTTATAAGGTTAAAAATCATTGTGCTGTTACTTTTGCAAAAATGTATAAAAATAAAAGAAATAAAGCAGAATTCAGTATATGATACATTATTTTAATTTATAAAGAGCTAATACAATTTAAAAAATTGCATGAAATAAAAGAAATCATTTGTCCTTATTTTTATTTATTTTTTGAGCTAACTTTTATCAAAAGGCTATTAAATATAATTCTTCTCAGACTTTTGTTGGGTGAATGTTACATCTTAGTGATGTACAGGTGGTAAATATGTTTTAATGTATAATTTTCTGATGCCTCTGATGATGTGTTAAACTTGTTTGTTAACTTTTAATGTGAATGAGCTAATAATAATTTAATATTCTTTTTCTTATTTATGCATACTGAATTATAAATAATTAAGTTATTAATTATTATAGTGTAATATTTTCATCATGTTTCATGTTCTACTTCTTAAAACATCTTTTGCATATAAATTATGGTACAAATTTTTTTGTTCGCTTATGATTTCAGTCTTTTTACTTTTTTGCCCATCTCATCCCTGTGTGTAGTGAGGAGAATCAGTATGTATCTTGTTGATAATTTTTCTGCAAAATTTGACGCAAATCTGTAATTTTGGTGTTAAAACTTTACGCCAAATTTCATGTGTCTGGTTTCTTGCATTTTTGAGTAGGTGTTATAGGCTCAATTCTAAACATCTATGCTCTATTCTCAAAAAATTGTTTTATTTTACATTTTTCATAATTTTCTTCAACTCATTTTAGTTTATCATGCATATCAAATTTTACATTAAAAAATATTTCATTCGCCATGGTGTTTTTCCTTTTCCTAGGAACCAGAAGGCTGTGGTGTACAGAAGTTTTTCATCAGTTTCAACCTTATATGCTGCATAATCTTGTCTATTATATCAGTTTTACCAAAAGTTCAGGATGGTAATATATAAACTTTTTCATATTTATATTTATTAGTCTTATCATAAATGCAAACAAGCACATCTTTGTGTAGACTTTCAATGCTTTTTACAAAAGAGATCATAGAAAAATTAGTATGTGATCTTCATGTTTGGTATTAACAAATAAAATTTGATATTCAAGACAAAAATTGCAAATATCATGATAAAAGTGATATTATCCAAATGTATTTTTGAGAATATGTTTTCAGAATTTCTTGACAGTATTTGAATTATCTTAGGTGTTAAAAAAAACAACACTAAATGTATTTATTGAATATGTTACTGAAAATAATTTGTTTTACTCTATTCTTCTATAGCATGTTATTTTTTTAATCATTTTCAGATTTTTAAAAAAAAAGCCTAAAAGATGTAAAATACTTAATTCATAAAATTGTACCGGCTCACTTAATGGATATTATAATTATTAGTTTCATTGTTTGTATCCTTTTTGTTTATTTTTATGCAGAATAATTATTTAATAGAGCATTTTCAAATGCCATATTCATCTCGGAATAAATATTCTTTACTGTGTGACTGATGGTTTCCTAAAAAATCATAAAATTGCTGCCATATATATTTTTGCTACATACATTTTATTTCATAGCTTTGCCTAAATCTGGACTTCTTCAGTCTTCTGTTGTTACATTGTATGTCATGTATTTGACATGGTCCTCTTTGAATAACTCTCAGAGTAAGTATCTACTTGTAAGGTTTTACTGACTCATATGATTTGTAAATACATTTTGTCCTGTTACTAAAGAAATGAAATAAATCGGAACAGAGAAAATAAAATATTCTAATTAATAATTTTTGAAAATTAGTTGATACTTAATAGTCAGCCATCTCTTTTGTAATTTACAAATTTTTCTGTAGTATGAACTTAGATTTTTAAAAGATCCCTGAACTGTTTCTTTTTACTCAATGTTAAAATAAATATGATTCGTATGATTGTACTTTTAGCTTGTTCATAATTTTTTTAAGTCTTTAATTTCAGAAGACTGTATTTCATTAATCATGACGTAAAAGAGCCTTAAAACTTGGTGTTCATTTTTAGAGTGAATTATGCATTCTAACTAGTTAATATATTTTAACATTCAAAAGTTTCACTGCTTCTATTTACTTTTATTATTTCATAAATATTGCTGTCTACTTGATAATGCAAATCAGAACATTTTAAAAACTTAATAAAATTTGTTAACATATTTTTCTCGTATAAGATAAATATTTATAAAAGTTTCCATGATCCAGTTCCTGTGATTTAACTAAATTTTGATTTTCTGAAGCAAGAAGAAAAAATAACTTTATGCATCAAATTATAACAATGGTTGAAAATGTTGAAATAAGCAATACATGTGCAAAATCTTTTTTTTTTTTTTTTCCCCGAAATGATTGTTTAAAAATTGTGATTTCCCTTTTGATATCAACTTTAATTTCTGTCTTGTAACAGATTGCAGACCTTCATTTCTTCAGAAGTCTCACACTTTTGATGCCCAAAGCATTGTCACATTAGTTATCTGGTTTGTCTGTGTTCTTTATTCCAGGTGAGTGAATATTTTACACAATTAATTAAATGGGAAATGATATATTTGGTAGTATTTAATTGTATAGAAATTGGAAACCCCATGGGATCAAAGAGGGAGGTAACTGTATTTTAGGACATGTGATGAGACCTGTATTTAAAAAAATAATAATAATTTTATGTTTATTAAGAAATCTTAACCAACAGGTTGTCTCTTTTTAAGACTTAAAAACACACATTGGATTCTTTAAAAGAGATATTATGATTTCTTTATGGAAATGATATTGTGGTCATTTTGTGTGATATTGCAAATGTTCTTCTAAAATTATCATTGATTAGGATAATAATATGCTGTTTCTGTGGATCAAGACACTTCAACAAAAACTCACTGGTTTCATGACTTCACAACTCATGACTGCTTTTTGTTAAGAGACTTTATTTTAAAAAACTATTGAAAAAAATTGTATAATTGTTCTCTAATATTTTTTCTGTCAGTTTTAGGAATTGCAACTTTTCAAAATTTTATTTTTTCTTTAGTCTCTTTGAATATTGCATCAAAGCATTGATTTTTCGAAGGCGTAACCATTCCATTTTTTTTTTTTTTTTCATAATTAGCTAATAAAAAGTTATGTAGAAATAAAAAAAAAGTTTAACTTCATTGGATGCTTTTCTGAGAACTCGGAATATTAAATTGGGATTTAATGGACCATGTTTCTGTATCATTTAAGAGAGACTGGAAAATTTGCTAGTGTTTGTAAGAGTATATGGCATGCATAAAGTTTTTTTTTATTTTTTACATTTTAGCATCCGAACAGCAAGTAATTCTCAAGTCAGTAAGCTCACTATGTCAGAAAAAATTCTTGTTCAGGATGGAGACTCAGGAGGTAAATTCTTCTACTAATTGCCTTTAGTACAATAAAGAGTTACACTCTAGAGAATCAATTTTTACTTCATTAATTGCTTATTCTCCTTTTCAAAACTTCATTGTCTTTGCTCTGAAATGGTCTAAACAAAACATATAAACACCAAAAACTCAAGGTTTTATAAAAATCGAGAGTTGAAGTTATCATTCTAAATTTACCAAATAAACTATGACAGTTGTAATTAAACTAGATCAGAGGTTCCCAACCTGTGGTATGCATACACTTGGGGGCACACGGCCTCAATTTCGGCAGTGGTGGACGCAAGAAAACATAAGGGATTTGAAACGGTTACAAATTTTGTATCCCCAAGTTCATGTAAAAAGTAAAAGGGGAAAGTTGTGCAAGTCCTTAAGCCTACCCTCAAAATAAGAAAAAAAGGAAACAAATTTTAGCTATACTTATAAGTTAATGTGAAATTATTACAATACTGATTTAATCTGTTTTGATTTTGAATTAATACTATTGTAAAAAATGGGATAAAATGCAAAATCAAAAATAAATCCTGCAAATGTTATAACTTCTAGTCATTTGATTCCTAAGCCCCTAACATTATTGATATAAACTTCATTGTATAGACATATGGTTGTAGGGGGATATGACAGTAGGGGGTACGTGATAATCAGAAGACTAATCAAGGGGTACACTAGGGAAAAAATTTTGGGAACCCCTGAACTAGATGATAAATCAGCCAATTAGATAATTCTTTTATTTTTGAAATGTATCTTGTAATTTTATTATTTATTTTTTGTTACTTTTTATTTAATTAATGCACATTTTACCTAGATTTTGGAAAAGGAGATGCAGAATCTGGTAAAGCCTGGGATAATGAAGATTCTGAGGTTGTATACAGTTGGTCGTTTTTCCACTTTATGTTTGCTTTGGCTTCATTGTATGTCATGATGACACTCACCAACTGGTATGAGTAAGTATAACAATAGCATAAATCTTGGTTGCTAATTTGATCTAATTATAATAATTAGTATAGTAGTTATTACAACAGTTGTAGCTTTATTTGCTTTAAAGGTGAGTTTCAAATCCCTTACTGACTTAAAATTCAGTGCTTTTATATGATACAAATCTGTTACTGAAATCTTTTGGTTTTGAACAAGCAAAAAATCTGATATAAATCATCATGAAATAAAATTATTTGGGAATTATTAATTATCGTGAATTAATCTGTCTTGCAATAATTGTTAGTCAAAGCCATTTTTTTAATTCTTTGTAATAAAAGGTTATATAAATTTCATAGCAGAAATCTGCTCTTTTATGTAAAAAAGAGTGACTGCCTGTATAATTTCCACTTTTTTCTCACTGTTTTTATTAAAAATCTGAATGTATATATTGAATCCTTTTTATCTGCACTTTTCAATTATAATTACTATAACTTTCATGTTCTCAGCCTGGTCAGAGCCATGGTGGCCTAGTAGTAAGGTCTCAGCTTCAGGGCGGGCTGCTGTGTATTGGGCCTGTTGCATGTTAATTCATATATAGTATCGAAACATCCTCCGGCTGGTGTGATGTGGAAGTTTGGAGAAGGGGTGCCAGCTCGGATGTCGTCTTTGTTGACTGCGGTTCAAAATTATGAGGTCCATCCTAAAATAGCCCTAGTGTTGCTTGTAAATGGGACGTTAACCCCTTCGGGACGGACGCTCGCTGAAGGAAGCGTTCCCACAGGACGAAAGCGGGCAAGCGCCAATTGTGGGACTCTACCCATCGGCTGAAGCATTTTCTCCCGCTAAGCCCAACATTCATTAAATTTCATAAAAAGTGCCCTTTACATAGAAATGAAGTCATTTTTAAACATCTGATAAAAGATATATTCTATTCATTATAAAAAAGTTTTAATTACAGGGATGAGATTCTTCCGCTTTTTCGCTGATTTCCGCTTTTTTGTTATTTTCGAGAAATTTCCGTTTTTTTCTCTCAAAATACCGTTCGGCCGGGCCCCCCTGATTTTTTTTTCCTGCCGCAAAAATTTACTTTTCCTTTCGAAAATTCCGCTTTTACGCAAGGAAAAGAAACCTTTCTATCCTCCGTTTTTGAAAGAAAATTCTGGGAAAATATGCTTGACTCCACTGGCTAGGAAACTAGCTGATTCATCTTCTATTGACGAATCAACATTATATCGGCAAGCTCTACAAGGATGAACATTCTAACATATTCTGTGCCATTCAAAGTATTAAGTACCACCTTTTTGCAGAAAACAAAACCTCTGTGGCATATTTTGCAAAAAAAAAAAAAAAAAAAATTTTTTTTTTTTTTTTTTGCATGAACATGTTGAAAAAAAATGGTTGAAAACTTAAGGCCATCTTGTAGGGTATACCAAGATGAAGAAATAATAAAAAATGGAACAAAAACAAATAAATAAACTACATAAAAAAAAGAGAAACTCCTGTCAAAAGAGGTATTTAGTCTTGTGCCCAATAAACTGTAAAATAGCTGTCATGGCTTCAAGGCACAGGGACATAGGGCGGTGTTCTGTCAAAAGAGGTAGCTAAAAATCTGTGTGCAAATACAGTAAAAAAGCAGAGAAAAAGACAAAAAAAATTTCAAAATAAAAAACCGATGATTTACCTAGGCATTCTAGAGATAATGTAGTCCCGACAACTATACCAGTAATTAGAAAAGAGATACTAATGAAGACTGTGCAAAAACTTTAGCCTCTACTGAAAATAAACTTGCAGAGGGTATAAACACATCCTTTATTGAAGAAAAATCTGTTAAAGATAGAAGCCCTCCAAAACAAGGGGTGAAGCGTGTTAATGGAGATCTGTTACCAACAAAAGTCACACAAATAAAAAAATGAAAGAAAACCATTTCTTTAACAATTAAGGAAATGTTTCAAAGGGTTTCAAATAACAATAATGCTAAATGAATCTGTCATTGTAACTGTACAATTTCTCGATCCCCCTCAGTTTATAAGGTGCAAAATCATTATGCTGTTACTTTTGAAAAAAAGTATAAAAATAAAAGAAATAAAACAGAATTCAGTATATGATACATTATTATAATTTATAAAGAGCTTACTTGACACAAAAGCACTAAGTGTGTAAAGAGCACTTTACACAATTGCATGAAGCAAAAAGAAATTATTTGTTTTTATTTTTTAGCCAGCTTTTATCAAAAGGCTATTAAATATAATTCTTCTCAGACTTCTGTTGGGTGAATGTTGCATCTTAGTGATGCACGGGTGGTAAATGTGTTTTAATGTCTAATTTTGTATTTTCGGATGCCCCTGATGATGTGTTAAACTTGTTTGTTAACTTTTAATGTGAATGATTTAATAATAATTTAATATTCTTTTTCTTATTTATACATACTGAATTATAAATAATTAAGTTATTAATTATTATAGTGTAATATTTTCATCATGTTGCATGTTCTGATGTTTTACTTCTTAAAAACGTGTTTCGCGTATAAATTATGGTACAAATTTTTTGCTCGCGTATGATTTCAGTCTTTTTGCTTTTTTGTCAATCTCATCCCTGTAATTACAATACTTGATTTTTAATTTCACTGTAATTGCAAGTACCTAAATAAGTACTAACTTATTGATGCAAAATATGAAAATATTTGAAAAAATAAATATTTACACTTAATAAAAAACTTCAAGAAAATTGTAATAATTAACACTTCAAAGCCTTATGAAAATCTTCTATTTTAGTACTCTACTGATATGACGGAATTGGAACCGATATATTAGGACTATCCTCTTCTAATTCAGAATCTGAATATTGATAACTATCTATAGAAGTCTAATAATTTATTGTTTTGTCATTATAATCGAAAAAACCCATAGAAGGGTCATTTAAAAATTTAACATATTTCCTCCTCGGAAAGATAACATGTTCTTTTAGCCAGAACAGCACAAATAAAACTGAGAGGCATAAAACCCTTGACAGAATATCCCCCATAAAATCCCAACCCAAGCCAGAGGAGAAACTATAAACAACCACTCCAAAACGAGTTAAGCTCGTTAACATGTGCTCCTCTTTACACTTGCTAGCACGTGTTTCTGTTTATACTCCCAAAAATCCAATCATTCACAGACACGTGACCGACTACAATCTGACCTCGAAGAGAGAAATACTAATGTACAGGACCAATCTTTTGAAAGAAACATGGAATAGTAACGCCATCTGATAGAAAACATTTTTTTTCCAAAAGCCCAACTCATATATGCGGCGCTCGGCCCACAGAGTCAATTCTGCCGTAATGCACGGATGCGGTGCTCTGCCCTGAAGGGAATCTAGTGCAAACTCACATATGCAGCGCTCATCCCAAAGGGGTTAATAAAACCTGGTTGCCTTTTCCTGATGAGTTTAGCTAGCCTCTTTAAAATACCAAATCACAAATTCCTTATTTGCATTCCTAATTTTGAGTATTCTCCATTTTGAAGTTGTTAAAAGTCCAGCTGTTAATATGGCATTCTCTTTCTACGATTTGATGCTTACCAGTGATGCAGGCCGCTTCATATGCAACATTTCCAAAATGGTCATGCGCTGGAATCGCCTCAATTGTCATCTACAAATATTTGTATAATCATTTATCTCTTTCATCAATTTTAAAAACAATTTGAAAGACTGCATTTTACTTTTATTCTCTTCGATATATGAACTACAATTTTTACTTGTATCAGTCGTGGGTGCAGTCAAAACTAAATTCTTCCTTCAACGTGAATATAAAATGTTGAATTGAAATTTTAAATGATTACAAACTGGAAAAAAAAGGTTTGGGTGCTTATCTATTGTGTCTAAAATAGTTATTGAAGATCTTATTATGGTTTTGAAATGTTTATATAATTTTAGCTACAGGAAGGACATGTTTAATGAATTATATAAAAATGAACAAGAATGTCATTAGTCTGTAATATTTGTTTTGTAAAATAGCAGTTAAAACTGTGTATTTGTTACAAAGAACCAATGCAATAAATAATCAAATTTAATGCATTAAAAAGTACTGGACAAACATTTTTATACATTAGTGAATTGAATAAATATTTTTGAAAATAATTAATTCATTTCAAACCAATAGTTACAAGATAAACAAAAATGGTATTGCCTTTGTTTATCATTATATATTATTGCAGAAAAGATCTGAAAACTGTGTTAAAATGAGATATTTCTCTAGTAGTTAAAAAGGAAAAAAAATTGCTATGCTTAATCTTGTTGTTAAAGCTTAAGAATATATCCTTTACACTCTCAGCAATAAGCAATACTGATTAGCCTTTACCTAACAATGTATTTGGCATGAGATTTTTCTTATTTGTTTCATAAAATTAGCAGTTTTGTATGCTTCCTATATACTTACATACTGTGTTAGTTTCCATATTTTTATAATTTATTCATTTCTTTAACAGTCCACTGACTAGCATGCACGACCAACAGGCTGCCAGCAATAAAGCATCCATGTGGGTAAAAATAATATCAAGTTGGCTCTGCATTCTTCTCTATCTGTGGTCTCTCATTGCACCGTTTATTTTGAAAGATCGTGACTTCAGTTAGAAAGTTCAGATTTTTTTTCATGTTCAATGTTATATTCCATTAAAATATAGATGGTATAGCTTGCTGTTTTGTACAATATGCGATTATCGTAGATTGGTGTATATGCTACATCATAATAGCTAATATAACATCAAGATTAAAATTGTTTGATTTGTGTAGTTAATTTGCTTTTTTTTTACAGTTACACTTAGCAGCACATGTATAGGTCTTATTCTAGTTGCCTGGGCTATTTATTTTGTGTATTTTAGAGAACTTCAAATATTCAGTTGTGTATATAGTATTTTAAATCATGTAAATATTTTTTATTCTTATGTCATAAAACATACTTGTGATACTTAAAATTCTAAAAGTACTTTACACATTTTTTCTTTTTCTAGAAATAGTACTATTGTGTAATTTTTCTTCCTTGGAATTATTTAAAATCTTTGCATATTTGCTTTTCTTTAAAAATTAAATGGACACTTCCATTTTGACCCTCTGCTAATAATACTAGTCCCGCCCCCTTGTAAAAATGATAACCATTACTTAGTATTTTAGAAATTTGAATTATACCTATAGTAATAGAACTGAAGTGCTCAACTATGCTTAAAATTCTTTTTAAAAAGTAGATGTGCATTTTACCTTAAAAATGTGTGTTTGAAAAACATTTTGTCACGTGTGTCAAAATAGCTTTTTTGTAACAGCTTGAGTTGAAATTTATGTATTAAAATTGGGGCTAATTTATGTGTATGTTAAACAGTCATTACTTCTAGATGTAATTAAAATCATTTTCAAATAAAAGACTTCCATATTATTTCAAAACAATCGCACACTTTATTCACACAAGATTCGTTACTATACAGAGGAGAATAAATGCACAATTACATATAGCTTCCTTCTTGAAAAACAGTATATACATATTTATATGTGTATTATTTGAAATACATGAGCTTAAACACTTAAAATATAGTTACAGAGGAAAGCAAAATACTGGTTTTACATATTTTATTTACTTTTAAAAGTTGAAAAATATACACTATTCCTGTGCTTTATTTTCTGCCAAAATAAATAACTATAAGGAATTTGGATTTAAATATTTTCCTTTACTGAAATACAGTAAATTTATTTCTATCAATTCTAACAGATTTGAAAAGGTTTTTGTTGCTTTTAAGTTCTATAATTTGTACTCTTTTTTAAAAAAAAAAAAAAAAACTTCCAGCTAACTTATGACTTTTTACTTTGCAAAAATTCAAACCTGGTTAGAAATGGTTTGATATAGATAAATTATATATATCCTATTGTATAAAAATCAATATGAAATTTAAGAAAATGATTTTATCAGATGCAAGTTATTTTTCAATTTACACATATTCTGGTTATAAAACCATTTTTCAACTAGTATATTCTTTCAATAGGATAATATATTTTAAAAATGCAAAGAAAGCAGTTTTTTTTATCACAATTATTTAAACAAAGTAAATATACTAAGTAATGCAATACTGAATTTCCGAACTGAAAAATTAAACTTTTATCAGGTTGGGAAAAAGAAAAACAGAGTTGGGTTAATTGAGTATAATACAAAATATGAATTGAAATATTCTTTTACACAATTAGATAATACCCAAACTGCAGGATTATCCTAAATTTGTTTTGGGGCAGAATTTATTCAAATACAATTTTTGACAGCAACAAAAAGAAAAAAAAATGGATATGTGATGGAAAATAAACTTCTTAATAATTTCTAAATTAAAAAATTGTATATCATTTAATATGTAATTGCTTACCTTAATATACAATATTGATTTTTTTATTTTTAAGAAATGGAGAAACTACAATTCTGTATTAATTGGTGGGCATGACTCAAAACAAGACCTGAAATAATTACTCCTGTTAACATAATATTTTTCTTTTGATCCTTCCAAAATTGAATCCTTTTAAAAAGCAAAAAGTTAAATTGAAGTATTCAGAAAAATATTTCTATAACCCTTTAGACTAATTTGTAAATGTTTGGTAAGAATCATAAGGTGGTTCTATTTTGGCATTTAGAATTCTTTTTGAAAGAATTTTGTATTGCATGGTATGATTAAATCATATAATCGAATTTTTTAAATGTTAATATAATACTGATATATTACCGTATACTAGTAACACACTGTGTTTGTGATCTAGTTTCCTTCCTTGCATTAAGAACTATATAGCCAATCAAACATAGGAAATACTTAGACATGCATGTGATCAACATAATCAATTTTGAACAAAGTATGATAAGCTAGACAAACCTAGAAAAAATGTATTAGAATTTAAAATAATAATGAAGTAAAAATGAATGTAAACAGCTATTATATGTAATGATATTTCATAAGTATCAAGTCAACACAGACTTGGAATCAAAAATTTGTATGCACTGATTGTCACATTTATTTTAACAACCCAGAAAAATATGTTACAAACATAAGTAGAATGTATTAATTTAAATAGTCAAATTAATAAGGTGCGAGTCCCCAAAAATTTCAAAAAAACTTTTTTCCTCCTACAGAGAAGTAACAACCCATCAAATTTCTGTAACAATATTAACATTTTATTTACATATCTTGCCAAAATTTCAGATTTAATACCGAGTAAAATTATAAACCATTATAAGTTATCTATATACAAATGAATCTATATGTTAGATAATGTTAAAATAGAAGAAAAACTTCCTCACATTAAAAAAAAAGATTGTATAACCAAGAACTGTTTGCAACAATAAAACTGAATCAATAATTCAAAATTCTCATACATTTAAAAAATTCATTAATAATTTAAATCATCTTTAATATAATTATAAGAGTGTTTTCCTTTTCAACTTTGATATTAATTTAATATTCCCTTCCAATCTCCTTTTAAAGCTAGTTTTATATTAAAAAGATTACAGAAAATATTAATAATCAGAAATAATAGCTTAAAAATATTTTAATTAAGAACAAGAAAAAATGAGCAGGTGTTAGTTGTATAATGACAAGTTTTTTTTTTTTAATCTAATGATGCAAATCTAACAAAAATAATTAATATAACACCTATCCTGTTTTTGAAGTGTAAATGTAATTTAAAAAATGCAATGAATTTTCAGCCAATCCTTATTTAATATAATTTCTTCTTTAAGGTTGTTATTTAAAGAAATAAACGAATTCTTGCATAATTTTAACATGTAGAATGACTTAATTTCAATTTCACAAAAAAAAAGTTATTTAGAATACTGATAAATAAAAGCAAGAACTTATCAAAATTGACCCTGCAAATCTCTTTACCAAGCAAAAACACACAGAAGTATTGAAATATTTTATGATAATATTGATTAATAGATTCTAAAATTGAATTTTGCATAGCAAATTACTTATCACAAGTGAATTAAAGGAATGTAAGCATACAAAAACAACAGTAAATGAAACAATTGTACTTCATTTAGTTGTACTAGATGCCAGAAAAATCATCATCCAAAAAAGTCCTGCAAATTCCCAACTTGCATTTGCACAGTTCTCTGTTCAAGAGTAATCTTGCACTTGACGAAAGTAAGTCGAGCAGAAAGCATCTGAATAGGAAGCGAAATTAAGAGCTATTTTTTTCATAGGAAATAACAGGACTCTTGCTTCCAGAATTTGCTGCTGGAACTAAACCAATGATCAAAGGAGCAGATTCTCGTCTCACACTGTTTGAGTTTAAATCTTTTTTTGGAAACCATTCACTGATCAGTCTATCCTTTTTGGCATAGGTCTTTTCTGAAGACTGTGGTACACTTTTCTTAATGTCTTCGTCACTAGCTGATTTAATAGACATTTTCACTTGAAGTGGGCCTCCTTTCGAATAAGCAGTAGATCTAGTCACGAGGCTTGTCATTTTATTCTCTTCTGGTGCTTTGGCCTCAATTTTCCGAGGTGATGAACGTAAAGGAAAAGTTTTAGTGGAAGACAGAGATTCGGGAGAAACAGTCACAAAAGATTGGACGGTTGGAGCTGAAAACTTCTTGGATAGTATAATTGTTGTGGGATTGTTAGTTGTCACAGATTTATAATTGCTAGCATCTTTTTTGTAATCGGGTATACTGCATTTAAAAACAGGGCCAATGGATTGAGTCCTCTCTCTCTTAATACCCTGAATGTCAATTTTATTTTCTAAAGTTATACTCTTATCTTTCTTTACATCAGATGCATCTTTATTTTCTGAATGCTGACTTTTTTCTTTTTTAGTCTCACTATCTTTTTTACTATCTACATTCTGACTTTTTTCCTTTTTGGCTTCATTGCTCACCTTTTTAGAATCTAAATTCTGATTCTTCTCCTTTTTAGTTTCATTCATCTCTTTCTTGTTTTCTACATGTTGATTCCTATCTTTTTTTAAATAAGAAATTTCTTTCTTTTCATCAGATGTTTGATTTTTCACTTTTTTGTTTTCTTCTTTCTTTTCCAAATTCCCTTTTTTTACAGCTGGGATTGACTTTTTATCGGAAGAAAGCCTTGAATAATTATTAGTTACCTTCTTTCGACTAATTTTTACTTTAGGTATTCCATTGGCTTTAGTGGGAATTTGTTTAACTTTCACATCTGAAGCACGTTTGCTGCTAAGGCTACTTTGTGAACCTGATGCAGCCTTTCTACCAAAAGAGGAGTTGCTTAGACTGACAATTGATTTCTCCAAGTCCTCATCACTAACTTCGTGAGCTTTCTGAACATGAGCCCAGCACTGAGATTTATTGTAAGCTTGATATTCACAATACTTACATTTGAAACGAGTCCAACCAACGTGAATTGCAACATGCCTTCTTAAATTAGAAAACGATGAAAACACTTTATTGCACTTCATACAAAGTAAGTTTTCAACATTCATTATGTTCATAACTTTTTTCTCGAGAGTTTTTGGATTGCCTTTTTTAACCGATTGTGCCGCTTTAGCATTAGTGTCCACTCGGTTTGCTGATCTCCATTTCAAAGTCTGGCTATTAACAAAGTCCTTATGCATTTGCTTCTCTGCCCCTCTTTTCGGACGAGCATTAATTTTTATATCAGAAGGAGACTGCTGAATGGGATGCACAGGTTTATGGAAATGTGGGTCAGCCATTGCTGGCTTTGGTGACAGGGATAAAAAAGAAACATTGGGAGGTGGACTAATAGGACTACCACCAGCCAAATCAACTGTCTCTACCTTTATTGCATTCATTATACAAAATTTTTCATGGCTAACTTGTGACGACTTTCTACCAAAAACTCTGCCACACTTTGAACACTGGTGTAGTGTCATGTTTTTGTTTAGTTTTATAATAGTCTTCAGTGTAGAATTTTCAGCACCATTATTTGAAGATGAAGCCTCTGCTTTGCTTTCAGGTCTTGGCTCTTCTTTTAGAACAACCTCTTCTATTCTTCGTGGGGATGGAATTTCATCAGGCAAATTTGCATCATCGACTTTCTTCCATATACTTTTCTTTTTAATTACATCGCGTAATTTGTTTATTTGTTCTTTTGTCTTATTATGTATGGATATTAAATGTCTCGTAACTCCATACATTTGAACGAACAAAGTTTTACAAAATGGACAAGGATAGTATAATCTTTTCTTAGAATGTATTGACAGCATATGAAAATAAAGAGTTTTAAGTGAGGTAAATTGAGTGTTACAAGTAAGGCACCTAAGCTCTTGCACATTGCAATCATTCCGTGCCAAAAGTCTTTTTCGTCTTGTTAAATGAAATTCACTTTGATTTTTGCACAGTTTTACAGTTTTTGCTTTAGAATCAGCAGAGGCAGATGTGGTTGGTTCTTTCTTTAAAACAATTATTAATTTTTCATTTTCTGATTTATTTGCCACTACAGAGTTCTCAAGCTTGGTTTTTAGTGTAATACTATCAGATTTACTACCCTCGGTAGTCTGGAACACAGCATGTGGGTTGCCATCAATGGTTTTGAAAATAATTTTAGGAAAACACTGCAAACTTTTCCCAGCTGCATTAGTAATTTTTGTGAACCCTATCTTGTTGGCTGCTTTCATATTTTTCTGAATATTACCTAGCACAGTGCTATTTTTAACATCAAGAGCCTTAGGTTTGGTAATAATTATCTTCTTTAATGGATTATTGAAAGGAGTTTCAGAAGATTTCACACACTCGACTTCTTTAGGAGCTTCTTTATTACCTGCCTGGTCACTTTCAGATTCTCCATCCACACTCATGGCCACAATTTCTGAAGTTGATTTCTTTGCTTCTTTCTCTGGAGGAAGCATAACAGTTTTAGTTTCCTTCCCTGATTTACTAGCTTCTTCCTTATTAGATTTACTAGTTGCTTCCTTTGTTGGTTTATTAGTTTCTTCTTTCCTAGACTTACTAGCTTCCTCCTTTGTTGGTTTATTAGTTTCTTCTTTCTTAAACTTACTAGTTTCTTCTTTCCCAGGTTTACTAGTTTCTTCCTTCCCAGGTTTACTAGTTTCTTC
>BGPR01000225.1:198417-248106 GCA_013235015.1 Araneus ventricosus
TTTACTAGTTTCTTCCTTCCCAGATTTACTAGTTTCTTCCTTCCCAGCTTTACTGGTTTCTGTTAAAGATTCAATAGATTCTGTTTCAGGTTCATTCGATACTTTTGTAGCTTTTGCTGCTGCTTCATCAGATGATTTTGATGTTACATTGACTCTGCTAGTTGATTTTGAAGCTTTTTTAGGTGGCTCATTATCAACTGCATCCCTCAGAGCCCTTTTACTGGCATTTATGGAATTCTTTTCTCTTGTTCTTCGAGAGATCATAGGACTTTCATTTTTGCTTGCCTTAGCTACTTTCTTCCCTTCATCTTCAACTTGATCTTTTGCTTTGGCTCCTTTGTTTCTTAAATTTTTGGGCTCTTCTGTAGAAGCAGCTGTTGCATTCTTTTCTTGAATATCAGTTTTAACTAATTTAACAGTGCAATCTTTCATTGGAGGTAAACTGTCACTTTCTCCTGAAGATTTTGGTGGATCTTTGTCAGGAGGCGGTTCTGGCTGAACAACAACGGTTTGAGTCTCTTCCTCAAAGTTTTCAAACAAAAGCATATCTTCACAGAGATGTTTCTTACAGTAGCATCTCTTATGGTACAGAAAATTGGCTAAGCTGCGAAACAGATTGGCACATATTTTGCATTCGTATATAATATTGCATTCATTCAGAATGAGATCTTTAACCTCCTTGGATGCATTCTGCATACACTTTAGTATCTGTCTCACATTATTTGATCCTAGATTAAATGGGTGTTGAAGGATAGAATGGTCCAAATCTTCAAATGCACAATGTCCATTCTCACCATTTTTGTCAGAATGATTTGAGTCTTTGGCTGATCCACAAGGCATGTCTTCTCCTTTTACCTTCAGTTAGTTTCCAAGAATAGTTTTTCCTGGAAGGGGAAATATATATATACTTAAATAATTGCATAAAACTGTGAAATAGAGAAAGTCAATAATTCATTCAAAAATCATGATGCATGAATATCATTAACATTAAAAAGGCTATTATCATAAAGGGCATTAAAAATATTATAGAGTGCACATTGTAGGGTTTCTCTCAAAATCTAAGAAATAAAACAATGGTCTAAAAAAAAAAATTTGTGCCCTTATTTTATAAAAAAGCTTTGTTTGTGGCATGGAAAGGGGATATAGATGCCCAAGGATTTAAAAAAAATGATAAGCTAAGTTCTGACTATTAAGTATCACTTTGCTAGAAGAAAAGGTGAGTGTATGCCAATCTTAAGTCAAAAAGGAAGAATAATTTTTTTTTTTTAATTTCAGATTCTATGATAAAAATATGGAGAAATTACAAAGAAAACTTTTGATGTAAAGCAGTTTACTAGGTTCAATCAGTTTTTTATGCTTCATTTTTTTTATATGGAAATTATATTTCAGATATAAAATGGGCAATGTACAACAGTTCTTAAAAATGGTCTTTTTTTAGTTAGTATGTAATAATGCATAGCAAAAAAATTTTAAAAACTACCCAAAATTTCTAAAAATTGATACACATAATTAAAAGAGTCCACTTCACTAATAACATATAAAAAATAATTATTTAAATAAGAAACGCATCTCGTATAACTCATCAAAGTTCCATGTTCCCAATTGGAAACATTGGCCAGTTGTGACTGTTCTGTGAAAGCAGGAATTCCTCTATTGTGAATTATCACTGAAAACAAAATGGGAAGGATAATTCTCTTATAATTCAGGAAAGGAAATCCCCTTCTGTTGTTATAAGGTTAATGCTTTAATTTCGGCAAAAAAAAATTATTTTTAACAGTAATCTGGGGGGTAATTATAAATGTGTCAGATAAGTATTTATGTATTGCCGGAATGATAATAATTTTACAGTGATTATTTTTCCTAATTAACATTTTCATGCCCCAATCCAGCTAAGTAAAGATATTCTCATGCACAGAAGAAAAAGATGCACATAGAAAAATAAAATTTTATTCATATATATAATTCTGGATGGGGTTGATGGATCTGATGGTTATTGACAATTGTATAAAATGTGTGAAACTGCCGTCACAGCTTCGCAAAAAGAAATGGTTGTTTATTTTTTTTTCAAATGCACTAAATATAGTTGTTGCATACAGCAACTCACAGGAAACATAACCAACTTGCTCATCTGGAGTTTAGTCTAGAACAGGGGTGGGGAACCTTTTTGCATTGAGAGGCCTCATTAAATTTCGGCCGTTGGGCAAAAGGCCCCACAAGCACAATCTTAAAGGTTACTGTTCTGTAATTATTATATCATAAAAAAATATATTATTGCCACATGTTGCCTTAAGATCGCAGTTTCCCCTCCCTGGTCTAAAAGTTACAATTACCCTTTTACGAACTAGCGCAAAAAAAAGGATGGACCTCAAACACTAACAAAAGTTACCAGTTGTATATCACAGCTGAAGAGTGATGTCATTGCCTCATTGCAAAAACTTGGGTAAATATGCATTATGTGTACAAAATACAATATTACAGTGTAATAAGTGCAAAAAAAGGATTGAATTTGAACTACTTCAAAAAGTGCCATAGGATACAGTTACAAAGTTTCATTTTCTGAATTTTTTTGTGCAAAATATATTTTTTATTCATTTAAATTCACTAATTTTCAATTGAATTCATATGTATGCTTAGCTATAAAAGTAATTTTTACAATACTTTGCTTATTATTTGGTCCTATCATCACTGTTTTCCATTTCAAAGCCTAGTATAATGAGCTTAGTCAGAAGTGACCAATGTTCCCAATTGGGAAAATAGGACAAAACATAACTAAAAATTTTTTATTCATGTTTTAATGATTGATATCTTTAAACTAAAGCATTAGAAAGTGAAATAGGTAAAAAAGTAATTAAAAATCAACCTGGATCTGAATTCGGTCTGTAAACAGTTAAAGATAGCAAAAGGAGAAAAAAAAAATAGTGATAACAGAAAATTATGTTAAGATTCATATGTCATAAATATTGAAATATTTTTAATTATCAAGATTTGTTGGGAAAAAAAGAAAGAAAAAGAAAAAAACAGAAAACTTTCCAACTAAAAATCATTTGGTTAAAAAACAGAAACAAAAAGAAATTATTTTTATTTTAAAAAAACATTGAATTTATCTAATTATAAACTGTAAAAAAAAGTTTCACGTTTTTAAAATATATAATGTCAATGACACCACTAAAGACATTGTAATTTTACTCACTTCCAGAAAGCGAAAATTGACTATAAATGTTTCAGATTAACCAGAAAAAAAAAATACTGAAATACTTTCATCTGAAATCCTAATTTCGCAATTACCATTTCATGTGAAAATTTTATATCACAGCTCCAGCATATATTTTTGTATTGTGGATTCTAAAACTTTGTACATTATTGACCCCATTTTAGAAGGAAAAATTTTTATCAATATCCCAAAAATGGAAGCTACATTAATTAATAATTACTAGAAGCAATGCAAATAGTTGCTAATCAGATTTTAAATCATTTAGTGCAGATAATTTTTAAACTAATTTTGCTTACAAATGTTGAAGAATCTCTATGAAAAAAAAAAAAGATTGTAAGATTTTTCAATATTTTTTAATGTAACAAACACTTTAAACTACTATGTTAAAAAATTTGGATTCTAATTTCCAGATGTTTCTTCTTTGTATCCTTTCTGCTTATGAAATATGAAGGGATAAAACAACAGATTTTTCATTCATTCTACATAAATACTATAGAATTAAAATCTTCATTTTCATAACTATTATGGTCAACAACATAAGAAGTAGTCAATACCTTCATATGCAAATACAGGGAGCAACAAACATTTTTTTCCCCCTTTAAAATAGTACAGTATGTTAGTCTTTTTTTTTTTTTTTTTTACCCTTTTGAAAAAGAATGATGTTAAGAAGTACCATTTTCCTTCGTTTAATGAAATTTTGTTAATAAATAATTTCAGTTGCAAGTAAAGCAATAATCATTTGGAACACACACACATATGCACAGGGAGACTATTCTTATCATGGCCCAATAGCTAATTTCTAAACCATTAGAGATAGGCATATAGTTCCAATTGGAAAAATGTTTTAAATTGATGGGTAGAATTATAATCTATGTTTTTTGAGTGATTATATAGTCTCCCAGTCCTATCAATCATATTTAGTAAAATATTTTTGAACACTAACATTTTAACCCATTAACCACCAAAACTATAAGGGATGATTTTTTTCTATATAATTAATATCAATTATTAATTTGAACATATATAACAATAATTTAGAGTAAAAATGAGAAAAATTGTCTCACCTTTTGAAAAATCAACTGTTGCGTTCAGCAACGTCAGCGGAATAAGGGTATAGATTTTAAATTAGTTGACTTCAAACTGTGAGAAGTTATCTTAGAGTTGAAAGCGGGGGAAAAACTTTTTTTTTTTTTCAGTTTTGTTACATTTCAGAAAGTTACAAATCACTTTACAGATAATTAATGTATTTTTAAATTTTAGATTTTTTTTTTTTTTTTTACAAATGTCTTCTTATTTGTAAAAATGGTTTCACATGTGAAAGGCTTCACTACAGAATGCTTACCTCGATAAGGAATCATTTGCTCATCAATACTCAAATCATGCGAAAAAATACCAAATTGTTGAAACTTTCTATTTAGCAATTTTAGATACGGTCTCACCTTATATAACTTATCAATATTGTTGATTTGACTGTAGTCAGCCAAATGCAAATTCTGTTTCCTGTTCCTGTAATACAAATGTGACATCGAATCTTGCAGAATGGGAACAGAAATATCCTTATCAAGAGACCAGTATATTTCTTCTTGAGGTAAAGAACGATATCCCATAAGCAGCAATATTCCAATAAATCATCTCATGTAAGCATCACATGCCATAAAATCTGAGCGATTTTTTTTGTCTGGCATACAAGTTTGTCTGTTCGACGAGAAGTGAAAAAAACCATCAGAACCGAAAAAAGATAAAAAAACCTCTCTTCAAGTTTTACCCTTTATTTTGTTTTTTATAATTTCTATTCTGTCTTTTTCTTCATTTTTTGGCTACTTCCTTTTTTATCCATTTAAATTGTTCAGTTTTTGATCCTTTTTAATTTTTTTGAACAACTACTTTCAGAGGACTCAAACTTCTTTTTTGAGTGCACTTCAATTTCACCTGCAGTATCACAAGGTAAATCATCATTGTCATGATTCAAAATATTATCTCATTTCCTTCTTCTTCATCACGAGCTTCTGCAGTTTCTGACGGAAAAACAACAATATTGATGTCACTCTGTTCATTATAATCTTCAAAAAGTCTTTGAATGACTTCTTCAAGCGTAAGATATCTCTTTCTAGGCATTTCATAAAGTCAGAATGAGAAAAATTACCACAACATCTATCAGTGCCAGTAAGGGACTGAACTACCCGTTTTCCACTGATGTTGCAAGAATGCAACAGGTGTTTTTGCTCCCCCCCCCTTCCACAAAACCACAAACAACTGATCATGGCATGTTGTGACATGCATGCTCTTGCTTCTCTTGTAGTATTTTTTCTCCGATAAGACCAAGTCAAAAGTTTTGGTTAAAAAATGCGTCAAGTACGGAACACAATTTTAAAAATAAAATCACCGTTAATGGCAAATATTTTTTTTACTGAAATATTCTCCATATTATACTCAACTCAAAAACTGCTATTAATATAAAATTTATTATGTAGTTAATTTTTTGTAAGCGTATATTTTGACCATTATGTCAATGCAACACCAGCGGTTAATGGGTTAAACAAAAAAGGTCCCACTCTTCTCCAACTAAAACTGACCAAGTTATGGAGCTTCGTATATCGCTGACTTGGACCACTTTGCACCATTTCAATAGCTGTCTTGAAGATGATCCACCAGTGGCAGCTCGTCAGCTAAGAAACAAGCAGGGCTGCAAAAGTTTTATCGACCTAAGCTGTAGGAAATTTTGTGCTGATTATTTTGGTATATATTGATAATATACTAAAAATTGATAGTTTTTGAGTTATAAGCAAAAAAAAACTGGAGAACAAATTTTTTTATGTTTTTTGGCTATAACTAAAATTCCAACAAAAATTATTGGTAGCAAACCTCAGAATCGTAATCAGCACCCGAAAAAACACAAAGCAAAAAATTACAACTCCTCTAGAATTGGATTTAAAAAACTGAGAAAAAGCAAAATGAGGAAGTCACGACAAATGAGAGCTGCAAAAAATGCAGTTCAAATTAATGCAAATTCAAGCAGAGAAAAGGTTGCTTTTCTCCCGCTTCATGATGCTCTTTGAGTTAATATCGGATTCGTAGGAGGGGCAAAACTTGATGCAGCTCTGGTCTGTCTCTCTCTTAATTCTTGATTGATTTTCCATCTTCTTTTTGCATTTTTTATTACTTTTTTGCTATTTTCGTTGATCACTGAATTCTCAAAGGGGAAAAGTAAGCCAATTAGAATAAAAACGAAAATACAATCTTTTAAAATAATCTCAAGGGGGACTGCAGCTCTTATGGGCGAGCTGCCACTGCGATCCACCAATCAATGTGCAGCATTTCCTGGACGAGGCCGCTGACTGGTTAAAAATCATAAAATTCAAAGCTCTATAACTCGTTCAGTTTTAGTCGGAGAAGAGTGGAACTTTTTTTGCTTAAAATGTTATTTTAAAATGTTTTTTAAATGTGTAAAGAATATTTTACTAAATATAACTGATATAACTGATAAATATAACTGTATAAAAAGATAGAATTAGTAAATTTTTCAGAAAGATAGCTATTGACTCAAACAACAAACATTATAATTCTTTCCCTCATTTAAAACATTTTCCCAATTGGAATTATATACCTATTTCTAATGGTTTAGAAATTAGCTATTGGGCCAAGATAAGAGTAGACACCCTGTATATATATATATAAAGAATTTCTCTAAATTAATACAAAACCAAAGAATTTCAGGGCATGAAAAATAAAATGACAATTGATTTTTCATTTTTCCTACAACAATGAAAGACTTCTAGAGAAGCAATTTTTTAAATTGATTCAAACAAACTTGTATAACCCAAGACTGTGGCGAACAATGGTGTAATCGCAAAATAATCAGTGCTGGAAAGTTCGAAAAACAGTGCCGGAATGCTCTCACCTGGGTAACAAAAATCAAGCCATTTCAAAGGCATTTTCACAATTTTTTGTTATTTGTTTCTTGTGAAAAAAAAAGCAGTGCCAGAACAGCATTCCAGCTCCACTACACCCCTGGTGATGAATGATTGTATTTTCATGAGCATTGCAAATTGAGTGAATTTCCAAAATCATGCAACAAAAAATTCTATGAACTAAAGCTTAAAAAAATATTTGAATTTAATAAAGAAATTGAAATTCAAAAAGCTATTGACCGTAAAAAATTGATTATTCAAACTGACATCATACTAACATCTGACTTCATATCACTTAACAGTAACAAGAATGGCAATGATGGATTCATAGACAACATGCCTTCCTCCGGCATTGAAATTAATATCTTAAAAATTTATATAAAAAAAAGAAAAAATATTCAAAAAGCAAAAAGGTAGTCATAAAAAATGTGAGGCTGAAAATTACGAAAATTTTTAAGCATTAAATCACATCCAAACATAAAAACCACTATATTTCTAGAAATAATGTAGAGAAGATTTCATCCATTCCATAAAATGCCAATTTTAATTTAATTCCATTTAAAAATTTTCCAAACAGATTCCACTAAATAACATCAATTGCAATAACACTTTTAAGATATCAATTCATATGATGAATATTTATTTTGGAATATTTAAAAATAAAATAAAGTATTGAATGAATAACATCAGAAGAATAAAACACATTCTTTTCACAGATAATAAATATTACACATTTGAAAAAATGGAAGTAAATACATTTTTCACAAAATTTTTTATTTAAAAATTTTACCAAAACTACATTTAAATAATTAACAACCATTCTTTTATGAAAGACACTCATCACTAGAAACCAGAAATTTTGAAAATAATTATTTTTACTGTGCAACACCAGCAAAATGAATCTTCACATCTTAATTTTCTGATAATTAACTGTTATTAATTATAGCAACAGAACATCATAGGTCTTCAAAATACAACTGTCTATGAATTAAAAAAAAAGCCTATAGAAAGAACAAGTTTTCAAAAATAAATGTTTGTTTACTTTAGACATCTCGAAGGGGAAAGTTTACATTTAAGAGGAACATAAATTTATCATAATTCAGAATTATGGATCTAATTTTTTCAAAAATTGCAGTGGCAGTCAGCAATATGTTGAATCAGGAGTTCAGTAAAAAAATTCAATTTAACTCAATCAAAGTACTCAGATGTCCCAGCCTAATATGGCATATACGGATGAATCAGCTGGAAGGAAAGGCAGAAAAAGTAATAACAAAAATTGAATATTTATGCTTCTTTATTACTTCTTGTATTTTAAAAAAATTTAACCATCAACTATTTCATTATTTTATTTATTTTCTTACATAATTTTTTAAGAATTTTATCTAAAACCCCTCCCCATCCCTCTCTCCATTAGCCAGTCTAGACTGTAGTTTAGAAAAATCAGGTTACTTTATCTCCAATAAATTCTAGATTCAAAAATTGTAGTAGACTCTTGGCTATCCAGTATAGTTAAGAAAATAATTCTCCATAATAAAACAAGAAATAATTTACTTAGCCCATTAGTGCCCAGCATCCTATTTATAGGTGGTCCTATTTATTTTATGAGGCTAAACTGAATGCATTCTATGAGTTTCTTTTTTTGCTTTGTCTATGAAATCAATAGGTATTACCAAAACTCCTAAATAGTTTTCAACAGATATAGTTAACAGGCCTATAACACCAGTCAACCAGAATTTGAAGTCAAAATATCGACATTTTGAAAATTTTTTAGTTGATTTATTTTTGAGATAATGCAAGGAATTAAAAAAAGTGATTTTTATTTTTTTAATATTTTACTATATTCTAAAACTTTTTAATATTTATGCAAAAAAGTTTTAAAAGATGATTTTCTACCACATTTCTTCTAAAAAAATTTTTTTTTACATTTCTTCTAAAAAATAAAAAAAGAAAAGAAATTCTCTGAATTTAATTTCACTGTTAACTTCACCTTGTTGTTTTAAACCAGGGGTTCCAAACTTTTCTCCCTCGCATACCCCTTGATTATTATATTTGTTTTCGCGTACCCCCTACTATCATATCCAACTCCCCCCATCCATCTATGTAAAAGAGTTTTTATTAATTAGCTTAAGTTAGCTTAAAAGTAAAATAACTGAATTAATAACATTTGCAGAACTTATTTTTGATTTTACATTTTATTCCATTTTTATAATAGTATAATTTCAATGCCAAAGCAAATAAAACCAGTAATGTAATTATTTCGTTTTAACTTACAAGGATAGTTAAAAATTACACTTCATTATAATCAACTATTTAAATGGTATAGTTATTAAATATCAAGTATTTACTAGCAGACACAAAATTCTTTAACTTTTTCAATCCCTTATGTTGTCTTGTTTCCGCCATTAACAACTTTGATTTTGCATAACCCCCAAAATGTCCTTCGCGTATCCCCAGGGGTATGCTAGGTAGGGAACCTTTGTTTTAAACATAATTTAATGGAAATGTATTAAATCTGTGCTTTAAATTAATTTGGGCATTAATGGGTTAAAATGAGGAACAATTTACCTGGGGCTAAAAGGAAAAAGCAGTCATTTATGAAGGGTTTTTTTAAAAGATTAAAAACTGTCAGTTTTAAATCTTTTATAATAGTGTAACTATTTGCCAATGAATAGTAAAATAAGTGTAAATAATTTTTGAAAGAATTAGACCTACATTTTACTTTTTTTTTAAAGTATGTGTTCATATTGCACTTACAGGATTTTATGTTTCTTGCAATTAGTAGAAAATAATATTTTTATTCTTTGAAATTCAGGGTTCAAATAAAACACTGTGTCTTTTATCAACATAAAAAAATAATAAATAAATAAATTCTTTTAATTAAATTTAAAAAAATATCTACAATTATCTTATTTTACGAGTTACATTTTTTCATTTGATATGTAGTTTAAGTATGCTTAAGTCTCAGTACAGTAAAATACTTCTCCTAAGCACTTAAAAGAACAAACTTTTAAAATACTATTATTAAAATTAAAATAAATAGGGAAAAAAGTCCTTTCAGTGCTACCCCAATTTTCTGAATTATACTGATTAAAAATCTATATTTGGAACAAGCTGAACAATCTTGATTGCATTATAAGAAATGCCTTTAATAGGAAAATATATTACCAAAATATGAAAATTAATGATGAGCAAATTTATAATTAGCATAACAAAATTAAACATTTACTCAACAAGTACATATTTTTTTAGGGGACAATAGAAAGACAAAATAATAAAAGTAATAAATATATTGAAAAATTTATTTAACGATTTTTGTAATCATTTCTCATTATATTGGTATTTTATATTCTTATTTTTGTAAAGCATTAACTAAATATCGACCGCATCCTTCAGTTACGTTCTCGGAGCAGCCATTATGACAGTGAGACCAAACGCATACAAGACAAAGTTTCAACAATTTTAAAACTTGGCGAAAAACGACAGCCAGAGTAATCATTCAAATAATCAATGAATTCAGAAAATATAATATATGCACGTGACATAAATTTGTCAATTTATTCAAACAATAGCCTTAGTCTTCAGCGTATGAAGAAGGGAATGAGTTGCTTCATTAAAATTTAGCATAATTTAAAATAGAATTTCAGACACATCCAAAGCTTACAGATAAAGACATTACTAAATAAATACATAAACACATTTCACCATCTTCATACATATGATATTTGGGAAGATAGCAGACCAAATCGATCAATACTATTTGGCAGCTGCACAGACAAAATAGTACCTCCCAGGACGTAACAGCTAGTTAGAATTCTCACGACAGTAAATATATCTTATATGTATTAATAAATATATATATAACTGTCTGATATACGAGTGGGAAGAGCAACAGAATCCCTACAGTAAGCGTGCAGAAGGAGCACCAAGACAAAAGACGGAGGGAACCACGAAACGGCACGACATAAGTTTTTCAAGGTAAAAATTTCACTTTGCGAGTAAGCTAAACATAGTAAATGACTCACTGCGTTATATGCAATAAAATAAACTAAGACAACAACAACAAAAAAGAATTAAAATTACCTGTTTAATACTTCTCCATGTTGGGAGCTTCGTATTCTTTGACTCGATCGTGCAGCGTCAGAAGGACGAAAACCCAGATAGTGCACCTCAGAACTTCTCGAATGAGTCGAAAAATCTCAAAACCAGTGAAGAATATCAAAACAGACGCATTATCTTCAGTTCGAAAGATTATTCAAAATCTCTTTTTCTTTTTAATTAATTCTTAACTTTCAATTGAAATTACGACGATGTAGTCCGAAATAACGGAATAGGACCGCAAATTTGACCACTAGATGGCACTACATGAAAAGGGGAGCTGTGGTTCCTATGTAATGTACCTCCACCAGCAGTTCTCGATTGTTACGTAACTATTATGCACTAATATGTATAACTATCACTGCTTTTCACATGAAGGCATTCCTATTTCTTTTCGTGATAAGTTTTGCGTATTAATTTTTGAAAATTAAACGCATTTCAGCAACAAACTGCAGGCTCTAAGCGTCCTTGAAATAGTGCGATCTAAAATCTCTTTTTGAAAGTAGAAGTACTTTGCTGAGGCTGAATATATAACATGTTACAACTTTTTTTTTTTAACCAGAACTCATCTCAGTACTTGTATAGTTGTTGTAATTACTTATTTATAAGAATTATTAGGACTCGGATTTTATCACAGCTTTGTTGTAAATTTAAGACTTGTGCATTTACTTTTAAAAATCATAGATCATAAGTTGCAAATTAATAAGGTTTGCAAATCATGCAAAACAAATATTTCAGAAAATAAAAATGATTAAGATATTCCAAGATAAAATTTTCCAAGTAAATTTCGTCCTTTTTATAATGATAATATATTTATTGCTTTCTTGTTACTGTTTGTCAAACTTGTTCTAACATGTTCTATAGTTCAAGAAATTATACATATATCTAAATGTTGATATTTTTATGTAGACAAATATATAAAATTCAGAAATGAAGTCTGAAGCGTCTAGAGCAAGTGCTTTTCTAAAGCAAGACAGTTTCATATCTTGATAACCTTGTATAAACTGACTGTTCCTCTTTGATCTAACTTTGTGCTGTGGTTCAAGTCCACTCGGCAATAAGTAAAAAGTAATAATAATTATAAATTCTGATCCCAAATGTTGCAATGGTGTGTGTTTGCGAAAAATCTTGTCATAAATTTTATGCGTAATAATCTGCAGCGTGTTATATGCGTTCGTTTTTTCCCCGGAATAAGATTCCTAACGTTATGCATGTTGGAGTTATGTCATACTATAACAATACCGAAAAGGCGTCGTCGGTCTAACGGGTCTATTCTGATACCCCCGGTTGGGTTGGGAGACGTCACTTTTACCGTTGTTAACGTGCGGAAAAAGTGACGTCTCCCAACCCAAATGGGAGTACCAGAGATCCCTAAGAAAGTCGCAAAAGTGATAAGAAAACTGAATAATATGATCCATAGTTTACTAGTAGTGGTTATATCACATCAGTTTAACTAAATTCCCGGGACTCTTGCATTGCTTACTGGGTTTTGAATATGAATAAGAAGAAATAATTGAGATTCAGATAATACAAAAAGCCTTTGCAAAAAGTATATAATAAGATTTGAATATAATCATAAGCTAGGTTTAGAACCAACCCATTAATCGAATACAACAATTGTTGTATTCGATTGCTAGTTTTAGAACTCAGGCCCCAGGGACGGTCCTCGCCCATATAGCGCCAAAGTGGGCACGTGAAGAAAAAAAATGGTTTAAAGGACTCTAAATGGTTTAAAGGAGTCTACTGTATATACAGTAGACTCCGCTTAATGTGATCGCGGCTAATGTCATCATTCGCTTAATATTATCAAAAACCTCTGGTCCCGAACCAATGTTTTCAAATGTGCATAAAATTATTCGTTCAGTGTGATCACTACATCGCTTAATGCTATCAGTTTTGAAATAAGAATTGACCGATCCCTCATTTTCAACCAGCGTTAACGATTGACGTTCGTAGAATTTCTCGCTCCACTTGTAAGGAAACATATGGGGTCACTTTCCCCCACACATCCCAAGAATTTCTTGGTTTATCTTTCATGACCTCTCTTTGAAGGTCGTCCATTTAGCGGGCAGGCAGGGACGAGTTTCACAATTTTTTTTTTTTTTTTTTGTCTGGACTAGTGGACTGTTTTAAAAGACAGCTATACCGCCAGGTCTGATTTGAAATCTGTTGGATAGATATAAAGCACTGTTGCCTGAGATTGAATTAACGCAAAATGGATAAAAAAGAACTGATTTGAGTGTTGAGAAAATTGAAATTCACAACAGGTATGATAGTTTACCTAAAATGAGTCAATGCAAAGCTGCGACGCAGTGGAAAATTTCACAGCCTATTCTTGGTAAAATTTTGAAGACCTATTGAGGCGAGCAAAAGAAAATAAAACACCAACTGTAAGCGAAACAGCTGTGGCAAAGAAGAAAAAGTTGGAAAATCCCCGAAACTTTGGTTTACAAATATACGATCTCCCTGAGGTAAGTGTTGTTTTTTTTCTTTTCCCTTGACATGATAAAAATATAGTTGATTTTACTCAATTCGGTTATTGTTATCAATCGGTAAATGTTATCAAAATTTTTAAGTCCCGAAGTGATCACATTATGCGGCGTCTACTGTATTTTTTAAATTAATTTATTGAATATATTAATTTTTTTCAATGGCCTTTATATAATCTTAAATATATCTGAAGTTTAAAAATTCTTATCATAGTAGTATGAAATCATATTTACTAGTGAAACGTGCATATGTCTAGAGGAATTATAAAATTTTAAAGAACAAGTTGGATATGGGGGTGCCACATTGTTGTCTTGCTCGGTTGGTAAAATTACCTCGGGCCGCTTCTGCTCAGCACTTTATTTGGACTTCAGGGGTAGTAATGCAGAATTTATTATTGTCTACCTTAGGTAAAACAAGCCTACCACTTTTGACAAACATGAGGATGCAAATATACAATCTTAAAGGAGCTCAAATTTATGCTCACCAAGCGATCCCAATCATGACCAAAGATATATCAGATCCACTAGCTCATTTGTAGAACAGGCAAAATGATACTTGTTGTCCCTCCTCCTCTGAATATAATTTCTAACAGGAGTAGGGCAAATTTATAGGCATTTTATAGAATTTTTGTTATGGGACTTCTGATTTTTAATTCAGTAATGATATTATTTTTTAAAAAGGAAGCATAATGAAGTTGTAATATAAATAGCATTTAATATGATATTCCATCTCAGTATCTTGATGCCCCCCAAATAATAAAAAGGCAAGGACTACCAGAAAAATCAGCAATGTCAAAATTCGACTGCACTGCTTTTTTTGTTATAGTCTTTGCAAATTTAATGATATGCAGACATTTATTTATTCAAACATAAAAACATACAACTAAGCAAACCTGTAAAGAAATTTCAAGAGGTAATGGAAGTTGCTTCGATCCTCACTATCCTTTGAATCTTATACTCTTTGCAGTCTTTGGTGACCAGTTTGCTCGCCAAGAAAACTAGTTGTTTCCGATTATCATTTAAATTTATACTGTACATCAGTGATGTAGTCACAAACTAGGCAGTGCCCGAACGCTCCAACCTCGGAACAAAAATCGCACTGTTTTTAAGGAGGTTTTTTTACAATTTTTTCTTATTTATTTTTCATTTAAAAAAAGTGACGGAACGGCTTTCCGGCTCCACTACACCCCTGCTGTTCAGACTCTTCAAAGTTCCTAAAGCAAGATATTTGAAACTTCAGATTGGGACAGACATTTAAATCAATATGTTTTAGGAGCATTGTGCTTGTTCTGTTCATTCTGCTTACCAGTCTGTAATTTCTCGTAAATTTGAATTTTGATTTAAAAATGGAAATATGTAGAATTCAATTAAGTTAGCTAAGTCTAGCAATGCTCACAAAAATATTAGAACAGCATTTCTGTACCAAATATGTTTCATAATTTAGCTACTATTTTAATGGAGTTTTGACAGACACAACAAATAAAAGTCCATTAACTACTATATAAGAAAGGAAAACATCAAGAGTGATGAAATACTTTGATACATCACATATATGCACATTTTGCTTTCATTTTTATTGGATGCAACAAGGATTTTGATCAGAGAGGGGTTGAGGTCATAAAAATCTTGTATTGTCGTGACCTCATGATTAATGTAAGTGAAAACACTTGAACTTTACTCACCTGACAATAAGAATCACAAAGGACACAACAATACTTTCTATATTTAAATAAAAATACAATGAAATAACTAGCCCAAAAATGTTTTCGACCGTGTTAACGCTACAAGTGAAATGACTACAAAAGCAGGAAAATTTTCGAGCTTGTCAAGCCAGAAAGCAATGTTGCCACATATTATTTTTTTAAAAAAGAAAGAGATTAAGAACAAACAGGCGTATGATTTGGAAAAAATCAAGAATTTTGGTTAAAGTCTGGGAGGGCTACAGCCCCCTGCCCACCTCTGCCATTGATACTGGCCGTGTTTCATTTCATTTGAAGCTACTTGTTGCTTCCTTTGAATGGTTCCTTGATCTACATATTTTAACCTCAAATTAGATGTACTATTTTAGAAGCTGGTCAGTTATCTCGGCCACCTAAGATTTGTTTAAATGTAAAAGAAAAAATCATTTAAATTCAATTAATCCAACTGCACATTAGCTACATTGAAACATAAACTAATTAATAAAAAATTAAAGAATAATGAGTAAAGCTATTCACCAAACCTATATGTTTTCTAATTTACTTACTAATATTTTAGAAGACTGCTTATGATTCACCAAAAAATTTAATGAAATAAAATAGGACAGTAAAAATGTTCATCACTTTATTGACACAGAATATGAAAAAATACGTAAGTAGCATCTTCATTCCTTAGTTTTTTAACAATGGAAGAGAAACATGACTAAATATTTTGAAGAATAAAACTATCTTGAATTTCAATCTAACAGGAAAAAGTATTGTTGTAAATTGTGCATAAAAAATTTTAAAAATTAAAAAAATATATTGCACAATTAAATTTATATCATTGAAATGATAAATTTTATGATGCCATAAAAATTATTTATGACATTAAAATTTTCAGAAGTTATCACAGAAAAATGTTGGCATTTTGCTTAACTTTTAATTAAACTGCTAATTAATATTTTTTTAAAAAAATGTGTTAAGAAGCACAATGACACCCTTCAGCCTTTTCCAGATCCAACAGTCTGCCCTGTAGAACACCAACAGACGTATGTATTTACTTGTATTATCATTAGAGATACAAATTTTGGAGTCTATGATCCAGATGCTTTCAATTAAGGCTTTGTTTCAAAAATAGAGGCTTCAATATTAACCCTCTGGAACTTACAATGACCTGACAAGTCCAAGCAGAGTTTCCTAAAGAAAAAAGAACTTGGGATCGGGAAACAACACCAGTGTTTCCACCACCACAACTACCCAGGACAGGATGGATTATCAAATAATCAACTGCCCTTAGAGACCCATAATTTTTTTCCCCCAGTAATTTAATTTTGTGCTTTCATTTGATTTCCAAAAGTCATACGTTTAGGATTTATTTACATTTTTTCTTTTTCATGCTTGCAGATCAATGTTATCTTTTTTTTTTTGCAGTTGGCCGACGGATTGACATGCCGACAGCCCTGAGAAATTTTGTAACAAAGTAATTAAATTGTATAATTTTTTGGCCATTTTGTTTACAATTACTTTAAAATTACAATTTTTTTATATGCCAGATACTGAAACCAACTCTCTTGAAGGTGATTTGCATTGAAATGTTTAGTTATTTCATTTTGTTACAATATTTGTTACTTAACCCTCCGAGCGGCGCAAACATCTTTTAACATTTTTCATGTTCAGTTCAAAAGCAGATAGCTCGCATGTATATGTATATTTTCTTAATTATCCACGGATAAAGTGTTCTTAAGATTTCAAGGATATAATTAAATACAACAAATATCGATTCATTTCCTTTAAAAGCCAAGTTTTCTAATCTGATAGCTAAAAGTTCAAAATAATTCGGCGCTCAGAGGGTTAAAATATGCTGATATAGGAATTAAATTGAAATCGATTAAAAAAATATCTGGTTTTGGATGTTGGGGATAGAGGAGGGCTCCTGAAATTGGTACTACCTAAGGGCCCCTATAGGGCTTAATCCAGTTCTGTCACCACATCTCAAGCCAATGCTTAACCATAAGGCTTAAAATAAACCTACACAAGTTGAGACCTTATAAGGCGTACATTCGGGAGTGTTAAATATTGTTCACACTATGTAAGTTTACAACCATGACAACTTTTAAGTATGCATTTTTGATGTAAATATTTGTATACTAAACTCAACACCATGCTCTCTTTAAAATGACATGCTAACAGTTATAAATTTGAAACACTACTTCTTAAGTGAAAAATCTCAACTTGAAAATGTTGATATTGTACAGCACTAATGCTTATGTGCTTAGTATTAATTATGGAATCTATTCAGAAGACATAAATCGCGAAAAATTTATTTCGGTTAAAATATTCTGAATTCCTTAGCCGATTAGATCTGAAAATACAGAGCATTCTCCAAAATTTCATCAGCTTCCAAAACTAATTGACAATCATTCAATTTGAAGGTCTCCATAGAACAATTTCCTTACAGGAATACAGCAAGGACTTTCACCAGAAGATATTGGAAAGTGAGTTTGGCCTTGTGGGCAGGCATAGAAACCTCAGATACAAGCAGCCAATTTTACAATGAAGCACCAGTCAATCTTTTAAAGATGAGCTGAAATGCGACATCCTGGTGCACCTAGGTAGGTGACCATACACTTTCAAAATAAAAAAATTGTAGTTTGTTAGTAATGTTATAGCCACCCATTCCAAATGATGTTCGAGACATGCCATGAAATCTCAACTGTTCTCATTAATCTCTCTGCTTTCTTTTAAATTTCTCTGGAGTGAGAAAATTAGCAACAGGATAGACAAGTCCCTTAAGAAATAGGGAAAACTTGATTTATGATATATTTTTTCTTCAGTGAAAAGTGCTAAGATTCGACTTCACTTATTTTCTCCTTTTATTTAATTCCTGGCTTTATTTCTTAAATTAATTTGATCAGAATTAATTCACTCTAAACAAATAGTAACAATTTAATTACATTTAATTTAAAATTCCCATTTCACCACGAAATTATAAAATTTTATCTGTACATGCTATCCTCCGACCTCAAGATTTTAGATATTTATCAATTTCGCAAAATTTTTCTACAAAATTTCTGAAAGTTGCAATTGCAATGCACATTTCAAAGCTTTCTTTACAAAAAAACTTCTCATGTATAAGCTTGATTTAAATTAATCACATTTAAAAAATTATGTTTTTAAGCAAACAAAATTTCTGTTAAAAAATCAATTTTATTTTTCTGTTAAGCATAAGACGAGTTTTACAAATCAAAGAAATATGTCTTATTTCTTTTGAATTAACATTTCTTAAGAAAGGTTATTCTGTCTATAAAAACAGAAACCCTTTTTTCAACCTAAAATTTTATGCACATTTTTTTCAGATTTGAAACTCTGCCAGTTGGATGTAAAATTTCAACTTTTTTTTTGTGTGTGCCGTGTAACTTGCAGATACTGGCTCAATAAAAAGATGTACATCTTATTAAGACTTTTCCCCCCATGCAAGAAAGAATTGTACAGGTTTTTTTAACTGTATAATACAAAAAACGTTTATGCAAAATATGACTTATTTTTGGGAAATATTTTTATTTAAGTATATCTATTAGAATGCATAATTTGTACAACTAAAACACATACTACTCTTTTCAAGCAAATCTATATTTTATAAGCATTAAAACATAGTTCTGAAAGATTTCTTTGATCAATCTGGTAAACTTTCACAAGCTGAAATAATATTTATCATACTGTTTGTGGGATTAACAATTTCAAAAAAAAAACAGAAAAATCAATTATTTCTCATAAGAATCCCATTTGGGAACAAAGGGAAAATAGAAACAGGTTATACAAATTTTAACAAAATTAAATATATGAAAAAAAAATTAATCCACCTTTACACAACAAACATTATTCAAAACCACAGTATTTCCAGACACAACAATAAAAAATGAATTTTATTGGAAGATGATATACAAGGTCTCTAATTTGGATAAATCAAAAAATATTCACAAGACATAATTTATCTGTACAAAATAAAAATCTATATTACAAATTTTGAATGACTGATGAAGTACTCTTAATTATAAAGAGAAACAGTGTTTCAATTGTCAGCTGAACATAAAAAGTGTTATCAAGTAACCATATAATTCAATAAATAATTTATTTATAAAAGCATAAGTTCTGGTTGTTCTAGTAATTTTTTAAAATGGACTAGCCACTGGGCTCCAACAGCTCCATCAACAACTCTGTGATCACAACTTAGGGTGACACTCATCATTTTCGCAGCCCTGAAACTATAAGGAAGAAAAATTAACTACATTAAAACCAACACATCTGTACTTCAAATTGGGGATGGGGTGGAACAAGATTAAGAGAAATAAAATGCAAATCTATCAATTTTTATTCCCATGTCCAATTTATTTTCTAGTAAGCGTCTCAAATGGCAGCAAAAGTTTGTATACAAGATTATTCAGTTTCAATTAATGATAAAGCAAAATAAACTTATAGCATACATTAACTCGATATTTCGGATTTGAAAAACAAACCGAGAGAAGTTTCCTTCCAAGATATGGATAAAGCAAAATTGCATTCAGAATCACAGAAAAGAAAAACATAGCTTCAATATAAGAACAAATTATCAGAAATCGGTAAAGCATTTCTTTGTTTTTAGAAATGAACTTTTTTTTTTATTGCCCATGCCAACCCTGCTTATCTAAAGGGTCGAAGGAATGAATTTGGATTATGTACTTGTACAATGAAAATCTACTGATCTGTCAGTTTGAAAAAGTAAATAACTTCTTATAGGAAAGGAATCTAGATTCGCACCAGTAATTTTTTACAAATTTAATGCAATAATCTTCATGACCTTAAATGTGATATATATAAGTTCCTATAAAATTATAATGTTTATTTTACACTTAGAAAATGTTAAATGATGTCTGCAGCTAATACAAAATAACACATATTATTAAATGAAGTAAACAAGAATTATCTTGAATCATTAGTTTGAAAGTGTTTAAGTTTAATGAGTGAGACATTTTCGATACCAAAATACTCTTTAATAATGATAAATAGCTTATTTAGAATGACTGAAAAACAATAAATTTGATCATTATGACATCTAACAGTTGCAGTTCTGCAATTCCTTAACAGAAATCTATGGAACTGCTTTTTTGACAATTATTATTTGAGAAATTAGTACAACACATTTACTAACTGTCCGCCTCAAGAACTCTGTTCGCTAAGTTGTCTCATTAAGATTGGTCACTATAGCAACCGATTATGATACGGAAGATCCATTTCAAAGAGGAGGAATCGGACAGAAGTCGGGGTTTTATTTTATTTTTGGCACCAGTTTGCGGCAGTAAAAAGAATACATCATTCGTGAACTTCTACCTACTCAAAATAGATTTCTCCCTGTTTCTATAGTAACCGTCATCAACAAGACAACTTGTTGAACAGAGTTCTCATGACGGACATGCAGTATGTTGGGACTTTGATATTTTTATAAATAATTATAAAAATTAAACCAACATATAATTATCATAAAATTTTATCAATCAAGAGAAATATATCCAATAGTAAAAAAAAACTGACAAAATTGTCATGCACAAATTAATAATTTTTCCCATTCTCATTCAAGGTTCACAAAAAAACAGCAGCTATAAACCTCTGGAGAGGTTTACAGAGTGACCACTATTTCCCATATTCATTTTTAGTTTTACATGTTCATTATCTGGAATCAGCTATAGTGTTAACTTTTAATTTCATTAAAAAAATGAATGAACTTACCCTTTTTCACTAGTTTCATCAGGAATTAAAGTACTTTCAGTATTTCCAACAGCAAGAATACATGACTAAAGATAAAATTAAAATTTAATGTTAAGTGTATGTAACACAGAGAGTCAGACAGAAAAGAAAGGTACAATATATTAACCACATTAATTTGAAACTTACTTGAGGTGGATTAATGACAGCTGAAAAATTCTTAATTCCAAACATTCCTAAATTTGAGATAGTAAATGTTCCACCCTACATATAAAAACAGGAAAAAATTATTAATTTTAATATACCATAATATCAAACTTAATTTTAATATTTTATATCTAATATCAGCAGAAACTTAGAGCAAACAAATAAAAATCTTAACAATATTTTTTTAAAGGCTAATGTTGGTCATTTTTGTTTTAACATGACTTTTCACTATAATCATTTGATGATGACTTAAAAATATCACATTACAATATTATCCATACTGTAATTGAAAATCAGTCAGGCAGAAATTTGAATAAATATTGCAGTTGACTTCAATATAAGCTTTTACCAAAATATTCCTAATAAAGTGATTAATTTTACAATAAAACTGCAGATTTTAATTTAGATTTCAAAATTCTTCAACTTTGAGCCAAAAATATTCCTGCATCTAAATGGCACAAGATCAAGTTCCATAAAAGTTCATGACAGGTATAAAAGTAAGTACCAACAATATAGGCTAAAAAAATTCATGAGCATACACAAAATAAATGCTGTATATAAAAATCAGAGAACAAAATGCAATGTTATAAGAATCGCTAGTTATAAA
This sequence comes from Araneus ventricosus, assembly GCA_013235015.1. NCBI lineage: Eukaryota > Metazoa > Arthropoda > Arachnida > Araneae > Araneidae > Araneus > Araneus ventricosus. Next base: position 220,350 of record BGPR01000225.1, read on the forward strand.
ATGTAAGTAAAAGTCTTAGCAATAAGCATTATAAAGCAAAATCCAAACTGGAAATTAATTCTTCATAACAATTGTAGAATTTAAAAGAATACCTGAAATTCTTCAGGGCGCAGTTTGCCCTCTCTGGCTTTTGAAGCTAAAGTTTTAGTGTCTGAACTTATTGTAGACAATCCCTGCAAAAAAAAGTTAAAATATTATCGATGTTAAACAGAAATCAAGCAGATAATATTTTAAATAAGTCAATGTTACATGTCAGACGGAATTTTTTAAAATTGTTACTATTACTTTATGAAACAAGATGCATAGAACATGGGGGGGGGGATGAACAAATCTTCATATTTTATGGGGAAAAAATTGTTTGTGTATAAATAAGTTACTTCACACAAAAATAAACTATCCCTGCTATCCATTTTTTTATCTTATGGATACACTTTTATAATTTTGTAAAAAAACAAAATAACAATCAAGCAAAGTTCAAATTAAGCTTTTTAACTTATTACCAGATAGTATCTCTTACTCTTTTTAAAATTATTTCTACTTAATAATAATCAACTGTAGCAGAAAAAATTCAAGTTAAAAAATTGAAAAATATAACTTAAACAAGAAACACTAATAATTTAATAAAAAAAAAGTCAATTAACAAAAATCTGAAAATAAAACTTGTCATAACATTATAACCAACTTCTGAGATTTTCTATAATCACATTTTAATAAACATTGATGTAAGAAGGATTGAAAGAAAACTTACCTTTGCATCAGCACGGAATACTATAGGTGTGATGAGGCCAGCATCTGTACTGACAGCAACACTCACATCAACAGAGTTAAACCTTTAAAACAAATATTAAAGTTTTTTTATTACTATTATTTTTTAATTAAATTTATTTTTATAAATGAAAAGGGGTTTTGCAAACTATAATCTTGTGGCTTTATTTTGAACTATTATCTAAATACTTTTACTGAAAATTACAGAAAAACTTTTATGAATTCTATTTTAATAAAGTTTTACTTACTGTCGAATAAAAGTGTCCATCCATGATGAATTTACTTCTGGCACTTTTTTACAAGCCAAGGCAGCAGCTTTAACAATAAAATCATTTACAGATAATTTTACACCATCTTTCTGAAGCATATCATTTAGTTGGGCTCTTAATCTGAAAAAAAAAAAGGAACGAATGTGAAATTGTCCATGCTTTGATTTTAAGACATTAATATTTTTAACCATTGCCAAATATCTTATATGAAGAGAATATACATATTTCTGAAAAGTATTAGGAGTATTTGAATCTGCTTATATAGTTTCATGTATTTCCAAAAGGCAAAAGGTTTCACAAATACAAATAAAATCTTACAAGATGTGAAAAAAATATTGATAAGATTAGTAAAAGAAATTCAAGAAACAACCTGTATAGAGTTTTGTGAAGTAAGTAAAGATTCAATTTTGATTATCAATTTCTTTGACAGTAAAATGTGACAATATTATAAGCAATGTAAGAAGCCAGGTGTTAACTGCATTGCATAAACAGAGCACAGAGCATAGAAAATGAAGCACAAAGATAAACATATTTTACAATTAATGAAATAAACTTCAAAGATCACAGAATTTTTATCATTTTGAAATAATAAACTGGATCTCAAAATTTCAGAATTAGGGAATTAACTCCTTTATTTTTGTTATAACAGAATTATTACAACACATGCAAGAGCAACTAAAACTGAGTGCAATAAGTATAACATGAATAAACAAATTGTTACTGATGAATTCAAATTATAATAAGTTAGTAAGGTGCATAGTAACCATATGATGCCAAATATCTTTATGCAAATTTTAAAAGGAGTAAATGTCTAAGAACTTTCTGCAAATAAAAAATACATAAAAACAGAGAATTCTGTTCATTCCGAATTACACAAGAAAACTAACTGAATAAAAAGACAATTCGATAAAAATAAATTTTCAGGTTATAAAAATTCCTCTCTATTAAACATTTTGTGATCCTAAGCAGCATCAATACTGATTTTTTTACTTTCATTAATATTAGAGAAGTAATTTAACAGCATAATCAAAATCAAGCCCCCATCTAGCCAAAGTCAGACAAAACTGAATGACATGCACACCTGTTTTTATTTTTTATTAGTTTGAATGCATAGATTTTTTTATGATTATTATTTGTATTTGCATTAATGAAAACACATAATTAAACTATCTAGGAGATATAGAAATTTAAAAAAAAAGGCAGCAATCTATAATAGTAATGTTAAATAAAATTGTGGATAAAAAATCAGAATCAAATATCTCCTCTTTGTGGTAAAGTGATATATTTGCTCCATTTAAATTAAAATATTAATCAGAACTGTATTTCTCTCTAATTTTCCTTTACTTAGATCACTTTCCTCCCTCTATGATTCTGTAGTTTTTAACATGTATTCCCATAATATTAAGGTGTTACATTTATTTGAATTTATTAGTTCAAAATTAAAAAAAATATATAAATGAATAAAATTAATTACACGATACTCAAGAAGGATATTTTTCAATACAAATGTAATACTTTTTATAAAAGATGTAAAGAATTTGTTGATACCTTAATAATATATTTTACTTAGAGTTACACATATATTATTTCTATAATTATGCATAGTATCTCATCTAGTTATGGATTAAAATGATGAAATACGATACATAAGCATACCACATTTCAAATTAAAGCATTTGATTTAATGAAGAATTTTTCTGGCAAGCATAGGATAAACTAAAAGACTTTGATGTTTTTACTTAATATTTTTTTTATTACAATAGTTTTTTTATTGTTATAATAATTATTAATCAGGAGCTACAAAATTTTTCCTTTATCCTCATTCAGAGAAAATGTTTGTGACTAGGACAGAGGAAAAACCAAATTGGAGAATTTTTCAGCAAAATAGCACAGAAGAAACACTTACCGTAAAATTCTATCCATCTGCACATCAATAGAGAGGTAATAATGAGGGATTGTTTGCTTAGATTGCAATAATCTGCGAGCTATCACCTTTAAAAGAAAAATTTAAAAAAATCAATTTATAAACCTCTAAAAAAAAAATCATGTTATGCCATAAAACAAACTAATTATTCAAAAGCTTACCTTAAAATTGCAAAAATGATTTTTTAGAGAAAAAAAAAGTATTTTAAGTATTAAAAATTGAAAATATTATAAAAATAATATTAATAAAAATGTTCTAATAAATTCACAGCTTTAAAAGTGATTAATTGATTATCTTTTTTCAATTAGGGTAGGCAGCATCTATAAAAAATGATAAAAAAAATCCTTCACATCTTTATTAATTACCTTTCCTCAGACTTCATGTTTCGGTTCTTATACAGAATATGCTTATAAAACTATCGAGTATATTTTAAAAGTAAAAATATAATTCAGAAATAAAACATGCACTACAAAGCTTTAAAAAATATATAATGGCTCTTGTTTTTTTCTTTAAAAGTAATTCAATTCACTAGTTATACTTTTATAATTCCATTTCACAACAAATGCCAACAATTAACATAAATCCAATTTCTGTTCACTATACTACAGGGATTAGTAAAATTGTGAATCATTTCCTCCAAGTGGAGTTACATCAGAAAATTTTAGAGTTGCAAAATTTCTAATAGGGCTCTTTTCTTTCAGACTCTTAAACATTAATAAGCAAATGTAGTTAAGACAGAGCATCGATTTCATTGACATTTTCTAAAAAATTATTTCTTAATAAATTTCTTTTCAAATATCTTTTATTATGCATTGACTTCTGATTTATTTTTCAACTTTAAGGTCACAGCAAAATTTTACTGATAGAAATGAGGTTACAACATTTTTTTTTATGCCCAGAAAGAAGACTGTCAGTGGTAAAAACGTTAAAAGTCATCTACACAAACCATCTAATGTTAGAAAGGTAACAAAATACTAACCTGTCTCATATTTGTCATTGGTATGTCAATAAACTGAGAAGAAGGAGCAGCAGCTGGCATTCCTGCAGGAGTAGATGGTACAGCTCCTTCTAAGTCTTGAGCCCTGATACGACCTCCAGGACCAGATCCATGTACACCCTAATACATAACAATTTCTTTTAAAATTTATATAAAAAGAACATTTTTGTTCACTGAAAGCATGATTAAAAACTATGAATATAGCTATGATATACTGTAAATATATCTCGTATTTTGATCTTCTTGGGGGACAAAAAAACATTCAAGAATGAAAATTGCACCCATTTAATGTAAAAAAATCATTATAAACACAATTATTTCCCCCCAAATAACTCTGTCAGTATATCTGATAGGTTGCCAAGAATAAAACATAGTCAAGGTATGTAGAAATTCTTCCTTTTTTTTTCATCTCTATGCATAAACATCATTTTCTGCCTGTCTGTGACCATAAACTTCAAAGCGCAATGAGATACATGGTTTAAATTTGACATACAGTCTTCATATAAAAACTGTATACCAGTAAAATTTTAGAACAAATCCATCCACAGAAACAGGTATTTTTCCAAAATATACATACAATTTTCTTCTCTACATTACGAAGCTGAAGACAAAGGCACTACAATAACAAGGATATTTTTAAAAGGCATTTTATCACTCATGTCCAAGGAAAACATTTATATTTTGTATGCACATTTAACGACTGCATTTACTCACAGCACATTGTCACTCAAATTATCACAACCATCTTTTGTTATTGCATTTCTGTACCATTTAAATATTTCTGACCAAAAACAGAAAAGATTTATTATGATTTAAGATGAAGTATTGTCTTTTACAAAAGTTATTACATTCTCAACACTTACACTTAAGTCAATGCCTTTGTCCCTTGCAAGCGACCTGGCCAATGGACTAGCAAATATACGAGAAGCTCCAGAACCAGGAGATGGAGCTGAAACTGATGGAATAGGCTGAGGCACAGGTGGGGCAGAGGGCAATGGAGCAGAAGAAGGTGGTGGTGGAGCAGATGGTTTTGCAGCTGCCGGCTTTACAGCTTCACCCGAATCAACGAAATCTTTAAATGCAGCTATGTCAGCCTCATTAGAGACAATGATGCATAAAAGTTTGCCTAGAGGTACATCTTTGGAACCAGCTGGAACTAAGATTTTGGCTAAGTATCCTTCCTCAGGAGTTTCAAACCCCATTGTTGCTTTATCAGTTTCAATTTCAGCTAAAAGATCACCTTCATTTAATTTGTCTCCTTCCTTCTTCTCCCAAGACACAATGGTACCCATCTCCATTGTGGGAGAAAGTGCTGGGAGAGGAACACGATGGTGAGGTGGCAAGCCATCTGCAAACACAAACAAGATTCCATGACTTTATGAAGGAATATGAGATGTTCAACATTATATAATTCTAATTATATAACTTCTAATTAAACACCAGCAATTTGCAGTTATTCTACATATTAATTTTTAAATGCATCATTAGGCTGCACTTAACCTATCAAGTGGTAGCATCCAATATATAGAGCAATCACTTTGCTAACACGTACCTGTGATCCTTCACAAACCTCCTAAACATTCGGATCTTGCATCTATGTATCTATTCAAATAGATGCAATTGGTCCGACACCCAGTGCTTAATTTGTTCTGAACCATCTTTTTAACATAGAAAAATTAGTTTTGCAAGGGAAAAAAATATTTAGGCAATTAATTTTAATGTTCTTAAAAGGAAAATGGAAATACATTTAAAAATAATGAAGGAGACAAAAATGATTGAATTACTAAAAATCAAATGCTTTTACAGAATTCTTATAGAAAATAAGGCATACTACTTAAAAAGATGAAAAAGGGGGTCCCTTTCCCACATGATAAAAAATACAACATAAATGTCTACATATCAGTGTTAATCAAGATTTAAATTATACATTCTCCTTATAATACTAAAGCAATGAACGAAAACACCAAGTATGCAAAATCATTATACATTCAATGAAACACTGTGTAGGAAATGAAACATAACTAATATTTTTAATCTGTTATTTTTATAAATGATACACAGCGAATGATCTCTTAACAAACAGTTTAGACTGTGAAAAAATCAGACAATGAACACTTCTGCAGAAGATTTTTATGTATGAATGAAACAGACACTCTGATAGCAAACACAAATAAAGCAATGCCATGTTTAACCCTTTGAGGATGACTGTCACACGCTACTAGTAGAGTTAAGCAAGCAGCTGTCCTCAAAGAGTTAAGGCTTGTACAACTACATCAAAACATCATTTGTTGCCTCACCAAGGGAGAGATGAACAGATAAATGTGGGACACCAAAGGATTGCCAGAAGCCAAACCAAGTAAACCAATGAGAACAACAATCAAAATGCAAGCAAGAAGTATGAACATTCATTAATTCATGAATGCGATTTTTGGAATAGCTCAGAAGAAATTAACAGATAAAAGTAGAAAGCAAAAGGAATGCCAGTGGCAGCAATGAATAATCTCGGTGATCAGATGAAAACAGCAATTAAAATAAAACTGCTAAAATACTGTCTACAGTTATGTTTAATTCAAAAATGTCCATATACTAAATGAAAATAATCACACATTCAATTCATAAATTTAATAATACTTTTAATAAATTTCACCATCAAAAACAGAAAATTATATCAGTGATATTTTGTATCTAAATGTTTAATAATAAATATTAAAACACATTTAACCCTGGACGGGTCGCTGGCTTCCGACAGACACCATGGAAATTTTATTTTGTTGCTGAGCACAGTTGAAAAAGCTCCTATTCGGGGGTTCCTACTCATCCAGAATGGTACCTGTCAGCTCGTGGTTTTCCAATCATTGGTATATTGCATTTTAACATTGTAGTCACTCAGATACTATGTAACCCAATTTGTTCACAGTAAATAAGTCAATGGAATTACAGTTTTTTGATAACTTTTTTATTTCGCTATTTATTCTTACTTATCTACAAACAGATGATGTTTGAAATGTCATAAAAGAGACAAATGAATTCATTAAAGACATTGACAAATGTTTAAGTTTATAGCATTTTGTATAAAACCAGTTATCTTTGAGTATTTTATTATTACACGTTCTTATCCCCAATAAAAATGACATAGGACGTAGTAAAAACAAAAATATGAAAATAAAAAATGAAGGATATTATTAAAATAAAACTGAAATATGTATGATTATTAATACGCAAAAGAGAGTGGGTCTGTCAGACGGTATGTGATCCACAATTAAACCCTCAGAGGTGTGACCCATCCAGGGTTAATAATTTAAGAAAAATACATTCAATAAGTGCAAAATAAAATAACTAACCAGATGAAAACTGTCTTAAAGGTGATAGAACATATGGTGACCTTTTTAATTGGTTATGAAACAGGGCATTTGTACTGTAACAACTACATGCTATCCTGCAATAATAATATAATTATTAAAGAACAGTTTTTATACTTATATACAAATTTTTATGCTTTATTTAGAACAAAAACCAACTTATCATCCAGATGATTCTTGATATCTGGATTTTTACAGAACTTAATGTTATGTTAGAGAGAATTCCAATAAATAATTATATATTCAATTTAAAGGACTCGGGTAGCATCTTTATGAAACTGAAATTTAATATTCTTTTATACAATTCTGATTCCAGTGTTGAACAGAAAATTACATATTTAGCCTATACAAGCATTTTTTACTTTCATTCAACCGGGAAACATTTAACTTACATTGCTAGTTGTTTAGGTACTTACGTATTAACGCCACCAAAGTTGAAGTTGCACTAATGCGCCAAGATTGGTGGCACCTAAAAACTGCCAAATTTGTAGGCGACCACCAAATCTGTAGCTGCGGTGGCGTTAATACGCCACCGCAGCTACAGATTTGCCGGTTTTTAAATGCCGCCAATCTTGGCACATTAGCGCAACTTCAGCTTCGGTGGCGTTAATACGCAAGTACCGTTGTTTATTCTCAACAATCAATTTCACATTAAAATTTTTAAAGCAAACCATCTTAATACAAAAATTCAAGAATATATTAAGTGAAACATAGACATAGCCTGTAACAGCGGGAAGATTTGTCATGCAGCATAGGCGAGCTGGCAACGTGCCGAAACTGCATAGAATGTATAGACTTCTAGAGACAACTTCGCTATGTGTGGAAACCATTTAGAACAGCACAGATGTGCAATGAACATGTCCAAGCAAGTACAGCTATGGCATTATTCAATTTCTGAACAAAGAATGTGTAACAAGTGAAATTTCTTATCAAGTGCAAGTCGTATGTAGGTAAGCATGCTTCAAATCAAGTACTGTAATGGAGTGTTGGGCCCAGTTTCGGAGTGGACAGCAAATAATGGTGTACCTCCCATGTCCTGTACAGGACCATCGCTTTACAGTCTGGATCTATTGTCTTGCAATTACCATGGGTTGGTCCATTAAATATGGACCTAAAAGCACTTCACCTGCAATCAAGTGGCGCATTAAGCTGTGAAAGAGTGGTTCCATCATCAACCTTCATCACAGAAGGTATTGAAAAAATTGTACCACATTAGGCTGTGGTATATCCGGGAAGGGGGGCTATGGGACTGCAGGTCCCCCAGAGCTAAACCAGAATTCTTAAATTGGTAAGACTTAAGTTTGATGTGCGGTTTCCCGCCAAGTTGGCAAAAATCACGCCAACTATGAAATACTCGCCAAAAGTCCGCCATATTTTCATTAAAGGGTTGCAATGAAATAACTAACGTGCACCACATTTGGCGAGAAATCGCCAGAAAAAAAATCAACTTTGGCGAACGCACATTAAACTTAAGTCTAGCCCTTAAATTTTAATTAAAATCACTAAAATTATTTGTTCCTAATTTCCCTTATAAAAAAAAGTAAAAATGTGACATTCCTTTTTGGCTTGACAGACTTGAAAATTTCCATACTATTAAAGGCATCCCACTTGTACTTGAAACATTGACATGGTAGAAGACATTTTTTGGTTAGTTATTTTCATTGTATTTTTTATTAAATTATCTAAAGTATTGTAATGTTCTTTATGATTCTTATTATCAGGTGAGTAAAGTCAAAGTGTTTTGATTTACATAAGCCATGTGGTTTGACATTCATCACGACAATACAATATTTTTATGACCTCGGACCAAAACCTGGATTCGTCACTGACATTGGGACATTTCCTTGAAAGATTGTGATAATTATTTTTATGCTCTCTTGAAGCCTCATTACTATGCTTTTCAATTGCTGTAGTGTTCATTTCCTAATAAAGTACCAGTAATTTTTCAGACACCAGTCTATGTTTCACTTAAACGACCCTTATATACTGCTCTGTCAAACAACCCTCATAAGCTAAGATATATATAATAAGCTAAGAATACAAAAATTAAAAATCTTATGTCTGTAATTTTTGCGTCCAAATGTTGTTTTGGAATAGAAGTCATCATAAAATATGCATGACATTTTTTAGAAGTATTTAACAAATTTGCTCAACATGCATATAAAGATACTTTACTTTTCATATTTTCTACAAAATGTGCATTTAACTGATATTTTGAAGAACATTCATCACGTCAAGTCGAAACAGACTTATATCATCAAAATGGACAAAATATATCACAAGTTTAAATCGTAGTTATTTTATCGATGATTCTTAGAAAGCCACATGATTAAGGTTAAAATTTACATTTAGAATTTAAAAAATATCTTTCATTAACACTACTCTATTAAAATAATTTTTATTTGAAATGAAATATAATTAACTGACCAGAAATAAGACTTACAAAAAACTTAGACATAATTATTAAAGGTTAATTTATAAGTTAATATAAGCCATGTAAAAACTTTCGATTGTTTGTCTTACCTATGCACGGACAGTGCCAGCCGCTGATGCCGCGTCAAACTGTGCAATTTGGAATCAAATCTTTTACCTCCATTTCGAATGCAAAAAGAAACTGCACCTTTAAATCGAAACATTCTCTAGATCCAAAAACAATACTATAATACGATCATCGAAAATTAGCGGTCGAAACCACTGCTCCAAAAGGTCAAAACAGATATACCCTTCTGCTAAAGTTACATTCGATGCCAATGCGAAAAAAGAAAAGCAAGGAAAAATAATCCTTTAGAAATATAAGTAGTAGTAATTTCACGTTGTTTGAAACTTCAAACAAAACACGCTTCTTTCATAATTTTCACAAAAGCATGTCAACGTCTTTATTAAACCATCTACATATATATTTATATAAAAAAATGCGATTATGGATACCAGATTGTAATCAGAGTGTAATTTTTAAGACCTAGAAATTCAAGTTCCAAGAAAAGTTCGCTTGCAGTCTTGGACCACATCTTTGATAATTTTCATCAGCGAACACGTGTCGGCACTCATTCTTATTGTAAATATAAACTATAACTTTCAATTAGAGAAAACGCGCGGCTGTGTGCACGACACCGGTTTCTCCAGAGCCCACTTTAAGGGGTCTATTCTGGTACCCCCGGTTGGGGGGGGGGACGTCACTTTTTCCGCACGTTAACAACGGGAAAAGTGACGTCTCCCAACCCAACCGGGGGTACCAGAATAGACCCGTAAATTACAGTCCAGCAGCGCCTTCGGCTGCGTGCAGAGTCGGATTTAGCCTTTGAACCGCTCCGAGCAAAAGCAAAAAATTGCGCCCTTATGAAACTATAATGTAAGCGTTTAACCCTCTGATTCCTAAGGCCATTAAAATAAAGAGACCTCAAAATACGGGAAAGTTCGAGCTCCTCTATCAAAGATAAGGGAAATTCACTTTCCCCCTCGAAAACCACAATGACAGCTGGCATTGTCCGAATTGTAAGAAAACTCCCCTCTTCCCCAAACACATCTGGGCGAGCCACTCTACAACAGAAAGTACGCGCCGCGAGTGAGAATCTCACACTTAACGAAAGGGATAAAATTTCAGAGTAAAATTCGGACTGCTATCGTCTTTTCTCTTGAAGGGACGGTCCCGTATCGATAGAGTTAAAAAAAAAAAAGGTATATGGTATATTTTACAATTTTTAGCGAACGTCAAAAAAACAATAGTATAACTCAGTAATTCGCACAAATATTTATAATAAGTTTTCACTTAATATACTTCATTTAAAAAAAAACAATTAACAGGAGTCAGACGAATTTTTTTTGGGTGGGAATTATCTGTACTTAATTGGATCAAATTCACTTTGATAAAAATCTTTTGCACTCGTAACAAATATACTGCACGCGAAAAAATTATTCCACTAGAATTAAATTTATTCAGCATGAAAAAAAATTTGAACTTTGAACAAATATGATGCACTGAAGAAAAATATTATCACTTGCATTAATTACTTTCCACTATAAAACGGATGTTTCACGTTGAATAAGATAAACAAACTCCGTTTTGCAGGTCGTGCAATATTGCATTAGTTGGAGTGTTGCCAATAGGGGAATCATCCTTGTTTATGGGGTTACTACCTCAGAAGGGATGAAAGTCCTCGAATAAACTAAACCGATTTTATCCTCCAAATTAACAACTAAGTTGGTATAACAGGTGTGCGCCGTACGTTGCATGACTTGTGCGTGTGCAGCTGCATCTTCTTCCACAGAGATGTAGTGGAACTGGAACGCCGTTCTGGCACCGCCTTTTTACTTTCTCGTATACAAAGAGAAGTATTGATGTCGCAAAAAATTCGAACTCGAATTTGACGAATCTCCACGTTTGACCTGCCTGAGTCCGAAAAACACAATTTTGGAATTATGTCTGTCTGTGACGATAACTCGAACTATTAGAGCTGGGGATGAAATTTGGTATGTGGTCTTTAAACATAATTTTGATTTCTATCAACTTTGGACAAAATCCGTCAACAGGAAGTCTGTCTGTATGTATGTTCCAGGTCATGCGAACGCTATAACTCAAAACGAAAAGCCAGATGGATAAAATTTGGTACACAATTTTATCGTCATGAATGTAGGTCCGTATAAAATGTTGGGCAAATCCGTCAACGGACGGACTGTCGTCGGTCTGTATAATAGCTTGTTAACTCCATGCGCATGCGTAAATGCCTGTGCAACGAAGGATACTCGAAAACGGCAGGTTTCGCAAAACCAATCTGGCGGCGAGATTTTGTAGGGAAGCAAACATTTAGTCTCGTTTTACTTGCGTATTGAAGAATCTGCGCATGCGCAAGATATTCTCTGTTCTCTTCTCCGCACGTGGAACTTGCATTGCTCGAGTTTGATAAAAAAAAATAAATATTGCGGAAGTTTTAATACATACGTATCTTTTGAATATGATTCTTCACCTCAATATTTTACTATCACTATAATCAACAATGAAAACCTGAGTAGTCATTGCATTCTGGGTTACGCGGTTGTTGAACTTTTTATCACCCAGGGGAAGAATAAAAATGTTTGAAAAGTATACGAGAAAGTTTAGGGAGGCCACTCCCGCTGGTTTCAGGAGAAAATTGAAAATGTCCTAAAACAGCGCGTAATCACCAAGTTAGGCGCCCACATGCTGCTTATTTTGCGACTCCATCACTACTTCTACCTCTCTTTTTTGATCGTTTCAAACTGAACTGAGACCGCGGTGTCCCTGGTGATAAGGTGTCTGCCGCTGAGCCGGTGGACTCCGGGTTCTAAACCGATCTCACTGAAGATCCGTCTTATTCGGCCTGTTGTACGTTAAATCATACTTAGGAGATAGAACGCCGCCTTGTGCTGTGTCTTTGTAGCCATTCCAGCTATTTTACAGTTTGGGTGGACAACCTTAGGGAGACAAACGTTCTCCCGCTGGTGTGGTGCGGAACTGTGGAGAGGTTGCCAGCTCGGATGTCGTTTTTGTCATCTAACCGCGTTCAAAATGAGGAGGTCCTCCCAAAACCTGCCCTCGTGATGCTTCAAAACGGACGTTAATATAATCAAACTGAACTTTACTATTTTTTACTATTCATGTGATCATCTGATATATTTTGTGACTTGGCGATTGAGTTGATTTAAATTATAAAAAATATTTTCTTAATAAAATAAAACATTTGAGTATTTTTTGCTTTAGAAGTCATAGTAAATATAAGAGATTTATAGATTTATCTCAAGTATCATTCGAGGTGATGAGGAAATAAATGAAAAAAAAACCACAAGGAACAGAAAAAACGACTCTGGATTAAATCTGGAATAGAAACAGCAGAATTGGTAATAAACTATGTAAATAATTTGCGGTAAATAAAACGTGGAAGAAAATTACATCACACAATAGCTCAGCTGGATGCAAAATCACTTATCGCGTATAGCTGTGAATATAGAAAAAATTAATGTCCTGCGGAATATATAGTTCCATTCTGAAAGTTCTGCTGTTTCCATTATGAAGCACAGTAATCACGTGGAGTGGAAATAGAGGCCTGTCCATGGTGGCGAGAAAATGGTCCAGCCATATGAAAGATGGTGTGAAAACTGAATGCAATAAGGCTGCATTCCAAAATCGTGGTTGGAAAGAACTGAAAAATTTCTAAATTCTGTTAATTAAAATGTTCTGACAAAACTTAGACAACAAGCATTTGAACCGCCAACTAATAACTATATCTATGAAAGATGTATTATGGTGTAATTCCAGATGGAATGTTCCTGTCGAAGAATATACGCCGTTTGTGTCTAGTTTAATTAGTTATATTAACGTCCTGTTTGAAACATACAGGACTACTTTTGGACGGACCTACTGGTTTCAACCGCGGTCAGATGACGAGAACGATACCCGAGCTTGCACCCCCTCTCCAAACTTCGCATCACACAAATGGAAGAACCATTTGATCTGAAAGACTCATGCTAGAAATAAATGAAACTGAGTGGAATCCGAAAATTTTATTGGCTGATGCAGATGCCTAATGGCTTCAGAGCTGTTTTGACTTCCTCGCGACGATTGACGTATATTCATGTAGTAAAAAAAGATTGACGGCAAACTGCGTGGCATTAAAGACAAAAGATGAAACAAGAAATGATGAATGTCTTCATTTATGCTCTGCTAATAATACATTTACAGTATTATTTTTAAAGAAATGGGAGAAAAAGAATGATGTGAATATCGTAACATTCTGGGAAACTTTAAAATCGAATAACTTACCAGAAATCGTTACTGATATATAGAGATCAGGTTATTTTCCTACCACCAATGATGGATTACAGGCAACCAATGCGGTGATAAAAAAAAAAAAGGAACATACATTTCGTGAGCGTCTCCTGTTAATAGTCAGTTCCTTGGAAATGTGTGAAAATGATTATTGAAAAATTTGTCAAATGAACGTGATCCAGTTAACCCAGATTACAAAACATTTTAAATGAAACTTATCTAAAATGGTTTGCATGTCCCCCACAAGACTTGGACAAAACCAAATCAGTGGGCAAAATTAGGAAATCGAAATTTTATTAGGAAGAAACTGAAACCAATCTGCGTTTTATTTACTATCTTTACAGGTGAAACAGAATATAAATGCAAGTGAAGAAATTCATATGAAAGGTCATATCATATGGACCTTTTTAGATGAATATAAAACTGAATAAAACTGAATGGAAGTGATAGTATCTTGCCTCTGGCAAATGGTTCTGTTTCCACATACTCGTGTCCTGTTTATATTTGTAAACATAGCGCTTAGGCATGTTAATATTTATAGGGCAGAGAAAGCCAAACGAGCTAAATGTTTACCTCTTGAAGAAACTTAGAGGTCGCCATATAGAGCCAAAAATGCTCTTTAATACAATTAGTATTGTTTAGTAATGTATTAGTTTATATAATATGTTTATTTACTTTGTGCTAAAGTAACTTTTACTCGTGCTTTATACATTTTTAAACTTTTTTCATTTTTGTAATGAACTTTTTTATAATATCTATATTTTTTATTTCCTTTTATGAGTTAGAATCCGCCCATTTAAATATGTTGCTCAAGAGGTTTGGCATTTCATTTATATCGTAACATGAAAAATTTATAGTTCCGTCACAAATGAGAAAAATTTATAGGCAAAGTATCAAATTTATAGTTCCATGTACAAAAGTGAAAAATTTATAGTTCCAGCTACAAAGAGAAAAATTTATAGGGCAAAAGTATCAAATTTATAGTGAAAGGTATTTAAATTATATGCTCAAAGTTTTCGAATTATAGTGTAAAGTATTCGAAATATAGTTCCATGAATCAAGTGTAAAGTATAAAATTTATAGTGTAAAGTATTCGAATTATAGTTATATCGAATTATAGTGCAAAATATTCGAATTATAGTTCCATAATCCAATAGAATATCAAATTTATGGTCAAAGTATTCAATTATGTGCAAAGTATACAGTTTTTACATTTGCTTTCATCGCACAAATCGTAAATAAATTTTATATATATTGCAGATATATATATTGCATCCTTAATATATATACAGACTGAATTATAAATATAATATAAAATATCTCGAACAATATAATAATCAATATTTGCTATATAATGTTAAACGATTGCCCTGATTACTAATTTTATTTTAAACAGAATACGTGATAAAAGTGTTATTTTACATACTTTGATTAGAATATTTCCTTTTCAATGCCGATCACTTAAGAAGCTTTCAAAATAGTGTGAATAATACTAGAAATCAGTCCAAAGCACTTTTTAGAAGATTATGTTCTAATCAAGTTTAGAGTGTTCCTCTCGAACTGATTAAATTTTAATTCATTATTTCATTTGATGACAAAAATAATGCAGGAACAGCGTTTGGTTTCAGGACTATTATTATAATTATTGCAGGGAAACCAAGTATTCAGATTTTAAATCACGATGGCAATCGTTCTCGCTGAAGTTTCGAGCATTTTCATCATGAACGAATCTTTTTTTTTTTTTTTTTGCATCCACAAATACAAATTTTCCGAATATCAGGATCTTGCGGAAATGACTGAAAAGAAATGTTTTTGCCTTTATGCATCGAACATCCGACAAGCAGTGGCGGATTTCCGCACAGGTGTTAGAGGCGGCCGCCTCGTGCCTCGAGACGCTAGGGGGCCTCAAAATCTATGCTAGAAACATCGCAGTGTTAAGCCGACGGCGAATTTACGACGTTGCAGTCTTGTTCCTCGTATAATTCTCTCCTCACTGAAAAGTTTCTCCCTCTTTGCTTTAAAAAAATTAATGACTGAGTGAAAACAGCCGAAAGAAACATTGGTGGAAATAAGTCACTTAATAAATACATTACTTAGTTGTAGTTCGTTGATAACTATTGGAAGATTCAAATTTTTTATAAAGTATCATTTCTGGAAAAACCCTCATCGTTTAGCTTCTCTTAGAGTGCAAGTTAAATTCACATTACTGCAATGCAGATATCTTTCCGAATTTTAACGGTATTCAACTAGAATTTTCATATAAATTGCCCTATATATCTGGCTTTGAAGTTTTGAAAGAAAATTTACGCGATGTCTCGCACATGTGCAGCAAAAAACTATTTACTGCAAATAATAATATTTACTCTAATATTCATAGTAATAACTTCAAATTTTAATGGAACACTTCTGCAACACATTGTCAAGTATTCTGCAAGTTTTGCGTTATTTTATGGAAAACTCTGATGTTATAAGCAAAAAAACATGCGGGAAAATTTAGGATTTTTAAAGAAAACCTTTATAACTTCCAGAATATACTTGTTACTTTTACGAAAATGCATGTAAGCAATGTACTTTTTAAACGAAACCATCGATGAAATTTGTAAATCATTATCAGCTCTCTGTGGAACGGGGTAGGCCAGATTTTTTTCCCCTTCATCAATTTCTGCTCAGTCCTCTAAATGCCATCGTGACCAAAATAAAAAATATTAGTTTGTAGATAAACCCTAATCATTTTTTCTCTTAGAAAGAAGCAGAAATTTTGTTCACTGCAGTGCCGATATCTTTCTAAATCTTAATGATATTCGACTGGAATTTTTATTTAAGTTGCCCTACATATCTGGATTTGTAGCTGTGAAAGAAAAATTACGTTATATCTCGCACATGCGCAGTAAACATTTATTTACTATTAATACTCATATTTTCTCTAATATTAAAAGTATTTGTTCCAAATTTTTACACAATCCTTCTCTAACATATTGCCACTTTTTCTGTAAGTTTCGTATAATTTGGTGGAAAACTGCATGTTATAAGCAAAAAACAAGCGGGAAAATTTGCAATTTTTTAAGAAAAACCTTTATATCTTCCCGAATATTTGTGCTGTGTTTACGAAAATGCATGTAAATATTATGCACATCAAACATAACCATTGATGAAAGTTACATCGCATTATCAGCTTTCTGGGAAACAGGATGGGTCAAACTCCATTTTCGCCTTCATCCCTTTTTGGTGCCTCCCCTAATTGCCCTCGTGACCAAATCTTCACTGTAAAATGTGAGTTCGAGTCCATTCTTGACACGGTAGAAATTCAAGGACAGTCGGGTTAGCCTTTCCGGAGAAATTATAAAAAATGTGAAAATCCGAAAGTGTCCGGATACTTTTGATCGGATAGTGTATATTCTTTGTAAAAAAGAGGGAAAATAAATGTTAGAAATCCGATAAAAACAATACAAGAATTAGCTTCAAACTGAATGACGAATATAAACATAGACCTAGAATTAAAAGCATAAGAAAGCTATTTTAAGTTACACATTTATATCATTAACAGTTTTTTTAGGAGGGGGCCTCAAAATAATTTTGTGCCTCGGGTCTCATATCGTCAAAATCCGCCACTGCCGACAACAGTACAACCAGGTATTACATTAGCTTTAAAGTCTTTCCGTAAAACTATAACATCCGACTCTGAAAAGAGCCGTTTTTTAATCTTTAGTTTACGAACCAGAGGAAAACTCAAGAACGCTTTAACAATCAAGCAACTTCCTCAGCACTGAATCAAGTGAGAAATATTCATAATAAAATTAAACGGGTATTTTTATCGTTTCTTACAGATGAAATGAATGTAATAAACATATTTCTTTAATTTGAAACAGTTTGGAATAGCGAAAAGTTTCTGTCCCAATACGACGTCATGCGCGGAAAGACCTTCTGCGCATCGCGTTTATGGACCCTCCCTGGGTCTGACAATCTTGTTTAAGATGTGTTCTCAAATAGTTTTTGATTATTTTTAGTTTGGATATTTTTCTAGGAGCATTCGGAACATGCTTAAAGCTGGTAATTTTTAAAACTTATGGCTTCGGGGAAAAAAAAATATATTAACGAACTTCTCATCGGATTTGAATAATTTCTTACATTTGAAAGCCAGCTCTTGAGGGCAATTTCTGAAAAAAAAACTAGTTTTTGTATGTCAGTTAGTAAAGTTTTTACCACGATTTACAATAAGACTTTACGGAAAAATAGCGTTTCGTCCGAAAATGCGACCTTATTTTAATTAATTACCGACACGCGTCTAATTATTGTACAAGTTTGAAATTGGTCCCGTTGTAGAAGGTATACAAAAAAATTTTCTGTGCTTGTTCAACTTCCGGACTTCCAACAATTTTAGTACGGAACTTTGCTGAAAAAGGCGAAAAAACCGATAAAACTTTGAATAACGAAAAATCTACTTCAAAAATCACTTCGAGGCGTTTCGGCTCCTGTCCTGGGCAACCTTCGTACCAAATTTCGTACCTATAGGTGCAGCAGTCTCTGCGCTGTACGGCACACAAACATTTCCTTTTATATATACCTATAGATTACTATAGTAGAGCCTTGAAAGTTTTGTGGTCATTAGAACATACACTTAGATTGTTTTTTTAGAATTTTTTCAGAAAATTTTCTAATTAATTCAGAAACTCCGCTGCTATTTTTTTCTCATTTTGTTTTGGCAATTTTGCGCCCTTCGATTTTTTTACTCCGTGCCGGGGCACGGACTAACGAAGTGTTCGTCCGACCCTGCTGCGTGACTATCTGGCGTAGCTGTACCATTTTTAACTTCTTTTTTTCTCTCCGGAGCAGGGGTGTAGTGGAGCCGGAACACCGTTCCAGCACTATTTTTTTTCTACTAGAAATGAATACAAAAAATTGTAAAAACAGCACGATTTTTGACCTCCAGCACTGCTTTTTTTACGACGATACCACTGCTCCAGATGACGATTTCACACACATCTATATAACAGAGAAAGTTTGGCTTGTATAATCCAAATTCATCTTAATTACGGTGAAGCGATGCCAGATTCAAGGAATCCAGCTGGACTCTACATCCGAAATCAGAAGTTTAACCTTTTGAGGACGACCGCCGCAATGCTACGAAACAGCTGGCACGCCCATTCGACAGACGTCCTCAAAGGTATAATAAGGGTAAATGGCAGCCGGGGCATAGTATTTTTTCGTCCCCTCATCATATTAAACTTTTGAAACGACATAAACGCATTAATGTTTTATCCTGATCAGGAATGGCACTAGAGTTTGCCCGACAGGGGGGACGAGTGTAATGAAATTGGTCTAATTTTCTCCAGATTATTATTTATCAACTACAATTGAATACCCCGTAGAAAAATTTCCCCCTCTCCGATCCTAATAGCACCCTGGTTATGACTGCATTAGCGGCGACTGGGTGGCGAAAATAGGGGAGGGGCAAAAAATTAAGAGATACGTAAAAGAGCCGACAGTATAGGTAGTTTATAACAAATTTAGTTGCACAATTAGCTAGTTTTCTTTAACACTTTTGATTTTTTTTTTTTGCACTTCCTAAATTTAAGCAGTTAAAATTAAATTTTTCTGGTTAAAAGTGTGTGGGGGTGCAACCGTCCCCCTGAGTCTTCGCCACTATAAACATCCTTCGCTATGCCACTAGAAATTTCAGAGAATCGTGATTGTTGAGTCAATTTTTGGAGCAAAAGCATTTGAGCTAATACCGTTCTACTCACAATCGATGTATCTGTATTCAACTGAAGCTATGAAAGACGAAAGGCATGATCAGATGTTTCTCAATATAAACAAAACAAGTAGGCACCGCCGGCTACTTTTCGCAAGATTTTTCAAATACTCACTCTTCAATCAGTTTGTACCGAGACCAGCCAAACCACCAATACCAGGAGTGAAAACAGCAAAGATACAAAAAAAAGGAAAATTCATGAGAGTGAGAGTAGCTACATTTTTACGTGAGTAGAGACATGCATTAAGGAAGAGATAGTAAACACTTATTAATGAATGATTTATTCATCACAAAAAAAAAAAAATTCTGAAAAAAATATGGACTTTCTTACCGCCATGTATGAATATTTCAATTACAAATACTTATTTTTAATATTATAAAATCAATGTTTCTTACTTTCTTAAAATAGATACAATTAATAAATAATGTTTTATAATATGAATAATTTTTATAAAATACATATAATAAACCTAAAATATATAAATCAAATTTTGGATTATAAAAGAAAAAGGCACAAAAGAGTCCTGCATAAATATCAGTTTTATGAATAATCACAAATTAACTATGCCTTAACCTCTAAATTGCCATGAATGAGTTAATTCAAATAGTTTTTTTTTATACAAGCTTATTTTTTCGTGTCATTTTTTTAAACATAGATTTAATAGTTTGGCAGCGACCACTGTTTTGTTTTAGTGCATTTAATTTTTAAAAATTTTGACTGCAATTCATTATTTAGTTCTTCTAAAACTCTTTTTTCACCCTTCTCTGAGCTAATTTTAGCCATTCCCATCTCCATAGATTTTTAACACTTTTCTCCAAATGTTTAATATTCTCGGCGCTTTCACGGGTGATAATATCAGTTCTTATCGTAGACATAATTAAACCCCCCATTCAAGTCGAAAAATCATGCGCGTCATTCAACTGTAGCTCCAAAGTGCGCTTGCGGTAAGGGGGGAGCGATCTTCTCTCCAGCTGCTCTTAGATCTCCTATTCCTTCCCCCCACTCCGAGGATTTCAGCTAGGGGAAGGGCCCCGATCCAGTCAAGCCTTTGATGTACCAACTACCCACGCGAACTGTCATATTTCCGCTTGTTTGGAAATCTAACTTCTACTAGCTCCTATTCTAATTTTCATAGGTTTTCGACCTTGACAATTGTTTTTTCTTTCCTGTGTTCCAAAATTTCCATTTTGGATTTGAGATGAATGGCCCGCTTTAGCGCATTCAAACTTCGCGTTCCGGTATGTTATGCTATGCCGAACACTGGGAAACGAAATGGCGTCATGAATATTATGTAGAAAAAATATTGTCTAAAACCTGAAAGAAAAATACGTGTTGAGAAATTTCTTAGAAATAACCCTCTAATCCGAGGCCAATAGCTTGAAACCTTGCCTCCAATCCACATGATCAATCACAATGCGACACAAGCCCTGTGTTGGAACATCATTTTCTTCAAGTTCACTCCCTTTCCAGCAGGGAGGGCCGGGGGAATTTGGTTTCTCATCCTCGGCAGTGGCGGTTTTCCGCACAGGCGTTAGAGGCGTTCGCCTCATCCCTCGAAAATCCAGGGGGCCTCAAAATCCATTCAGCGTTGGACGTAAATTGTAGTGCTATGCCGACGACGAAGTTGCAACATTGGGTAAGGGAGGGGGCCTCGAAATCTATTCTGCGCACATCGTAAGGCTAAGCCGACGGCGAATTTGAGACATTGGGTAGAGGGAGGGAGCCTCAAGTCAGTTTTGCGCCTGTGGCCTCATATTGACAAAATCCGCCACTGATCCTCGGAAGTGAATAATAAAAAAAAGCGGAATATGAAAACTTAAAAGAAAAAAAAGACAGAGTAAAAAAGAAATATACAAAAAAGCAGGAAATCGCGGAGGATTTTCACCCCGGCAATACCCACAAAGAAAGTTAATTAACTACCTCTGAAAAAAAATTCAAGTACATTAAAATTACATATTTTAGACATAAAAATGCAAATGATAAATTTAAATATTTGCATTTTTAATTTTGCGATATAAAATAAAAATTTGATACAGATCTACAATTACAATGATAAAACTGTGTACCAAATTTCATCCATCTAGCTATTGAATTAATGTGTTCAAATGAACACAAGACTTCCCTGGCTCTATGAAATTTAATAACACATATATTTTTGAAAACAGATTTCATTGCATTCAGGGATCGAAGATTGGACCAAAAATGTGCAATATCTACGTTAGTGAAACTCGTTTGTCTGTTCGTCAATGACACTGCTGTCATGAGCACCGGCGAGTCCAATAAGATCATGGAAGACATCAACAACTATTTGAACAAACTGGGGAAGTGGATGATGTTGGAAGCCAAAGTCAATACCAACAAATGCCAAGCAATTTTTCAAAATGCTGAACAAACCTTGACACACCTAAACTATGCCACAGACATATCAAATGGAGCAACAAAACCAAATATCCGAGAGTTATCCTCGACAAACGAACAACATTTAAAAATCACATCGAAGATGCAAGGAAAAAGTCAAAACCATCAAGGCACAGCTCTACCCCCGCTTGGAAACAACTCCAAACTCTCTCTGAGCAATAAGCTACTGCTGTACAAAACCTTAGTGAGATCAATAATGAGTTATGCTTCCCGAGTCTGGGGTGCAGCAGCAAAAACACATATCAGCAAGTTGAAAAGCAACCCAAAATATACAGTCTGGCAAATTACAAACTCAACATGATTTACAATATTTTCTATAAGACTTAAAACCACAAGCATAAAGGATTATTTTTAAAAAATTAACTGTCAACTTTTTTAATCAGTTAGAAAATAATAGCAACCCCACAATAAGGGAAATCCTACAAGACTCAAGGCAGACGAAAAAGAAGACGTCCTAGAACGCTATTATTGTCAGAAATAGCTAACTGGTGTTGCGAGAAACAGCACTAATCTTGGGAGCGAGCAGGAAATAGGGGATATGCACGGAATATCCCTTTTGAGAGAAGCTGCACTCCCTCCTCCCGAGGACTAAAGCAGACAAATAAGTAGCAAGCCAACAATACCAAGGTAACAGGAAATCCCTCTCTTGTACTTTAAATTTCCTTTTTAATTTTTGCATCAGTATGAATGAGTGAGTGTTAAGATCGAATGAAAGTAGTGAAAGGGATGAAGGAATGAGATATCCAATTGGAATTTAACAAATTATTCCTTTACAGCTAATAATTCTTACTTTTCAGGAAAATTATTTATTCAGTTTCAAATCAAATCAGGTTAACCGGGGAATTTAATTTCGTTTCCCATTGAAGTATTTCTCATACCCGGTTAACAGTTAATATAAAATTAAGTTTCCGAGATTTTGAACCTAGAGAAAATCGGGTTATTGGCATTTAACCACTGAACTTCAAATGCAGAGATAACTATTGCATTTTTAGTCGTGAAACTAAAATTTAATCATTAGCTATATAATTTTACACAAAAATTACATAGAATCTAAACATCTCAAATATCATATGCCTTCCGAGATGAATGAAAACAACAGCCCCTTTTCAAAACAGAAAGGATCAACTTATTAGATAGCAAAGAAAATAATTCAGTTAAGGAGTTGAAACAAAACTATGTTCAAATATGCAAGTTACTTTCAAAATGTATTAGGATACTTGTAGGACTATTTTACTCAACAAAGAAATACCCTCTGTAGCTTTTGGTGTGTCATCAAATTAAGCTGTCTTTGAACATACAAAGAGAAAAGATTGATGATCAACAGGATTCCCATACTAACACCCTTTTTCTGGTGGTGGAACTCTCAAAGCAAAACCAGTTTTCTCTTCTGTCCCGAAAAATATTAGACCAGCATTTTCCAAGAACCCAATGAAAAATTCAAATACTTTTCAAGGACCCCGAGAAAGGCAATTAAAATTCAAGGACCGTGGAAACCCTGTAGGTCTTGATTTGAAGTAATAAAAAAATTCATTCGAATATGTATATTTTGATTTGCTAGATATGAATGCTTAACCAGAGTCAACTCGCCCTAAATACCGTAGGTTTCAAAATAAGTTGGCCCTTGAGAGGTTACAAGGTTCGTACACATTTCCTTAAAAGAAAATCAAGGACTTTTAAGGACTAAAAAAACCAAAAAATAAGGACCTCTAAATTGAATAAACTTAACGAATTGTCGCACGCATTTTTAAATAAAATCTCATTTTTGCAAATTCAACCTATTAGATGATAAATTATAATATAAAACATAGAAGGTACATTACAAATTTAACACAACAAAACTCCTAAAAATATGAGTTAATAAATTGATAGAAAACCCCCCCCATGAAACTGGTAATCAAATTAAATAACTTTTAATTTTCATTCAATTTTACATCCACACACAAGGTATTTATTTTAATTTCTTTTTCAGAAATTGTTACTTAGTTCATGTGATTGAATAAATATATTTGTCCTTTGACTTTTCAGCCTCATTAGCTAAATAATTTGCTTTCTCATTTGTTTGGTGCATGTCCGTTTGGAGGAACATTTTCTTGTGTTTTAAAAAATCTATTTCTTCCTCTAGAGCTTTTCGTTTCAGTCTTTTCTTTGGATCTTTCACTTTCTAAATACTACATGTATTTTGCTCTAGCTGAGGTGGCAGCCGTCCTCATTTCTTTAGTAATTTTTAAGTGATAAATAGCCCCAGACAGCTTAATAAATTCAGGATTTACACGCTAGAAAATATATGAAGCGCC
Organism: Araneus ventricosus; assembly: GCA_013235015.1. Classification (NCBI taxonomy): domain Eukaryota; kingdom Metazoa; phylum Arthropoda; class Arachnida; order Araneae; family Araneidae; genus Araneus; species Araneus ventricosus. Next base: position 244,904 of record BGPR01000225.1, read on the forward strand.
TTTGAAATTTTCTATTTCCACGGCCTTGTTCACCGAAAAACCTCATTGTCCATGTGACAGTATTAATACCATGTTGATAATCTTCCAAACTGTTTCATTATGATTATTGCTAAAATAAGTTTGTAAAAATTATCACGGGAATCACTCTTTGGATTGAAAGAAGTAAATTCAAATGAATTTGGCTTTACAATATTTAACAGAAAATCTGCATAGAGTAGCAAAATTTCGTCGCAATCTTTTCCCAAAATACGTTTATTTTGCGACAATACAATCAATACCCTTTTCATTTTTTCTTGTGCTTTTACGGGATATCCAGCCATTACTCGAGGATCAATGCAAATCGCATGTCTTACCAGTGCGTAATTCACAGGACATTTCTGCATGAAATGTTTTATCCTTGTTATGATGTTTTTCCGACTATCCTGTCTGAGTGTGAAAACATCCTTGTCTGCTAATTCCTTATTTTTTATCTTTTCTTTTAATAGTTGCTCTGCAGCAAATCCTAAATACACTTAACTTTTATCATTATACAAGTTTGGTCACTGAAGTTGAATTTGCATAAATTCTCAATTCTTTCATTCTCTGGTTTCAAAATTTTGAAGTGTTGAATGCAATCATTAACAAGTTTTAAAACATCACTGTCTAAAAATGGAAGTAAAGGCTTATCACTTTGATACTGTCCTAAAAATAGTAACAGCACTTTTGACAATCATTCCTATGGAACCATGGACCAATAAAGGTCATCTGTAACTCCTCCCTTATGCGATGGATATGGATTCGTAGAACGCGAGCAGTGTCGTGGTGCCCCCCCCCCACCGTATTTCGCGCGAGCCATGTCGACCGAGATTAGAGCCGCCGAGGAGGAATTAGAAAAACGATAATCGGTGAAATTTTAAATTTTTTAATAATGGCAGAGTAAAAAGTAAGGACTTTCTAAAAATGGGGCATAAAAATAAGGCTTTGTAAGGACGCGTACGAACCCTGGGTTATCATTTTTTTGTCAACGCGACGGACAGTGCTATAACATTCCGATCTAGGCGATATTGTTCAAGGAGCAAAATACAGTGGCGTATCTGGAACTTTTGCAACCCGGAGCCGACCATCGCCATCCAGCTACACCACTGGCAAAATGTAGAGGGCGATGGAGGTGGTAAAAGGGGGATCACTTCATAATAAAGTATCTTTTACATTTGAAATGTATAATTATTTTATCTAAACATTGAAATCATGAAACAATTACACCCATGGATATTAATTTCATGAAAATGTCTTTTGCATTGTAATATGTAGCATAAAGGTCATAATTTTAAAGTGCATAAGTTTTGTATTCTCTTGGAGGAAAAAACCCTAACAATTTCAATGTCTCCTTCACGAGACACCGACATACAAATATTTAAGGCAATCTTAAAAGCATATTTTTGTAAAATATCTTATTAAAAATCAATTAAAATTTGTTATTTACAGCAACATGTACTATTTTCTCTTGTACGAGACACTAATTTTCTCATTAAAATTTTTTTAATATTATTTTCGACATTTTAAATGCATTTAGAACTTATTGCTGCAAAAATTAACAAAATTTAAAATTCAAAGTTGATCTTGGATCTAAGGAAGATAAAAGAATTAACTTCCTTAAAAAGAGCCATATGCAGCACCAGGTTGCCCACCTTCTGCTCTAGCGTCATGTTTAGACATCTTTCAGAATAATCTCAACATTTAACTACTATTTTCCAATTAGCAACGGTTCCTTTCTTAAAAATCCATCTACAAAACTAGAGATGTTTTACCATAAAACAAAAGCGTTTTTTTTTGTTGTCAAATTTACAAAAAGCTTAAATGCACTCCAATAAAAGCCTGGTATCCAAAAATACAGGAAGAAACCATTTTCTTTTGTTCAGAACATTACATGCAACTAGAAATTTAAGAGTAATGAAGATAGAGAGTAAAGAGATTTATACATATTTTAATATATAATATCAATTACATTATATTAGTATTTGTTTCAAATACAGCTTTTCTCATTTCATCACTTCATATACATGAAATTACATAAGTATGCACATACTTCAAGTCAAAGCCATTCCTATAACTCAAATTTAAAAACTGAAACAGAGAAATCATAAATTGGCAAATATGTGTAAATGGAATAAACTCAATTCGCCCAAAACTTGGAATTTCTTTATCAGTAATCCGTGAAGTGCAACATAAAAATCAACACAAACTTCATTACCAAGATGCAAGAGTCTCAATTTCAAAAGCTAACCATGAGGTAGAAGAAAAAAAGGACAAAAAATGTTCAGAATTTTTTTTATTTTCACTTCTTACAAACAAGTTTTATTTCCCCTTTTTGGCCTTTATCTTACGTTGGTAGAACTCCAACTCTTTTCCTTCCAGAATGTAACCATCACATCTACCACATTGGCCCGGCCTAGATGAAATACAAGCTGTAAAAGAAAATCAAATTATTAAGAGTCGCACTACATGAAAATGAATTAAAATTTAATTTATTCACCATAAATGCATTTATCAACACAACTTCCAAAACCAGACGATTAGAAATTGACAGGACTTTTTAAAGCAAAAATAATTACAAAATCACCAACTGATACGAAACCAGTAAAAACTGGAATACAATTTTAACCAATTTCCATCAATGAAGATTTATTTTCACTGTAGGCAAGGGCAGAAAAATTCAATGGGAAACAGTCACACGAGAAGGAAGCACTGGTTTACAGCCTGATATATTGAGAGATTTTAGATAAATGTCTTTTTCAGTTCAATGAATTTTAATTTAAGATTTTCCATTTTGGAGGCATACAAACATTGACAGACTTGAATGGTTTGAAAAGAATAAATAAAAGTAATAGGTTACCTCTTTTAACATAAAAAGCTGATAAAATTGATATATTTAATGAAATAAATTCAATCACTAATTATAATAAAAATGGCATCAGCAAAAAAGTTCCTCAGCAAATTATTTCAGCCGAAAGATGGTGATAAGTGTTACATCATGTGCCATTCAAAACATATTACAACAGCCAATATGGCATTCATTTAATATTTTAACCATTAAATCATAAATTTTACATGGATGCAAAATTCACAAAAACAGTAAAAAATTAGTTCTGCATCAGTCAAAGGTCTGTCAGCATAAAATTTCAGCCGAAAGATGGTGTTAGATTAACATCATTTGCAATTTTAAA
>BGPR01000225.1:251018-316058 GCA_013235015.1 Araneus ventricosus
GAAGCCTTCTGCAAAATTTTTTATCATCCTTTCACAGACAATTTTATGTATACCAAGACTACATCAGAAATAAATCCTTTCATCAAGGTATTTCAGCCGAAAGATGGTGAAAGATTTCCATCATCATGAATACTATAACTCCAAGTATTAAAAAATATATTCCATGTTCCAATTTTTAAAAAATGTACTATAATTCCGAGAAATGCATACAAACCTAGAATTATTTTTTATTTTAAAGACCTCCAGTCATTGAAGATAAAAAAATATGTATTAACTAAATATCTCATCATTATTAGTGTAATAAGCCAAGAGGTTTTAACTGTTGAGAAGGTGACAGAATACTTAATACAGGGAACTAAAATTATAAAATAATCAAATTTTCATCTAGAATTCATATATGCTCTATATCCCATAAAATATATAACCACAGAGGATGACATGAAAATTGGTAAGTCAAAATCAATATAAAAAAAGTACTCAATATTATAATCTGCTTTAAAACTGTTAAGCATGAAAACTGCAAGGCAGATAGCATTCAACAATAATAAATATTGGTTAGATACATGGCCCGGTTGAAACAACTGCAATCAGAGTAACTATGACTACGCATCACATAAGCTAAAAGAAGCTTTCTGCAAAAATTTATCATCCTTTTGCAGTTAATTCATCAAAAATTGCAATAAACATGGTATGACGAAGTACAGAATATTAGAGATTTAGAATCCACTTACGTTCGGAAGCCCATGCGAAATTTCCATGGTCAAGCCTTAGTGCTCTGTATTTTTTATTCCCACCTCTTGTACGTACTGTATGGATTCTTTGAGGTCCAATCTACACCAAACAAAAACATTCTTAGTACCAAATATATTGCTAATAAGACCTATTTTATAACAATATATGAGAAGTGTATCAATCGTAGATTTCAGACAAAACTGAGTATTTCACTTACTTTAGTGTTAGCAGCGGGTCGGCCGAGTTCAAACTTCCTCTTCTTTCTGATGGGTTTCCTTTTACCTCCGGTCTTCCTACGTTTATGCCAATGATCACGAGAAATACCTAAAAAATATTACAAATTGCAAGAATCTTTCAAGTAAAAACTGGCTCTCTCATGCTTACGACCATCATTCACAATGCACATTTGGGTTCTCAATCTAACCCATATTTACACAACTTAAAGTAAAAATTATATAAATACGAACTAAATTTAACAACTAATATTCGTTATACAAGATCGTTTTATATACATCTATCGTTTTATACAAGATTGAAAAAGATTTCAACTCACCCATCGCGAACTACGACACAGGCCAACGTTAAAAGATTACAAATTGCACCAACCTTGCCGAATGTTGTCGTTGCCAATAACTTTTTTTAAACGTGATAGCTTCACTTCATTTCAATTCATATAGAACATGGGAAAAAGGGATGTATTTATTACAACAAATCCATAGAAATTGAGACACATTATTTAATTATTGATTTTATACCATTAAACGTTCAAAAACATCTCATTTTTCATATTTAGTAGATAATGATAATTCAAAATCATTGTTAATGCTATTGCAGGGCCTCAAAGGAGGAACGTTATCACCAGAACTACTGTTCAATCTGCACGCATACCGATTAACTTGGCAGGAATTCTTTTCGCCAAAAGGTAGAACATTCTCAGAACAGCGTTGTCATCGATGGGAGTGCGCTGGTAAAAATGAGATTCTGACACAGTTGCTGTTTTCAAATTGTACCAAATAAAAAATCGTTCGAGGAAAAGCATTTTTTTTCGTATAAATATTTCGAGTTAAGAATAAAATTAACTGGAGTACACTTTCTTCAACCTTTTCTTATATATATATAATATGATATGGTACATTTTGTGCTTTGAAGTACAGTGAAGAAAACTGATTATGGAGATTTGATAGAGATCTACAACTTTGGAGACAAGATCATATACCAAATTTCATTTATCTAAGCCGTTGCGTATTGGGTAATAGTGTTCAGATGCCAAGGAATAGACAGCCTGACGGACAGTCAATCGGTTTTTGTCCAAAATTTGATGAATATGCTAAAAAATAAACATAATAAATAAATTTAGCATAAAAAATATGCTAAATTTAATCCTTCTGGTTCTTTGCGTTTTTGAGTTTCATGTCATGAGCACAAGAATGGACAGTTAGACAGACTTTCCATTAAAAATTTAGTAGATATCTACATTTTTGATATTATGACTACATATCAAATTTCATCCGTCTAGCTTGTAGCGTTTTTGAATTATAGCATTCGTATACTGACAGACGTAATTACAAAAATGTTTTTTTCGTACTCAATACTCAAGATCTTAAACGTGTAGACTCATCAAGATCTCAAGGGCGAATATTTTGACGATGATAATACTTCCTATTTGCATACTTAACGTACAAGAATGAAGGAAAAAAATATTTTTTTAAGCTCCTATTTTTCTAAGCTTCAAGGATATGGGGAATAAGAGTTTTAAATAATATATTTTTTCTCTTATATTCAGGGGTGTAGTGAACCCGACACGCCCCGGAAAGCCGTTCCGGCACTGTCTTTTTTTTAAGAGAAAAAAATTGTAAGATACATCCTTAAAACAGTTGGTCTTTGTCTAATCCTTTCTCTTACGAAAATATGATGGAAATTTCAAATTACTAAAGCGTAACAAGCCAATGACAAGTGGTAGCAGGAAGGAGTTAAAAACATTAAAGGTTGCACACATTTAAATTTATTTTATGTTTTCATTCAGCAAACCCTATGATAATTTCTATATTGCTTATCGATGTGATGATTTTACTTTGGCATTACTTAACTTTGGTATAACCTGAAATCAGCACAATTTTTTTTTAAAATTATTGTTTACCACCTCCGTTATGTTCATGGTTTGAATTGCAGTACGCATTATGTTAATGTTTGATCAAAAATAAAATAATAACTGTAAAATGTGCATTGATTCAGTGTTGACGTTTTATTATTTCACTATTTTAATACCTGGATAAAATACTACGCATTTCCCCAAACGTAAAAAACATTTTATGGTGAAGTAATCCCCTACATACCCTCTCTATCACACATTCTATTTTGCCCCCCCTCCCCCCCAACAATGTCACCTAAGTCAACGCGTTCCGGCACTGCTTAATTTGCGACTATACACCACTGCTTATATTCAACTAATAGATTATAGATTCTCAATTTTGCACTCTTTGGTAATGGCCCCCAGGTCACTTGCCCTGTCTACCTCCAGAGGCGGGGGAAGAAATGTTCCGACGAGGGGAGGAGAAAAATTTCTCTCATTTAGCTTCGAAATAATACATAATAATTAATTTTGTATTTAATTAACGATAATTAAGTATTAATCAGCTGACTCAATTATAATAGATAACTATTTGGAATAATTAACTATTTGTATGATGTAGAGATAGTAAGAATTGTCTGATGGAATTATAAGCAATAATAGAGAATGAGGCAGTGGCGGCGACTCGGGGGGGGGGGGCGGAAAAATTTAATTTTTATTTCATTTTAGTTCATTTTCAAAAACTAGGAGTTATAAAAAAGCAATAATGCCAGGGAAAGCTATCTAATTTTATAGCTAAATTTTTAAATTTAGTTGTCTACTCCCTATACTCCCGGGAGTATAGTTAGCACTTTTAGATTTCTATAAATATTTTGTCCCCCCCCCCACTTTTTTCACCCAGTCGCCGCCACTGGAATGATGAATTAAGAAGAAAAATCTCATACAAATGAAGTGCATCGCATTGATATTGGAAACGAATTTGCCACATTACTATTTAAATCTCATATCAAAACAAAATACGGCAGAGCCTCTGTAATCCGAACCCCAGGAATCCGAAATTTCGGATAATCCGAACATATATATATGAAATGTATTCGTTATTGTAGTCGTTAAATGATTAAACAGGCAGAGTTAAATTCTAATTTTCATTTTATTATGAGACAGTGACGGAATGTACGTACATCACGCTTTGAGTTTCATGCCAAAAAGAACAGAAGATCCCTGCTTTTTCTCAGATAGGGATTTAACAGATAGACATGTGATCAAAGTGAAGGGAATAATAGCTATTTTAAGTAAATTACGTAAGTGTTTTAGGAAAAATGCATGGCGGCAATAAGTCGCTGATTTCGCGAGTTGTGTGCGCGTGGAAACGATTAAAATATTCTTTTAACAATAAATATGCCAGAACACGAGATTTAATATACCTCCAGAGCGGGAAATAGAACGAAACTGGAGTTTAAGAAAAGTGATTTTGGAATACATTAAGACTTGAAAATATATAATATTAGAATTTGAAATAAAATTAAGTGAGATTATTACACATATATATTTTTTGTTTTCTGAAAACTTTTTATTTAAAAAAATGAAGGAAAATAACAATTAGGAATCAGAAACAAAGCTAATGTTTGTTCCCAACTTAAAAGAAACATTTGAATTGGCAATTGAGAATGATTACAGCATCTTAATTAGTACAAACAAAATCGGTTATTTTCTTTTCACGTAAGGAACTGAGCCTGCTTGATGATGCGAATCGCCGCCAGCTCTTTCCGTTCTCTTTCACAGAACACTCAAAGTCAATGGACCTTATGCATGTGACGTCACATGCTCCGACACGTGACCTGCCAGAGGCAGCCATTGGTGAGTCTTAAACAGCTGACTCAAATCCGCTTTTATTTCTGAGTCGCTTATAGGCCGATCGTTTTGTTTATTCCTCCACAGCTGTTTTTCTATACTCTCGAACCCAAACGGTGCATAAGGTCCATACTCTATTACAGCGATTCCCAACCTTTTGGGTTGTGCGGACCACCTATTGTGTAAAAATAGTTTGAGGTCCACTAGCTAATATACAAGTAAAAATATACAAATACATATAATACGCATATATAAACATATATAATATATATTATATGCTCGTATATGCCAGTAATTAGTAAAGTTTGCTGTAAAAGGATTAACATTATATTTTTTATAAAGAAAAAAATATATTGCTGTTACTTAGCTGTAACAATGTAAGAAAAATAAAAATCAAGCAGTCAAAATAACAAAAACTCGATGCGATTTTTGATATTGTTTTCCCCACAAGAGAGTCAATATCTGGATAAAAACTTGACAGTTTCAGCCTCAAGTCACTTTCTACATTCAGTTTGTTTCTGTACTTATGTTTCAAAAAAATATTGAGAAAGTACGTTAACACAGATAAGTGGAGGAGAACCCCATCAAATGTCTCAGCGCAAGTTTGGCAATTGTTGGATACTGTGGCCGAACAATTTTACAGAGCAGGACCAATGATATTGTTCTAAAAAACGATTTTAGAGTCTGGTCACATTATAGTTCAAATAAGCTCTCCTGATTTTGACACTTGACTAGCGGCCCGCGGCCCACTAATAAGCTACACGAGGCCCACCTGTGGGCCGCGGCCCATAGGTTGGGAACCACTGCTCTACTACATTTAGTATATCAAGAGTATTTTACGGTTAATTTCCCGGTTAACCCATCAAGTTCACTACATGTTTCGTTTTTAAAATTATTAAATTTATTTCAAAATGAGTGTTGCACATGTAGCTGATCATAAATATGTAAAGGAAAAAAATTTAGCATTTTTTATTTTCAAGAAATTTGTGGTTTCACAGTGAAACCAATGAACGGTAAATGGTTATTTTTCCTCCGAATAAGTTATCATGGAAATGCAATTTAAATTATACTTATAAATTAAATACATAATTTAATTTATAAGCATACGTGAGTATTCAGGATATTCAACCTTAATAGAATTCAATATTACTTTCGAATATTCAGTTTTAAAAAATATCAATTTGAGCAAGAACCCTCATCATTTTGTTTCTTTTAGAGATCAAAAGCAATTTACCTCTTGCAAAACCGATATCTTTGTGAATACTAACGGTATTGAACTGGAATTTTTTTATAAGTTGCCTTATATATCTCTCTCTTAAGTTATGAAAGGAAAATTATACTACGTTTCGCACAGAAAAAAAATGCTCAATGAGTGGTTTCACTGCGAAACCAATGAGCTCGAAAGGGTTAATCCGAATTTCTCGGAATCCAAATAGAGGTCAGCCCCAGTTAGTTTGAATTCCTGAGGTTCTAGTGAAAAAACAGAAACAACGAAAATATTTATTAACTTATTATTCAGTTGATATAATAAACTGAATCCTCTCCTCATAGGACACCCTCCGTTCCAAGAGAAATCAGCTGCTCTAAAGGGGTTTCTTATTTGAAAGTTCAAAATATGTTTATAAACAAGTCATAATCTGCCGTTCTTGATAAAGCGAATTTGAAAAGTTTTTTTAAGAAAAAAAGTAATTAAAATGATTTTTTTTACTTAGACTTACGTCTCTCCATAGTGGTATAATGGTGTGTCGGGAAAGAAAAAAAATTATGACGCTTTTCGCACTAAGGTTAAACGCTTACAGATCTTCAGCCAAAAAACATAGAGAGTTGGTTTTGGTTTCATTTAACAGAGAAACGGGTACATTGAAGATTGAAAAAGAATTTCAGAATTTGGAATAATGGTTTAGTCACAGTCGAGCTGCAAAGTTAGAAATCGTGTTCAAAAATGAAAGTTGAAAGTTCGTTACAATCATGAAAATTTTTGATGACGTCACAGCGACCGATGCTCGCGCAAGCAGACTATCCAAGTACATTAGGCAATTCATTCATCGATCTTACGTTCACACAAAATATTGCTCCAGAATTGTTGAATTACGTCGAATTTCATGCTAAAGTTAAACGCTTATAGCTCCGCAACCAAATAACATAGAGAGTTGGCTTTAGTTTCATTTAACAGAGAAGGCTGGACATTGAAGATTGCAAAAATAATTTTAGAATTTGTAACTATGGTTTAGTCACAGTCGAGCTGAAAAGTTGGCGAAAATCACGAAGAATTTTACATAGATAGAGTCACATAGTAACACTAGACTAATAGTCACTATAGACTATAGAGTTAATAGTCACATAGAGCTACTTTCGTCACAGAAAGTCTCAGTTAAGTAAGGTAAGTAAGTCTACGCCCCTCATTCCCAGCGGCCGTTTCGCAGAGACAGCATAGCGTCGATTTTTTAAAAAAAAAATAGATATAATTTGTGCTTGCTTGGAACTTTCAGCTTATCTGAGACAATTTTTTCAGTGTTTTTTAATTGGAAAATAAATCCTTAATCGTTTCGTCGGTAATTGTTGAGGAATAGGCAATAATATTAGATCTATTTTTCTATTTTTCCTAAAGTCTGTGGAGCTGAAAATTTCATTTACTGATCCTCGCAACCCATAGCAGCAGCTTCTTCGTTTCTGTAACGAAGGTCTTACGAACTACCAAGGTAGTTCGTAAGACCTTCGCACGTGCATGCAGATACGGGAATTGTGCGAGCAATTTTTAAAAGGCGAATGAGTTAAAAAAAGCTTCGGCGATGGAAAAAACATATTTTTGAAATCAGTTTTTCTTTCAACAATTTTCGTTTTTTTAAGACACCTTTATCAAAGGACATTAAAAATTCAGAAGTATGTGGAATTATATAATGTTTGTTGTGAAGAATTGACAGAATATATATATATATAAAGTCTATTGGAAGCTGTCTCTACGAAACGGCCACTGGGATTGAGGGGCGTAGACTTACTTACTCAACTGTGACTTTCTGTGACTAAAGTATCTGTATGTGACTATTAACTCTATAGTGACTATTAGTCTACTGTGACTATGTGACTCTATCTATGTAAGATTCCTCGCGATTTTCACCAAATTTGCAGCTCGTCTGTGATTAAACCGTAATTCCAAATTCTAAAATTCTTTTTGCAATCTTCAATGTCCACCTTTCTCTGTTATATGAAATTAAAGCCAATTCGCTTGTTATTTGGATGCGGAGCTATAAGCGTTTAACTTTAGCGTGAAAAGCGTCATAATTTTTTCCTTTCCCGTCAATTAGACCATTATGGAAAGACATTAGTCTACGTCAAAAGAAATATTCAATTTTGCATTCCGATTTCATGCTTATAATATTGAATATGGCATCTGAATAATTTAGGTATGAACTCATTTAACTAGTTTAGTACGTACATGGATTCTTCATTTACTGTTTCTTATAAGCTACAATGTCATATATATTTACTTTCTGTCGTTAAATTGCAGTCAGTAATATTTTATTAATGAAATATTCATAGCTTCTTGAATTAGATCACAAAAAAAAGTTATTTTGCAGTTAAATAAATCTAATTTAAATTTACACATTTTACTTACTCCATTGGTTTATGTTGACTTCACATCATTTGGCTACAACATAGCAGCTCTTCTTAGCATGCCTATACTGAAAAAGAGTTGCGACAGCATCTGCCTATGTTTTTACTAGATTGATCAGACCATTAACTAGATTTTAGTCCAGGAATTGTCGTAATGAAATAAAACGTAATAAATTAGAAAACCTTACAGATTTATTGCTGAAAAAGTACGACAGATAGATTATATTGGATAATTAGATAAATAAAATGTCGCTTCTTTTCTTAAGTGTTTAGGGAAATTTGAATAAGGGAAAACAAGACGAAGGCGTCCATGCATTATAATTATCCTCTGGTCACACTTTTGTAGAGCACAGATATCTAATTTTCCTTACACCGTAAAAAAAATCCCGTAAAATTTACGGTTTTAAACTGGCAGCTGGGTTGGTTGTGCAAAACCGTAAAAGTTACGAAGTAAATCCGTAGTCACAACGGTTTTTTACCGTGTGAAATCAAGTTTTCTCCGTAAAAATTAAGTCACCGAAGTAAGTGACGTCATCAACTGAGTTGAGTTGTTTTTCTCCTTCTGTTCGAGTTGAGTTGAAATGTGCTGATGTCTATTATCAATTAGGAATATTAATTAATCAAGGCTTAATTATTAATTTCAATTAGTTTAATTTTTAATTGAACTTACTTGGACGATTTCGATGCAAGATGGTGACAAAACGTCTAACTCCTCCGAGCCGGGGATCGAAACCGCGTTCATAGAAATAAAAGGCAGTCTCTCTAACCACTAGACCACCGGTGACTTCATAAAATACAGAAAAAATAATCTATTTGAGTTTTAAAGTCACTATAGCTCTAGTGGAGCCACCTAGTGGTGTAAAAATCAACTATTGCCAGAACACGTGTTTTAAGGTTACGGAGATGGAACCCTATTAAAAACATGAAATGAATGCAATAAAATTACATTTAAGAAAAGGGAAAGTTATCGTACGGAAAGCAATACCGTATGACGAAAAATAGAATTTAAACTGACGGATTTAAACCGTTTATGGCTGGAGCGAAAAACGGTGAAAAATCGTTTTGTCAACAAAACAGCTTTAAACCGTCAAATATACGGAAAAAGTCCGGGGAAAAAACGGATATTTTTTACAGTGTACAAGTTCTCCAATAATTCCACTGGTAAGTGATAGAAACAGTCGATGGTAGTAACAACTCTTACAAATTTTCATACGTCGAGTTCGACCAGCTCGACGGTCGGTAACACCAGTCGGCTAAATGCGACATCCGATTCACTTGTCGCCTTGTTTGTTATCGTGCCAAATGTGGGGCAAACTACAGGCTGAATGGAACAAGTAAATTAGATGTCCGCTATTCTGCCGACTTAACCATTACACGGTCATCAAATTCGAACAAAAATCAATTGTTTCGACTGTTTACTATATAATAACTTTAAAATGGAATTAAGTTATCAGATTCGATGATACCCAGCTATCCACACCTCCCTTCAAAACGGTAAAGAACTCTTAATTTCTTGCCGATGTGTGGCAGCCGCCCCTGCCTGCCTCATTTTAGTTACGCCAGTGAAGTAAACATTGTTACACGGAACCCACTTGGGAAATCACTTTACTTGGACCAACGGGATCCACTTATTTAAAGGCCGGCACTGTTAATCTATATTAGAATAGGCCAGAAATTTCAGTAACGCTCAGGAATGTGGGCGTGGCTACGTGCCAATGTGATCCAGACGGTCTGTCTACAAATTAGGGTTACTGTTTTGATTCTGTGGTGATTTAATATCAAATAGGAGTTACGACTGTTTTTTTAGCTGAGTTTAGCAGTTCCTGTTGTTTTATGTTGAATCATCGACGCGAAACTCCGTTAAAATCAAATAGAAGTTATACTAGAATTAATTCATTTTTCCACTTCTCGCATATCTTTGCTTTCGTTTTCGTTTAAAAGGTTCTTTCTTTTTTGCACTTAATTTTCGAATTGAATATATATATTTTGCAAAACGAAAGTTAGTGTTAATTTATTTATCATTTCTGTTTTCCATGCTTTTTTCGTCGGGCACAAATCCTTTAGTAATATTAGAAATTGTGTCACCGGACATTGGTGCAGCAAGAGTAATGGCGCCTGGGGAATAATATTTTTGTCTCTGTTCTCTCTTCATGTTTCGCGTTATAAAGTGAAATAAATATACAATACTATCATTTTTGTTACTGTGAGGTCCCCAAAGATTGACTCTCTTGACACCCCTACACTTCCAACAGAATTGCTTTTTTTCGTCAACTGAAATTCGAAACTTTAGCTAACACGATAATTAAAATATGTGATAACCTATGCATTTTACCTTATATACCTTCTATAAGTCGTAAAAAATAAGTACACAAAAAAGTTTTTTACTATCTCAAAAAGAAATAGGCGGTTAAAAAACCTCCACTAAAACATCTATTTTTCTTTAAAAAAAATCTTAATATAAATAAAAATCATTGTGGATATGTATGTGGGTATATCGCTATGTATGTGAGTATGTCGCTATGTATGTGGGTATGTGAATTATGAATATTGTAACAAAATTGCTTTGTGGGTGTACGTGAATGCAATCCAATAAGCAGGATTTAAAAAAATAAAGCTCTTTATTTTACAAATATTCCCAAGCAAAGAAACGTAGCACAAGTATTACCACAGCACTAGTAAAAATTCACAACAGAGACTACCAATAAATCTCAATACAACGCTCAAAGGTTTCTTGTTAACTCACCAGCTTGCTTGCAGGTCAAATTCCAACTGACTCTTCTTGGCTTGAGAGCTTGCCTTTATACTTTTCAACAGGAAGTGACTTCATTATGTAGGAAGTGACGTAATCTCTAGAAAGTTCATGAAACCAGTAGAAATAGGTGGAAAGTTTGAGGCCCTTCTAGAAAATTCCCTTTGTCGCCAAAATCGCCATATTTGCCGCCAAGTCTAGCATCTCAGGGAAATGACTTTATAGTTTTGTAACACTATGTATGTTGGTATGTGGCTATGTTCCACATCTGCTCCTAAACCAACGGACTGTTTTCAACCAAATTTTGCACACTTATTATTTAATACAAGGGGAAGGCACTTATGAACTTTTCAAAGTCCAAAAGTTCATTAAACAGTCAGTTAATTAGAAATTAACCGAAACAGTTTTTTCCGCCGTAACTTCGTAGCAAATAGTCCGACAAAAAATATTTTTATACCATTTTAAACTTTAATTTTTTTCCTTTTCAATGATACCAATTTTACTTCCGTGCAATGTTCCCTTTAAATTTTATGAATATTTTTTTTTTAAAGAAATTGATTACTTGCAAACGATTTTGAAACAAAGCATTTTTATTGATACTTCGTTGCTAGACACCGGTGAGACTGAACAAATTTCGTTTTATTTCTGTAAATATTTTACACAAGAAGTGAAAAATCATTGTCAACATTAAAAGCCCTAAAAGTTATTTAAATCTTTAGTTAATTAAAAATTAAGCAAGATTTTGCGTTTTTCCGTGATATATTTCGAAAGTTTTATGTTATAATAACTATTTTTATACTATACTACCTCTTATGCTCGGCATTAAAATACTTTCATGTCTAATATTTTTGAATTGTAATATATCTAATATTTTGAAGTAAAAAAAACTACTTTTGTATAGAAAATTACAATACCCAAAATTCTTTCATCGTCTGAATTGTTTTTTAACTATCAGTTGAACCACACGATTTTTAAAAACTGCCGATAGCTAATTTTCTCCATAAGTTATTAGTATTTATTGCATAGGTATTTCAAATTTTGTTAATAAATCTTGAAGTATAAGAAAGATTTTAACGGATGTTTTGAGACAATTACATAGTAAATTTTTCATTGAGAAAAAGCGTTAGAATAAATATGAATAAAAAAATAATAAAATTCGACTTCATCCAAAATTCTAATATGATCTAGCAACAGTTCTTATGTATTCTTGTTCTTCGCCAATAAAATAAAGTGTTATAAATTGTAAATTTTATACTCAATTTAATTTTTGAAAAATTATTAAAATGAGGGCAAAAAATTGAACGGAAATGAAAGTTGTGTCATGAAACGCTAATTTTTTAAACTTTCATTATGTATAACAGGGGTTCTCAACCTTTTTTCCCTCGCGTACCCCTTGATTAGTCTTTTCATTTCGCGTACCCTACTATATTTTAAATCCGTCCGTCTAACACACAAAGAATTTTATCTATTAATGTTAAGGGCTTAGGTAATCTTAAGAGTCAAATAACGCGAATTAATGACATTTGCAGGACTTATTTTTAATTTTATATTTTATTTCAATTTTAAAATAGTATTAGTTAAAAGGCAAAACAAATAAAAGCAGTATTGTAATAAGGATAACATTAACTTATAAGGTTAGATAAAAATTACATTTCGTAATAATCAGTTATTCAAGTGCAAAAAAATTTCAATGCGATCCTTGAGCTTGTTTCATGGAGGTGAGTTTTATAAAATTGGGTTCAAAAAAATAAAGATATAATTTTATGTCTGGAGCTGCGTCAAGCTTATTTCGGTGTTTATTCTTAATATATGTATAAGACGAGAATGCTCTTTCCACAAGTTCTGTGTTCGTGAAAGGTATTAAATATTTTATTGCTTTAACACCGAGGTGGTGTGTTCTTGGTACTCTTCTTTCACTACTACCCAGAAATCAATCAAATTTCTTTTTTTAAATTCAGATTCTAATGAAGAATCAGTGGAAAGTTTAATTAATTTTTCTTTTTCAGAAATTGTTAATTTTTCAGCTTTTTGAAAAAACGCTTCTTTCAATGGATTTAATATCCACATATCTGAATCACTGCGCTTCGGAAAATATTGTCTGAATGACAACTTAAGTCCTTTTAAATGTGATATTATACTAGTTTATACTTGTTTTGTTAATTTAAGTTCGTTCTCAGATAAAAAGCTGTGTCTCTCAGTAAAAGTGTGTTCTCAGTAAAAAAGTGTCTCAATAACTTCATACTGTTTTTTTTAATACAGGATTCCCAAAAATTCAGCTTCTTAATCATAGACTCGATTTTGTCAGTGACCTTAAAAATGGTTATGGAATGGTTCTGCAATCCTAAATTAAGTTTATTTATTTCTGAAAAAATGTCAGATAAGTACGCAAGCTTCTGCAACCATTCACTTCATAAAATTTAGAGCTCAACGTAAAAGTGTGGTCTTCAAAAAACATAATAACTTCATGTCTCAGTTCAAATAATCTTGTGAGTACATTTCCTCGCGAAAGCCATCTCACTTCTGTGTGCAAAAGTAACGTAGTATGTAGGCTGCCCATGTCTCCACACAAAGATTTGAACAATCGGGTGTTACTTGAATTAGCCTTAATGAAATTTACGATTTTGACAGATTGATTAAGTACTTCTTTCAATGAATCTGGCAAAGGCTTCGCTGCTAAACTTTGTCTGTGGATGCAGCAATGACTCCAAGTTACATGAGGAGCGACTATTTTGATACGACCACGTAAACCTTTATAACAGCCAGACATAGATTTCCCACCATCTGTGTAAACATCACAGCACTTAGCCCAATCTATTTCGTTTTCACAGAAATATTCCTGAATGGCATTAAATATGTCCTCGCCAGTACATCTTTTAGTGAGAGGATAACACAATAAGAGGTTTTCTTCAAGTTCGTTAACATTCAAATATCTTACAATAACAAGCGAAATTGACAGATCGGAAACATCAGTGCTTTCATCCACCTGTATTGAAAAGAAAGGACTCTTTTTTATTCTTTCATTTATAGTAGCTTCAATGTCAACATACATGTCCTTAATTCTCCGAGAAACTGTGCTGTTAGACAAAGGAATATTTTTGATTTTTTGGACATGGTCTTCACCGAACATGCATTCAACCGCATCCTTGATACACGGAAATACCAAATTTTCAGCGATAGTATGATTTTTTCCACTTTTAGCAATATGATAACTTGTTCTATATGATGCCTCAATCGCAGCCTCATTTGCTTTGTTTGTGGATATCAAACAAGAATTTAAATTAGGGCTGTTGGATAGTCGTTGGAAAAAACTAATATTTCTTTGCTTATACGTTGGATGTTTTGTTTCTAAATGGCGCATCAGCAAAGATGGTTTCATGCTGCCATTTGACAATCTCTCCGCAAACAACGCAGAGAGGTTTTGGACAATCTTCATCACCCGTGACGGAAAATCCATATTTTAAGTATTCGTTAGAATATTTTCTCTTCTTCGGAGATGCACTGATGTTTTGGGCTTTTTATAACAAAACCAATTTTATTTCTTACCTGAATAGGCCAATCAGTCGGCCTTTGCACTTCATGATTATCATCTTGCTGATCCACAGTTATCCCCATAGCTGCCAAATCGGTAGTTCGAATTTCAGTTCTAGATGCCGATCTCTTAAGAGTTCCAGTTTTCAACCACTTGTCCATTTTGAGAAATCAAACAATATCGAATTAAGTCACTCTAAAGTTAAGCACTTCAAATTTAGCACGCATAGTCTATAAACACCAGTTTTGTGCCACTAAACAAACCAAACGAATCAAATTGATCACCCATAAAAACACAAAGCTTGATGTATATGAACAGTCGTTATTCATTACGCATCCCAATCGAGCAATTAATGACGCCTGCGTTTAATCATGCTTTTAAACGTCAAAACAAGAATCTTTGAGAGAATTCCGGATTGTTCTCGATAAGCCTAAACCAGAAGAACAAAAATAAAAAGCATACCACACTGGAGCCTGGTGAAGCTACAGCTTTTGTGAACACACTGGTGATTCATGCATAATCGGGGCTGGTGAAGATAAAATATCAATCGCATTTACCAGGTTTTCTTTTGCTTTCTTTTTTCTTATTTCGAGCTTAGGTTTTAGATTAGCACAACTTTCACTTTTACTTTTCACACGAACTTAGGGGAAAAAATACTGTAACTTTTTTAATCCTTTATATTTTCATGTGTCCGCCATTACCGACTTTGATTTCGCGTACCCCCAACTGGTCCTTCGCGTACCCCTAGGGGTACGCGTACCACAGGTTGAGAACCTCTGATGTATAAGAATAGTTTTGTGACATAATACATATTTTCGAAAAATATCACGGAAAATGCCAAAATCTTGCTTAATTTCCAATTAACTGAAGTTTTAATAAGATTTTGGGCTTTTAAAAGTTAATGGTTGACTCTCTTTTTATATAAAACATATTTATAAAAATAAGCAAAAATTTCAGAAATAAAGATAAATTAGTTCAGTCTAACCGTTGCCTAGCAACGGAATAACTATAAATTTGCATTATTTCAAAATCGTCTGCGCGTAATTAACAATTAATAAAAATTGAAGGGAAATGTCACAGATATAAAATTGGTATCATTGAAAAGGTAAAATTTTGAATTTAAATATGGTATAAAAATATTTTTTGTCGGACAATTTGCTCCGAAGTTATGGCGGAAAAACGGTTTCGGTTAATTACTAATTAACTGACTGTTTAATTAAATTTTGGACCTTGAAAAGTTCATAAGTGTCTTCCCCTTGTCTTAACTAAGAAGTGTGCAAAGTTTGGTTGAAAACAGTCGGTTGGTTTAGGAAGAGATACGGAACATAGCCACATGCCCACATACATAATCACAATGACTTTTATTTGTATTAAGATTAAAGTTTAAAAAATAGCTTTTCAGTGATACAAATTTCATTTGCGTTCAAATTTTTGCTCTCATTTCAATAATTAAAAAAAATTCAATTGTGTATAAATTTCACAATTTGTAGCTGTTGCTAGAATATATAAAAGAAAATTCTAAAAGCAGACGATTCCTAATTTATATCAGGAACAACTATTGATCTGGTTTATTTTATCGCTTTTTATTAATGAAAATTTAAATATTTAATTAACTTTCTCAAAACATTCGTCAAAATCCTTTTTATACTTCACTATGTATGAACGAAATTCGAAGTAAAAACGTTTCAGACGGTAAAGGAATTTTTACGTATTATAAATTTTCTATAGAAAAATAGATTTTCATTAAAAATATTAGATAAAAGTATTTTAATCCCGATTAACGCGGGCCATAATAGCTAGTAATAAATTAAAAGTAAACATGCGGTCACGTCCCTAATTTTTGAGGAAAAGATTAAATTTTTATGTCATTTTAGCTGACTAAAACAAGGAATTATAAAAAAGCAACAGTATCCGGGAAAGCTAGCTAATTTTGAAACTAACTTTTTTTGTCAGCACCCTATACTCTTGGGTATTTTTAGATGCCAATAAATTTTTTGCCTCCCCCTCAATTTTTCCACCCAGTCGTTGCCACTGATTAAAAGCTAGTCGTTCTGTGAACAGCAGATCTTGCGTCCCCCTCCAAAAAAATCTAATATTTGCTTTTCATAACAGTCTTTAAAAGTTTAATCCTTTTTTCTCGAATGCGAGTTATTAACAAACGTCTCATCTTCTATCAGTATTCACGAAATTTCATTTAAATGTCTCGTCATTATCAGAAGGACTCAAAAGTTTTAATGGTGCCAAATTCGCCATAGACTCGCCAAGCATTGAAGCCATTAAAATGGTCACCAGCTTGAAATGGAATAAAAAAAATAGAAATCCTTACACATGCGTCCTTTTTAACAACTTCAAGGAACATCCACGAAATATTCGAAGCAACTCGAACAACGCGTTTGGTCGTGACTGCGTACCCAGGTAGCACAGAAATATTATACAATGTTTGCACAATGTTATACAATATTATGTACACCGAGGAACACCGAATACTGTAATAAAGTATTGTATTGTATGTATCAGTATTTCCGAGATACTAAATTTTCACAAATAATATAAAAACAATGTTTATTTACAAAAATCTTCATTTTAACTCAGGATATCACTCGATTGGAGGTTTTATTACAAAAACACCACTGGAACAATTATTTTTTAAGATGCTGAATATTATATCATACCATACAATACAATGCATATGATATTTTGATTTTTACATTGATCAGCATTGATCAATATTTTAAGGTGAAGTTATTCTCATGTCCGATAGATGGCAGCACAAAAATACAATAACGCTATATTAAACAGTATTGAATAATATGTCTGAAAAAGTATTTTTAAAAAATGTTCATTTGAATAATAATGTTTACATAGTCATTTTGTTTTACTGTATATAAAAGGCGGGCCGGATTCAGCTAAGGAAGCTAACCATAAAACAGCTCTCACGATATGGACGAAAAAAAATGAGTGTTATTCTCATCGTAAAAATATGACATGATTTTTTGTTCCGAATCTTGTATTTGATTTTCAATCAATACTGTTATTATAAATGTTCAAGGCGTCTCGTAATACATTGAAAGAGGAATAAATAAATTTCAAAATTATTTGAAAACCTTTCAAACATATTATTATAATTACTTTTAAACCTTATTGCCTTTTAATTTATTAAAATAGGAAACTTAGATATAAGAGCTAAAATTGCTTCCTCTTTGACTTTTAATTTCATTTTGAACTCGAAATTGTAACGATAAAAGATAATTTAATTAAGAAAACTATTCAGATTAATTGTGAATGAACATGAAATTTCGTAGAGATCCGAACTTTGTAACTACATTTTATTATCATCATTTACGCTCTCTGATGTAAGTCTGGCTGGTTCAGAGGTAAGGTTCTTGGTTCGCATGCAGAAGGTCCCGGGTTCAAAGCTCGCTGTGAGTAGAGGTGTTCAAAAAATCGCATAGTGTTCCCCATAAGTTCAGCACATTGAAATTAAGTGATTAACATTTTTTCATGCTTCTAAAATGTATTTTTAAAATATTCACTATAATGTTATATTATATAATATTATTCGGTATAGTACAATATTATTTAATATGGTATAATATTATACAGTATTATATGACATTATACAATATTATATAATATTATTCAGTATAGTACAATATTATTCAATATGGTATAATATTATACAGTATTATATGACATTATCCAATATCATGGAAAAAACATTGTACAGTATTGAAAAAGTCTTACGTTTTACACTGTTTCAATATTGGGAAAAATATTGTACAATATTACTTTCTCGAATTTTATGATATAAGACAATATCTGGTGCTACGTGGGTAGCAATCTAATTTGCAGACAAACCGACGAAATGCCGAACTTTCGAGTTTAAGCAGAACCTCGCTTCGCTAGGGGAATTAAAGTAAATTTAGCTATTCTCCAAGGGAAAGATCTGCCTTCAAATTTATCCGAATTTGTCTTATAATTAGAATTAATTACTATTGCGTCAGCAGAATCTATTATTTCAAATTTTTATATTATTCCTAGAGAATATTTTAAAAAAATAAACAATAAATTACTAAACACTCGTGAATTACAAGTTGAAAACTGGGAAACAATTTGTGTTAATATTAACAGTATTTTTTCAAAATAGATATTAAGAGGAAGGTATTTTTTTTTTGAAAATGAGAAATTCAGAGTGGCTTAGAATACCAAAAAATCAAATTTTATTTTGATTAGCAAACAATTGTATTTATTTGAAAATTATTTTTTAAAAAAGTGGGGAAGCGATCCAGTGAACTGCATAAACATTGTTACGAAAAATCGTCCGGTGGGTGTACGTGAATGTAGTCCAACGAGCAGGATAGTAAAAAAATAATGGCTCTTTATTCCACGAATATTTCAAAATACAAAACGTAGCACAGGCATCAAAACTAACCAACACTTTTATAAATTAATAATTCAAGCAGACAGCAGATCACTAATAAATATCAGTAACTGCACTTTCAATAGTGCTCATTGTCTATTAACAAACCATCTTGCACTGTGGTCAAAACTCTAAAGAAGATTGATTCCTCGTTTGAGAACCTTGCTTTTTATACCTTTTCCGACAGGATGTGACGTCATATAGAAAACTCTCCAAGAATTTCTAAATTTCCCTTCCCAGTAGAGAGTAGAGTAGTAGAGATAGGATGTTAAGTCTTGAATTTTCTAGAACCTTCGTTTTGTCGCCAAAATGGTGGCCAAGTTTGACGCCAAGGCCGGGGCTCATTGGCTTGGCTTCCAATAAAACCTCTGTAAAATTATCTTTCGTCATAAGTTTAGCATGTCAGGGAAATAACTTTACAGCTTCGTAATAACATATAAGTAAACTTAGCACACGAAAATTTATGTAGATGATTTCGTAATGATATACGACAATGGTTCCTAAAAATGTGCTCTTCGGAACCTTCCCAGATAGCAATTTTAGTTTGCAGCAAATTTGCACTGCAAATCTGCAAGCTTACAGCAAATTTGTCAGGACAAGAGTGCAAGTGTGAAACAAGTTTGCAGCAAGTTAACGCAAGCTTCGAAGTCACCATGGGACGAACTTGCAGCAAATTTGCAGCAGACTTACACTGCAAACTCATTGCAAATTATAGCAAAAACAGAGTACGAACACAACCCGGGATAGAAGTCGCGATCTACCGGTTGGTAGCCTGACGTCTATACCACTCGGCCAGATCGGCTACGAGAGGAGAAGATAGATTTCGCTAATACATCGTTCGATTCGATTCGATTCGCATACGATTTATTTTAAACTATTTTCTTGATGTCATTAATTTTTTGAGTTGAGAATATGATTTGAAGTCAATGAGAGAGCGAATTTCGCTAATAACTACGTTTTGCTAGTAGAATAAATTATGAAATTAGAGTTCAAAAGTAATTAATTTAAAATGGGACAAAATGTATAAGTTATTATTTTTCAACAAACATTGACTGTTTTTTCGGTTTAATTTTGTTTATAAATGTTAAAATTTCAACATTAAGAAAAAGACGACGTAGTTTTCTTTAAAGTAAAAACTTTTAGTAAAAATATGGAAAATGTTTCAAAATTTTTTTTATAGAAAAAGTTATTTTTTTTCAAATTATCATTGATTTATTGAATTAATAAAAAGAAGGACGGTCTAGGAGATTCTATTAAAAATCGAATGTTTTTTTTAAACCGAGACTAAGATAATTATCTCTTTGTACTATCATTGTATCAAGCTTGTTTTGCAAATTTGCATTGCAAAGGAGGTGGCGTTATTTGTCACGGTGAACTTGCAGCAGACTTGCAATGCAAGGAAGGTGGCGCTAGTTGTCACGGCGAATTTGCTACATGTTCGCTTCAAATTTGACTCGTCAAATTTGCTATGACAAGGTAATATCAAGTCAAAATCAAACTTGCTGCAAACTTACATGCTATCTGGGTTGGGGAGTCTTGATTTCCTCGCTAGTTCGCAGATATATATTATATAATTTTGTTTATATTTTTTATTCATATTCATAATTCGCGACATCAAGCATATGTCTCAAATACGGGGATGAGAACCTGCCATATAAGTAAGCAGAGTCTCGCTTCCCGGTGGGATATAGTAATGGTGGGGACTTTTTTAGAGAAAAATTAAATTTTTGTTTTATTTTAGTTGCCTAAAACTAGGAATTACGGAAAAGCAAAAGTGTTCAGGAAAAATAGTTAATTTTTTAACTAAATTTTATTGTCTACCCAATGCTCCCAGGTTTTTTAGATGTCTATAATTTTTTTGCGCCCCCCCACTCCCCCCGAATCGCCGCCACTGCTTCAGAATTATTTTATTTTATAGGTAGATATTTTCGTAGCGCCATAGGTGCTAAAATTCCTTTTTATTAGTGGATTAATGGGGCGCAAAATACTCTAGCCAAGGGCGCTTAAATTTGCTCAGACAGCCCTGGTAGAGGTTCGTAGGCAATGCAAGTCTCGGGGTTCGCCGTCTACTTTTCCCCGGCCCAACTTCCAAAACCAGATTTTTTGTATTGATTTTAATTTAATTTCTATATGAGCAATTTTAAGTAGTAAATTTCGGCAAACTGAAACAGCAAAACATTTGCCTGCGAACCACTCTCAAGAGAGTTGGTTTCAGTATAATACGCATAAAAGAATGCAAAATGAAAATTTAAAAGTAATTTTATACAAAGTAAAAAATGACAGAACTTTTTTTAACACAATCGAAACACAATTTAATTAAAGATTGAGACTTTCTTTTAAATTATAAAGTATTTTTTTTTGGATTATAGAACAACATTATATAAAATTTGCAAAAGGTAATTAATGAGGAGTGTTGTCAGAATAACGTTCCAAAATTTAAACGATATTTGATTTGAATTTGAATAAGTTCGAGTGCATGGCCGTTGTAAATTAAATGAAAATTTAAAGAATTCAGTTACAGTGCAATCCCAGTTAACCGAACAAAATAGCGAATTCGATGATAATATCATAGTAAATATCGTTTTTTTCTGGTTAATTCGGATTCGATAGATTTGCTAAGGGGGTAAATCGTTCATGATTACATGATTAATGCTAGATTTCAAGTAATCTTTTTATCATTTTCAATCTTAAGAACGATCTTTCTGAAACTGCGATGGTAATTTGTAAAGTCTGCATAATTTTCAGAACAATAGCAAAATTTGGATACAATGCAATATATATATATATATATATATATATATTGCATTGTATCCAAATTTATTTGCCCCAATTGTAACCGGTTATTTATTTTAAATCCAATAACCGGGTAAAAAACACCGGCAAAATCAGCTATCAAAAGATAGGCTCGATTTTAGGTTCGAGTTATGAAGTTTTGAATTTCGTCTTCTTAGGCCAATCAACGGCCACCGCTTCCTTGAGGCGGACATTAAAATGGTCTAAAATAGTCATAGTCAAGCTTTCATAACTTGATTAGTTTTTGTCGCAGAAGAGAACATTTTGTTTAAAATTTTAGTGTGTCAAAAATATTTTAATAAATATGATTAATAAGACCAAGGGAATGTATAAAAATTTAGACATAGTAATTTTTTTATTATTATACATATAGACGCAAACAACACAAAATACTATTATTTATGTCTATACTCTCGAATTTCTTTTTTTATTTGTCTGCAATACCTACGACAATACTTACAATTTTGTCTACAATACTTACTTATTGTATTAAATACTCATTTATTATTATTATTTGTATTAATTTCTTATTTATAAACAGTACTTATTACGTTAATTACTTATTTATTGATACTAATACTTACTTGTTGCATTATTATTAAAAAAGTGTGTCTACAAACGTTGTTTCTTTTATAAAAACCGAAAAGCGGTTACTTTGAGCGGTTTAAATCGCCAGGTTAAACCGGAGGTGAAAAAAATCGGCATAACCGAAAACTTGTTGATTTTGCAATAACCGCCATCCCTATAGGGCCTAGTGCGCTCGCACCGTTCGAAACCCTTTGGGCCGGCCCTGTCTGTTATAATTAATTTCTCAATTTTCCAACGTTGGTGTGGCATTGCAGTCGGGAGCGTGGGGAGCCGGATGAAGTGCCTTCATCAGATTCCGATTCAAAATTATGAGACCGTGCTGTCATGCTTATTAGCTCTCATGTACCTTCACAACGGGATGTATATCTGTCAAATAAAATCATTTCAATCAATCTCAGCTTTCCAGATGAAAGGTATAAAGTATATATAATAATCAGAATATAATAAGCTAGAATATATATATATATAAGAATATTAGTTTTTATCTTGTTATTGTTAAAAAGAAAATTCACAAATATGTATAACGCTCCGTCGATTTTTACTTTATGTTTCCTGAATAATTCGAAAATCCAGTTAAATGTTTAACATGTACTATTGTCAAATTCTAATTATTTCTGGTCATCGAAATTAGACGCGGCCTACTGATGGTACTGATTTTATATTAGCATTCAATTAAAAAATACATTTTGGGGGGATAAGTTTAATTTATATAGTTTTCTTCATTTCTTAGAATGATCGATAAGTTTTGGTTGAACAAATAATAATGCTGATTGATTTAAACTAGGGCTTCCTAAACAAGCACCAAGGAGGTCAAGTCACTTTATTTGGGGGACGTGAAAGCTTTGATAATCAAGGCCGGATTAAGTGCTGTAGAGGCCTATAGGCTATGTAACTTTCGGGGCCCACCACTCCAACTTCCAAAACCAGATATTTTTTATTGATTTTAATTTAATCTCTAAGCAGTTTTTGAGTAACTATAGTATTATAACAAACTGAAATAACAACGCATTTTTTGCGGTGTCATCGTCAAAAAAATTGGTAAAACTTAAATAAAGTGGTTAAAAAATTACAAAACTTTTTGGCTTACAGTGGAGAATCCAAGATTTTGATCAGGGAGGGGCTGAGGTCATAAAAACTTTCTAACGTCGTGACCTCATGGCTTATATAAGTCATCATTTAATTTTACTAACCTGACAATAAGGATCATAAAGGACACTACAATACTTTCAATAATTTAATAAGAAGGCAATGAAATAACTAGCTAAAAAATGTTTTCGAACACGTTAACGCAACAAATACGAGTGGAATGATTAGAAAAGCGGGAAAATTTCCGAACCTGTAGAGCCAGAAAGCAAAAAATAAATAAAAAAAAAACCATTTGGTTTAACTCGGGGGGGTGGTGGTGCAGTTCCATATCACCCCCCCGACATGGATTCGCCACTGTTGGCTTGTGATACTTTGATCTGCTAATGAATTCGAAAGCATGAAAAATATCCCACGAATAACGTTCTGGAATTTAAATGATACTTGATTTTAATTTCAGTAAATACGAGTACACAACTCTTATAAATCAAATGAAAGCTATAAAAATAATTTAAAAATAACAATCTCGGGGGGGCCCAAAAGTTGCGGGACCCATAGGTAGTTGTCAACACTGTCTATTTGGTAATCCGGCCCTGTTGATAATGCATATTTCCATTAGCTTCTTCAAAGTCCATTAGCAAAAATAATTCAGAATGATATCTTGGTTTAAAACATTTCGTTGAAATATTTTTATAATTAAGTTTATTTTTGTTATGTCTCACTTATATGTTTGAAAGATATTTCCATTTCATGCACAATTAAGTAAAAAATCGCATCCTCATTTCTTTTGTTCCAAAAATGTGTTTAGGTGCCAAATCTTGCAATATTAATCTCAAAACGCACATCCTTGAACCAATGAGCGTCGCGATATCCGAATTCACCGCCTATCTGCCTTTCATTCTAAGTTGAGGAATCGGCTAATATCTCTGCATAACGTTGTTGGAGATGGTTTAGCTGTTTGTTTTGAATTCGCTTCTCGCGCTACGCCGGCCGGAAAACTTAATTTATAAATAATTTCTAACTTTATTAAGGCTTATAATTGAAAAGTATAAACATTATATCTGACCACTTTTATATTTAAAAGTGTGATTTACTGCAAACGAGTTAAAAGCATGATTAACCTCTATTTTTGTAATGGAAAGGCATGTGTTTGGAATTCAAAAGGTATTTTCTAAGTTTCTGTTTTTGAAAATTATTTAATTTCTCGCTATTGATTTAGTATTATATAACTCAATATACTTTTTCATCTTGGTTTAATTGCTGTCACTAATATATTAAATAAAATTTCCAATGATTGAGGTAATTTAAAGAGCTTTTGTTTTGACATTGGTTTAAATTAGTTGTGTTGGATTTGTTACACTTAATAGATTACAAATATAGAAAGTTATATAGTTTTTTTATATAAATTTAATAGAGTTAATTTCAAGGCTACTTCTAGTTCTAAAATTCTTTCAAATTTGATCATTTTTTATATACCTTATTTAGTCTTTTCAAGTTCTTTTAGTAAAAAATAATTCTTGCATTTCATTTTTGTAAAATTGTGCAGGTTGCCATGGTATCAGATTTGGATACCTGCTGTCAGCTTTGGAGTCTATTGGTTGTATTGGGTTCTTTAGAATGCAAATATGATGCATATTTTATTATTATTTAAACAATCAAACTCAATTTAAGAAAAAAAAGGAGTCTAAATAATGTCTAGCTTCCTTGTTTATAATTTACGAAATTAAATAATTTTGGAAAGCTAAAACTCCTATTTTCTTAATTTTGAGATATTTTTAGAAATTCATACATCAGCATTTCAGCATCATTATAAGGCACCATTTAAAATTTTCTCTGTTTAAATTTTGAAAGCAAATTATTATCTATATATAAATTTAAATGATCAAAATTGGGTAATTTTGAAAAATATTTTATGTGATATACAATTATAGAACTGTTCATTAACTTGGGAATGTAATACTAAATCTTCCAAATGCATATCACATATCAGCAATTGATAATGGAATGTGAATTATGTTCTTATTTTGATGCTTTCATATTTTTTGAAATCTAGAGAAGTAGGAAATTGTACTGAAATAATTGGCTCTAAATTTGGTGGAATAGTTAAAAAATATGATTTATTTGATTTGCCAATCCTTTTGTAGTTTATATATCTCTTTCTTTTCATTTTCACTTTTTTAAAACTTAAAAATATATGTGATTAATTGGCTTGCTAAATCTCAGATTGCTATGTCTTATCAGTTAATTACAACTGTATATATAAACATTTTGTATCTGTTATGGCATATCTACTATTCTGGCAGATGATAATTTGTAAATAAATTAGTTTTTCCAGAGCAATAAATTAGTTTTTCCATCAGAATTCTGATAATTTATTACAGATATCCTTTCCATT
This sequence comes from Araneus ventricosus, assembly GCA_013235015.1. Classification (NCBI taxonomy): domain Eukaryota; kingdom Metazoa; phylum Arthropoda; class Arachnida; order Araneae; family Araneidae; genus Araneus; species Araneus ventricosus. The sequence continues at coordinate 276,839 of BGPR01000225.1, forward strand.
TCTTTTCCCTTTTGTGCACACTGCTATATTTTAAAATTTTTAATAATCGTTGGGGTTGATTGTGCAATTTTGAATAACTTAGTTTTCCTTTGAACTTATCAAAATTTTTATTGGTAACGTTTATTTAAAAAATGGTGGATTATAGTAAGGATGTAATGAACATTTGGCCACTATTCGGTATTTGGCCCTTTTGGCTGAATATATTCATGGTAATAATTTTTTAAAAATTTGTTTTTAAATGCATTTAACAAAGAATATTGCAGAATTGCATTTATTATCAAAATAACATTTAGCCAATTTTAAGTTGCATTGTACATAGGTGTAATAAACTTGCATAGGGCCAGGTGGGGTAAAGTGGTCATACATAAAATAAAGTGCTATAACTTTGTAATGAATATTGGTATGAATGTACTTTTTTTATTTTAGTTTTAAATTGTTAAGAACTAAGTTTAACATTCAAAATTATACTAATTGTAGTACTTTTGTAGGAGTAAACACCCATTTAAATTTATCATTGCAAAGCCTGAAATTATGATGCAAGAACAATAATTTTTCAGCATTTTTAGGAGGAAGTCTGTTCTGTTTGGTTTCATACACATAGAATACCAACTATAGGGATGTAACGAATATTCAGTATCAAGCCTATTCAGCACAATAAATTCAGTATAAATTGTTTTTTAAAAATGTTGTTTTAAATGTATTTAATAAAGAATACTGCAGAATTACATTCTGGTCAGGGTTTGTATGTTCTTTGAAAAATCCTTAACAACTCCTTGAAAACAATTTTCATTTTCAAGCACTGTGGAAGCTCATTGAATTTGGGTTTTCTCCTTATAAATTCCTTGATTTTCAATTTTTAACATTTCTTTTATTAAATGTGTACTACGTTTCACCAATAGAAAGGATTCTAAATCGCCGCCGTTCCAATTACCCAGTATTTTGCTTTGCTCTTTCCACGTTTTGATGACCATCTCCTCACAGTATCCAAAATTTAATAATTGGTTTTAAGTGCCAATCAGTAATAACCAAAACAATAGAATGGTGCAAATTGAGAATGTTATTTCTCTTGGATTATTTTGAAAAATTAACTGTATTTCTTTAAATTGTAATGTATGGTTTGTTGTAAAGGACATATATTGTGATTGTGGAGTTGAAGGAAAATAGATACTATTAATCAATTTTAGGTAAATTAGTTTTAATAATCAAGAAATTTTGTTAATTTAATTTTCTTCATATACTATTTTATAAGCAATGAAAATCCCAAAAAACAGTTTCTAATATCTAAATCCATGTCTCTCTTTGCACCTCTATATTTCAAATACTGGATCACTGTGTACTACATAAGGTGCACAGTGAGGCATGGAAATTATTTAAGGATTTAAATTCTAAAAAAAATTAATGGAAATCATTTTTTTTTGAAAAAATGGTAAATCATGGTATGTAATGAACTATTTGAACTTTTGGGGTAGTTGTATAATTTTATAAAAAAATGTGTGTGTAAGCGGCGCCACTCTACTTTCATATAAATAGATTTAACATGGCATTCTTGGATAAATCAGCTTAGTAAAAACTTATAAAAAATAAATATAACCACATTTATTTGAGTTATTAGCAATGCTTTAAATACTCTAATATAATTTTTGTGTACTTCAAAAAGGGAACCCTTTTTCATGCGTAAATATTGACTCCTTAAATACTCCTTGATTTTTAATTTAAAAAATCAGTAAGAACCCTGCTGGTACATTTATTATATTTAAAAAACTAACATTTATCCAATTTTAAGTTGCATAGTAAATAAGTGTATTTAATAATGTTGCATATCATTTATTGAAGTCTGTTCCAGATGGTTTCATATATATTACCAGCTTCAGGAAATAAATGGTCACTATATAATGCTTGCTGGTCCTGAGAAATATTTTCTTTCTAAATTTGCAAATCTTGGAAAATTTCCTTATTTTTCTCCCCAATAATTAAGTGGACAGTCCATCCTACATATTAGCAGTTCTTTATTCAAAATAGGAATTTGCTTCTAGTAATTTTAATTTATCCATTCAATTTTCATCTGTGTTGTCATTGTCATGTTCTGCAATGATTTTTCGTTTCTTTGAAGCAATTCCAAAATGAAGAGGGTTTCTCATTTCCAAATTATTGAAATTAAGGTATTTAAAATATTACAAATATACATAAAAGGTGTTAACACTTTTTGAAATATATAAATAATAAAAAATCAATTTTATTTAATTGTAAATTTTTTCATTTCAACTTTGAAAGATATTTCATTTACAACCAAAAGTGAAATATTTTTAAAATTTTGATATTCGGTATTCGGCCAAATCACTATTCATTACATCCCTAGATTATAGTTTAATAGGTTCACTATTAAGGTGTTTTCATTTCACTTCCTGTCATTCATGTTTACATTCATTTCAGTCTTTGTGTTCTTAAATTTAATTTTAACTTAGTATTTTTATGAAATTTTCTTTTAAAATTAATTTTTGGTAAGAATATTATAAAATTTCATCTATTTATTTAAAATACAATGCAAAACTTTTCTTAAATAATTTTTTTGTAGATGTTCTTGCGCTGCGTGAGGAACACCGTATTGTAGGATCACTGGTTGGAAACTATCCAATTAAACCATTTCAAATCCAGACTAAGTGGTTACCATTACAGTTGTTGCCTGAAGAAACAAAGCTCTTGATGGATAAAGGTAAATCATCAAATTTATCTATCAGTTCAGAAATAATCATTCTCAAAATTTCTGTTTAAAAGAAAAAAAATGTTCCATAGGTAATGGATATTTTTCATAATGTGCATCCATATTAATTTTGGAATTTCAGTTAAATTGGGAATTAATTTGGAATTTTTTTAAATTTCAGTTAATCAGGGTTGTACCATATTAATTTTTCAAATTAATATGGTACAACCCTGATTAACTGAACTAAAGTGGGGGGGGGTGTCGTTTTGGATAGCGATTTTTTTTGGTTAAGCCATGAACATCTATTACCATTTTGTATCTAATAACAGTAGGTAATTCTGAATTGTTATGAGTATAAAACCAATTCAAAACTCTCTTTGTTATTCTCTACACTTATATTCTTTATTAAAGTTATTGCTTCATCAGGTGCATTGCGCCTACTGGCACAGGTAAACAATATCTTAATTAATATTGTTAATACCCAAGACTTTTACTTTTAGCATTCTAAAATTAATCACTGACCTTGTTGGGGAGGCTTAAAAGAAAAAGTGGGGATATCTTTGCAAAAATGTCTTGGCTTTGCAATTATATCCATGCAGTACGGTACGTGTTTTTTAGATTTGCGATTTCAGAGACATTTTGAATAACCTGCGTTTCGGTTAACCGGAGTTTTACTGTAATATGCAACTTCATAACTTCTATGCTTTTATATTCTAAGCTACATGCCTGTGCTCCTATTGCAATTAAACTAGTTTATAACTTGCTAATCTTTTAATTGTTTTGGATTGGAATTAATTTATGATTTCATATGGTATTTGTAATTATATTACTACAAACGTAATTGTCTTATTTTTTTATATTATTTTGAGATATGTTATGTTAATGATTCAAAATTTAAAGTTTGGTAAATTAGAAAAATTTGAGTTGATAATAATTGAATAAAGTTTCTCTTTTAGATTTCTTGAAGTTTTCTTTTGTTGCTACATTTAAAGTTTAAAATACATTCACAACTTTTCAAGTTAAGTTGAAAACTATGTTAAAAAACATTAACATACCTTATATATATTTTCTAAACAGTTTTAGAAAAGCATTGTTACATATTGAATAAAAGAAACTTGGATAATGAAAAAATGCCTGTTAAAAAATGATAAATGTTCTGTCTAACATACTTTATTTAATAAATTAAGCATTTGAACAAATTCACTCAGCTGGTTTTAATCCACCCAAATTAATTTAAAGTGTAAATTTCAATAAATTTTTATTAAATTATGTTTAAAACATAAAGTTTAAGATAACTGTGTAGTAAAATGAAATTCTAAATTTTTTAATATATTTTTTTTAGAAAAAATATTGAAAAATCAACAGAAAGTCATTTTTAAAAACTTGTTTTACATTTATTAAAGATTTTTAATCTATGGCAAAATAACAGAAAATGAATTTCTAATTCCTTGCATTACCTCAAAATGGAATCAAGAAAAAATAAATAAAAATTTCAAAATGGTGACATTTTGACTTCAAAATCTGGCTAACTGATGGTATATGCCCATTAAAAAGTTTTTATAATTTGGAAATACCTATTGGCTTGCTAGACAAAGCAAAAAAATTGTATTGCATTTCGTTTAGCCACAGTAGTGAAATGTAACTATCCTATGAATAGAATGCTGGATGCTGAAGGATTAAAGGGAATTTCTATTTAAGCATTTTCCATTTCTAAACATCTTTTTGAAGTAATTTATAAAATATTTCTATTTAATTTTTCATTTTTAAAATATAGTAAACTTCTTTTGAATACTCTATGAGAGTTGGTTTTTTTTTTCAAGTATGACAAATTGCATATTTTTTCTTTTAAGTATTTAAATTTGGTAAGTATGCATTCATGAATTAAAATTGTTGGCTGTGCAAATTTTTTTATGTGCAGCACAATATTAAATGTATTGCGTAATTCAGTTGCATTTCATTCTGCAAGATAAGTGAAAAAACCATATCTCCTGTAGATATCTGATTTAAATTAATCTTTATTATTACAGGCATTGCCCAGTTAGTTTCACTTCCCAAAGAACTGCCTGATTCTACAGTAGCTCAGCTATTTTATGATAAAAGAAATAAATTATGTGAAGATCAGGTAAAGTATTTTATTGTCACACTTTTATAGATATTGTTGGATTGTGTCATGAATAAAGATGTATTTACAAAATTGTCATGTTCATCTTAATCATTAAAAATTTTTTTTGCATAGAAATATCAAACTATGAATATTACCACTGAAACTGTTAATTTTATGGCTTTCTTTGATTTCATTTGAGATTGCTTTTTTTCCAAGAAATTCCAAAATATGAATTGTGCCTTCAACAAAAAAGAAAAAAAAAGTATTCCTTCCATTAATATTTCTCAATAGCATGTCTTTTCCTTTAATGTCTTTTACAAGTTTATAATGTCTCTCACTTATTGCTGAAAACTTTGGTAATAAAAACAAAGTTTGTATCATACCCATACAAGATAAATACTTGAATGAGCAAGATAATTTGTCGTTGGCTTCTGGCTAATTTTATTAAATTGAAACTCATTAGAAAGAATGATGAGAACATAATAATTCAGCATTCATTTTAAATGAATTGTTCTGCCTTAAATGGGTTGTGCCTCAAATATTTTAATGCCACTTTTTTGTGATATCTCTCTTTAATTGGTCAGAAGTTGCATTTTAACACTTCTGAGAATTGAAGGAAACAGGATTGTTGAGTGATATTTGATTTTAACCTTTTATGATATTTTTAACTCTAAATCATTTTTTGTTTGTTTATTAACTTGCATATACTTTCTGTTTGATTAGAAGTTCTGATTTTAAATAATGGCCAAAATTACTTTAGATTTGAAACCTTTTATTTTTTCAGTGGCAGAAACTTGGGGAGGTTGTCACCCCCCACTTTTTATGGAAAAACTTAAATTTTTATTTCATTTTAAATGCCTAAAACTAGGAATTATATGTATACATAAAACAATAGTGACTGGGATAGATAGCTAATTTTGTAACTAAATTTTTAAATTTTGTTGTCTGCCCCCTATTCTCTGGAGTACTGTTAGGTGTGTATAAATTTTTTGCCTCCTATTGCCACCACTGTAGGTTTTTATATAGTTTATCCTACTAACGGATCTTGTGCCAGTATCTTATTTACCTCCCCCCTCTTTTATAATTCAAGCACATCTAGCTGTGTTTAGTGAAAGATTTTTCTATAATGTCCATATGTGTATGTAGAATTATTTATTAACCCTTCTTTTTGATTTTCTATGTAATACAAAAATTTTATTACTTTACTATTAAAATGTCTTTTATTTTTGTAGATTTCAGTATTTAAAGAAAATAGAAAGCAACAAATTTTAGAAAAAGCTGATGAAATTTTTGAAGGGAAGAAGAGAAAATATTTAGAAGCCCTTGAAAAGAAGAAGAAAGCACAAAAACTTTCTGAAACTCCAGTTGTTACAACAGCAGAAACTCCATCTGTACAAAATACAAATGCCGAAAGTAAAAGTTCTCATGACGAAAACAGTTCCAACTCGGCCGTTGTGTGTAAAGAAAATATGGAGAGTGAGCCCGGTGGAGTTTCTGTAGACGAGGAAGAAAAAAATGGTTCAAAATCTGAATCGCAAGTATGTGACACTGAATCTATAAACCTTGACAAAAATGCCATCATAGAAGCTGAACTTGCAAAAGTCTCTGGCATTAGCAAAGAAATGTGTTTGGTTCAGTTATTTACTGGTATGCAGTAATTTTTTTATTAAAAGTTCTCTGTATGGGAAGAGAATGGGTAATATACAAAATACTATGATGAATATTTATATTATTTTCTATTGGTAGTACTTAGATATAGTCCAAAAGTATTATATGAAGGGTTCAGAATTAAAGTAAACCAAATCTATAAGGTTCATTTCTGAGAAAACGGATCTCGAAGATGACTAGATTCATTTAAAAAACAGTGGACTTGTAATTGTTCTTGCTGTCTGGTGGATACAAATTAAAATATGGACTTGAATCATTATTGTACAGAAGATAAAACATTTCTAATCTACCATGGCAGTGTTAGTGCAAAATGGGCGAAACATGGACATGGTTCACTTTAACTCTGAACCCGTAACTCGACCCCAAATAACACAACTCGTCAGATTTATTTATATGTAAAAGTGAAAAGAAGTTTGGCAGATTAGATGCTGTTTTTCGGAAAAGGTATCAAAGTACTATTTTGGGATGTTTCTTAATAGCTTGTATTAAAAACTGTATTTGTTTGTGTTGAATACTGAAACTTGTTGTAATTAGGTAAATTTCAAGTTGTAGAATCAAAAATTGTTGGATCACATGATTTCAATGACTTTAAATGGTGACATGCATATGGTTGTAAGTGTGTTATGCAGCTTTTGATTGCATGTAAAGCCAGGGGTCAATCTAGGTTTTTTTTAGGGGCCCATTTTTGTGGAAAAAAAATTATTTTTGTGAAAAACTTTTTATCATGCAAAAACTTTCAATTTTAGCAGTCATATTTCTGCATTTTACGTTTAATCAGGGTGCATAGCGTCATGAAAAGTGCTTAAGTTTGAAAAACATTTTTAAGCACCTTAAAAGTGCTTAATTTTGAAAAAAAGGTCCTTAAAAAGTGCTTAATTTTCTCGAAAAGTGCAAAGAAAGCATTCTTTTTTTGTTTCCCCAGACCTTGAATACGATATTGAAAGCATAGTCATAAAGCTTTATTTACCGGATGTATCTAGAAAGAAAACTGACGAAAGGGAAGAATTTGGGGAAGGAATCCTGGGTGAGATAGATCCAGGGATGTCAACACGTGTTAAGATAATGTTTAAAGTCCAGTCAACGGAGGCCCAAAATGGGGATGAAAAGAACATTAAATCTCATATAGTTCTAAAAATTAGTACACATGTTCGTGAGGGATTCCTAATGAACATACTAAAAAAGTCCCTGGTCTTGGGGGAGCTTGCACCACCATATTGGATTTTGACACCCTTTTTCGGTTTTTCTTGAATATCTCGATAACTCTTCAGTTTTCAAATTTCAGTTGATTTACCAAATTAAAGAGCTTGAAATTCCTTATGAATACATGCTTTTATTTTTCTTCTAGCTTTTATAGTTTCTGAGATAATGGGTCTCAAAGTTTGCCGCCATCTTGGATTTCATCCCCCTTTTTGAATTTTTCTTGAATATCACGAAAACTATTCAATTTTCAAATCATATTTGCTTTAAAAAATTAAAGCGCATACAATTCCCTACATATGCATGCTTTTATTTTTCTTCTATCTTTAATAGTTTTTGATATAACTTGTCTCAAAGTGGATGGATTTGTAATAAAGTCTTAGTTGATAGTCCAGTCAACGAAGGGTTGTGGAAAAAAACTCCATTAAATTGTATAGTTCTGAAAATTGGTACACATGTTCACGAGATGCTTCTGTTGAACATACTAAAAGTCCCCGGCCCTGGGGGTGCGGCTCGCGCTGCCATCTTGGATTTCTTCTCCCCTCCTTTTTAAAGTTTGTAATATCTCGAAAACTATTCAGTTTTCAAATTAAAATTGATTTAACAAATTAAAGAGCGTGAAATTCCCTACGAATACATGCATTTATTATTATTCTACCTATAAAAGTTTCTGAGATAATGGATCTCAAAGTTTGCTGCCATCTTCAATTTCACACCCTTTTTCCGTCTTTTTTGAATTTTTCAAAAACTATTCAATTTGCAATTACATGTAATACAACAAATTAATGATCGTAAAATTCCCTACAAATACATGCTTTTAATTTTAAGAGTTTCTGAGATATTTAAGAAAAACTTAAAAAGGGGAATGAAATCCAAAGATGGTAGCAAACTTTGAAGCCCATTATCTCAGCAACTATTAAAACTAGAACAAAAATAAAAGCACTCTTTTGTAGGGAATTTTACGTTCTTTAATTTGTTGTATCACTTGTGATTTGAAAACTAAATACTTTTCGAGATATTCAAGAAAAACTGAGAAAAAAGGGATAAAATCCAAGATGGCGGTAAACTTTGAGACCCATTACCTCGAAAACTATTAAAGTTAGAAGAAACATAAAGACATGTATTTGTAGGGAATTTTAATTGCATTAATTTGCTAATTACAACAAATGTGCAAATGGAATAATTTTTGAGATATTAAGAAACACTTTAAAAAAGGGATATGAAATCCAAGATGGCGGCTAACTTTGAAACCCATTATCTTGGAAAGCATTAAAGCTAGAAGAAAAATAAAAGCATATTTTTGTAGGGAATTTAACGGTCTTTAATTCGTTAAATCACTCAGGGGCAGGGACTTTTGTATGTTCCTCAGGAGACCATCACGAACATGTGTACCAATTTTCAAAACAATATGATTTAGTGGTTTTTTTTTTAAACCCTTCATTGACCGGACTATTAATGACCTTTTTTATGCTCCCTCTTACTTCAACGATGGGTAGCACTGCATATTGAAATACTGGAATGATGATCCCGAAGGGGCAAATTAACTGGTAATTTGTTAATTTTAAGAAATGTTGAAAAGGGTTACAGATTTTTATTGTTAATCTTATAAAAGTTGATTTAATTTTTGATAATGACAATTTGCATTATTATTTTTAACTTTTTTGTAAAATCAAAAATACACATTTAAAATTAAAAAAATATATTTTACAATTTTTAATAAAAACTATGCATTATTATAAAACAGAAATCATCATATGCTTAGAAAATGCATGGATCGACGTATGCATGCATGTACAAAGGTGCTTAATTTTTTTTGGCTAAGGTGCTTAAAAAGTCCTTAATTTTTGCATCAATTTCTCACTACGCACCCTGTTAATATCAAAAATGTTTCATTGACCCAGATATATGCAGTAATTTGATATAATACTGAAAAAACAAATACTAGTATATATATATTGTGCAATGCCTCATTCAAAAGCTTTTAAAAAAGAAGTCAGATTTAAAAAAAATAATAGTGGTTTATTGTTAAAAGTATGTTGAAACATTGGAACTTTCTATTAACAAAACGCTTAATTATGCAGAAACGTGTCTTCACTTTTAAAATCGATTTGATATAGAAAAATAAGGATACGTAATACTGAGCAAATTTTTGAGAATCGTTTTTGGCAGTGGAAAAATTTTAAAAATGGATAATTTTTTCTAAAATGAAATTTTAATTAATTTTCTTCGTAAAAGGGCCATTTTTATGAATATGAATTTTGTGAAGGGGCCTCAAAATGGCCCCAATTTTCGCCTGGATCGACCCTTGAAAGCAGATATATTATTTAAACAAACCATAATTTCTTTTAATGATAAAAGAAAGGAAATATCTTCCTGTAGAACTATTTAAGAAGATTGGCTTGCATTAAATTTAGGTATGAAAGAAAAAAAAAAAAAAATTGGGAAAATATCCTGTAATGTATATTCTTTCTAGCTATATTTGTAATGAATCATGTCTATACCAAACTGAATTGGTAGTAAAATTTCTTTCTTGAACAATTTTTTTATAACCTCAAGGTATCTTAGGTATATCTTTAAGGTATCTTTAAAAATTAATTTATTAGGAACAACTGCAATTATTGTGTAACATTTACACCATTTTTGATTTCGAAATTTAAAAGTGAAATGCTTCAGAATGTAACCATTTGCATTGTATTTGATATCTAAAATGTAAATTTGAATGCATTATTTTTTAATTACTTTTTGTAAGTTAATATTTTCATGTCTCTTTTGAACATAATGTATACTTTTGTTATCCTTCTATGCAAGTTATTTACTTCAATCGATATTATGAATGTAATATTCTCTGAATTTCACGCTCTGAATAGATTGTTTAATATACAACTGATATTGAGGTGAATATTATCTATATCTAATCATATCTTCAGAGATCAATATTATTTTTAATTGATTAAACTATTAATTTAATGTATATTTATATTATTTAGAATGCCCTTGGAAAACAAAATGTGATCCAGTCAATTGGAATTATCCTTCATCAGAGATAGAAAAATTGAGGTATGCTGTTTACAAAGATCTATGGGAAAAGAAATACTACATTACATCAGGTGTAAAATTTGGAGGAGATTTTATGGCATATGAAGGTTTGTTTTAATGTTTTTTTATAACTTTTTTTTGTAACTCAATGTGAAAGTTCACTCAGTCTCTGAATACAGTATCGGGGCTTACGGAACTTCAAGCATTTTCTGAATAAGTATCTGTCTGTCCGAATTGCTCTTTCAAGAATGATGTGTCTGTGATTATTTCATGCTAACAATACTTTATAATCTTTGCCATTGTCATTCTCAAAAGGGTTTCTGATATGTGTATAAATGTCCTTAAGGACATAATAAATATCACATAGTAAAAAATATGGGCCAAAGAAGTGCAGTAGTTTTTAGCTTCTCACTCATTCTGAGTCTCATGGAAATGGCCTTCAGATTATTTATTGTAACTTACATGTGAATAGTATATATAAAGTATAACTTTTAATTATGATTTTGTAATGTTACTTTTCTAGAATGTTTGAATTCAGCTTTCTATATTTATGAATGGAAATTATTTATATTATATTTTTATAAGTGGAAAACAGTAAACTCAACTTCATAACATTTTTATTTCACTAAGAAAGATTATACAAGGCATTATTAAACTGCAATTTTTAGCCCTCTGAGGTTTCTCTAACTTAGGATGGCAATTCAAGTTTAGAATTGGGATTTTCCAATTCACTGTTGTTTATTAACCTTTTGTGTGCCTCAAGCATTTTTTTTTTATCTGATTGGAAAGTGCGAAATAGTGTAAGAGCACTTTCACCTCTTCGGGTCACTTCAAAATTCTCTGAATGGCTTAGGGTTAACTTCTTTGGAGACAGTCAACAGTACTTCGATAACTTCTTTACAAATAAAAAATATGAATGATTTTTTAAAAAAGGAAATTTTTCAACTGACGAAACAATGGCAAAAAGTTATGGAACTTATGTGAGACAGTAAAATTTTCATATGTTTTTGTACCACTTCATTGATATTTATCATAAAAAATCTGCTGAACTTTCCAGATGATCTTGCAGCAGCATTAAAAAACATGATGGAAAATACTACCACAAACATAAGCAGAAGTGTGATGCAAAAAAAAAAATCTTTTAGCTGCTAAAAGTAGAGAAGATAATTAATATATAAATTATCTGTAATAATAAAAAGTTAGTGTGTCTGTCAGTACTCTCCAGGACAGACCATTGGTCTTAGAGCTATCAAGTTCTGCATAGATACATTTTAAAACATGACAGTATGCACCTTAAAGTGACTTTAAAAAATTTTAATCAAACAAAACTTAAGTGAAATTTTGGCATTTTCCAGCAATAAATCCAGAAAATATCTCGCTAGACTGACTTTTACATCATCTTTAAATTCAGAAAATTATCTTTCTAATGGTACTAATGAAATTATAATGCAATATCCCCACATATTATTTTAAAAAATGTTTTTAAATATAATTTATAATATTTTTGTTATAATGAAATTCAAATCATTTTTTTGTTATTACAAATATTTAATCACATGCTTATCTTCCACTATTAAAATAAAGTATAAATATGCTGTTTATTTTGGAATGACACCTGTTCAATACACAAAAAATATTTTTTTACCTTGAAATTTTTTTGGTGTTTTTTTTTTTTTTTTGCTGGGGTGGGGGTAGATTGTGAAGTAATTCCAGTAAAGGAATGAAACTGTTGTTCTTTCCCTTTGTATAATTTGATCTATAAAAATATATTAATACTCTTTTCACTTGAACACCTGCTTTCTTATTGTAGAGTGTTTAATTTTTTATTGAATCTGTAAACAAACCACTCTGAAAGATTACTTAAATTATGAAGCGTATTCAGGAACACACACACAACTCTGATACTGAACGATTTTTTTTTTTAAGTATGCTTCAAATTATTAGATTAATTAAATTTCCATAATTTTTGCACTGAAGCTGAAATTTTAGAGATTGCAAGTCCATAATTAAGGGTGCATGGTCATAATGAAGAGAACAGGTGCAATGCTTTCAAAATAAAGAGGATTAAATGTGTGTCATAATTTAAATTAAGAAAATATATTTTTTGAGAGAATAATACAGATCAAGCTTATGCTCAGGAGGTTGAACTGAAATGAAATTCCTGATGAATAAGCTTGTTTTCAAAGGCAGCTATGAAAGTAATAAAAGCTGAGGGTTTCTGTAGTAATAATTGTTACAAATATGTTCAGTATTTCAGCTTATTTATATTTTTTTTACAAAAAAATCCTTTTATCTAATTTCCCGATTTTAACTTAGTGGGACAATAAATCAATGAAAATACCAACTGATATTATTACTAAAATATATTCTTCTGATTTCACTTTACAGGAGATCCTCTGAAATACCATGCTTTGTTTATAATAGTCTGCTTGTGCCGAGGACAAAGATTTCAAGGTTATGACCTAGTAACTTATGGAAGATTAGGTCACCAAGTGAAGAAAACTGTTTCTTTAGCTTCGCTGAATGATCGTGGAGAAGTTGATTATATATCGCTTAGCTGGGAAAATGAGATGACTTGAGTCTGTTTTGCTAAATATATGGAATCTTTAGTTGTATATTTGTATAATAAAATATTTGTATTCCCACCTATAAATTTGTTCAGAGTATATTTTTTCAGTTATATTCATTTCATTATCATGTAAGTACATCTTGCTATTATTTTCATTAACACATTTTATTTTTTATCTATTTTATAAAAATGTACAGATTTATTAAGAGATTATCTTTAGATTAAAATTTATGAATGAGCCATCTATCTATAATATAAAAGCCGTGCGAAGTCGCTGATGCTGAAGAATGTGGGCGTAACTACGTGCCAAAAGAGATTAAGACCAGGCGCAAGTGTGGTTGATTTCACATCTGCAGCGTGCGCTTTCTTCGTTAGAGTGGCTCTCCCAGAAGGGTTTAGGGAACGGGGAGTGGTTTCTTAGAATTCAGAGAGTGCCAACTGTCATTGCGGTTTTTGAAAAGGGAAGTGAATTTTCCCTTATCTGTGAAAGAGAAGCTCGGGCATTCCCATATTTTGAGGTCTTTTTATTCCAATGGTCTTGAGAATATTCGTTAACCGTTCTTACACTGAAAAAGGCTCCCTTTACTTAGATTTGCATTCTTCAAGTATTGCAAATCTTTTAGTACATATATAAAAGAGCAATTTTTTTCTTAATGCATGCACAGACTGTTCGACTTACCAGGACCAAATTTGGCACACTGATGGATTAGCACAAGAGGAAGCTAACACTGCAATATTTTAAAGCTCGAATTAGATTATTTAATTTTAAATGGTAAATTCGGGTAATTTTGGCCATTTTTTTTATCATTCATGAAGAAAAGTTTATACTTCCAGGGTTTAAATTTATTAGTTTTTGCCTTTTTTCTTTTGATGTTTTATTTCTCTTTAAATATTATTCTTTTTGAACTGTATTAAAGGAAGTTGTTTCTAGCATTTCCCAACAATTTTATTTTTTATTACTCTTCATATATTCTTTTTTTTAGCCATACTAAACTTAAGTTAGTTGAAATAAAGTTTTATTTTGAAGATGGATTTTTGTTTCATCGATTGTCTATATATTTGGAGAAAAAGAAGCGGAGTAGTGGGCCACATGAAAATATTTGTATCCCAAGCAACGCCAGGTTATTAGATAGTATTTCATAAATTTCAATTCATGAAACTTTGTAACATGGCATGAAGTTTTTCTAATAAAGCTGTAATTTAATTTAAAAATTCTGTTATATATATATATATAAATGATGGATGATGACAAGAGATTTTAGATGAATTGTCAGGTGAAGGAAAACACAAAACTTGCCCTAGTGTTTTTTCATTAAACCAATAATTTCTAACAGATTTGATCAGATGAACTGTATCAAATAAAAAGAATAACTTATTATCAGGCTATACAAGGTTTCCTTGGCACATCTGGGTGAACATATTTCTATTAATTCTATTGTTGTCAGAAATTAAACATAAAACATTGTACTTGCAATCATTTAACAGTTTTAGGACCTTCAGAGTTTGGGAATAAAGGTCATCAGCCGTTTGATTCTTCATTGGGAACTAAGGCAACTATTTCTCTATATTTTGAAAATAAAGATGTTATCATGAATGCTTGAATAGTATTAGCATTTTCTGCTTTTCCTCCTTTATAATTTAAATCCAGATTTACATAAATTTCCTGTATAAGAAGGCAGATAAGTTTTTCATGGGGAGACAACATTTCATTCTTTTAAGGTACATAATGTGATTATTATTGGAAACATTACTTGGGCCCTTTAAAACATTGGATAATTTTTTAATGCATACAGGATGAGGTAAAATTAAAATTTTTGAACTACGTATAAAACTATAAGCAGCAGGATACCAAAAATAAAATTTTGCTGCAAGAAGAAACTGTAGAATAAATGTGCTTAGATGATAATGTTAATTTTAGTTATTCAATTATTACACTGAAGAATAAAGTCTCATCACTGTTATCTTGCTGAGAACATGCATCTTTTATCAAATGTATTGAATTTTCTTGTTTGGTTTAAATGCAGCTAACCAACTCAACAAGCTATCAAATTTTGTCCATTGATCACATTTATTATGTTCTCCCAATATAAAATGGTAAGATTTGGTCTTTAACAACACAGAATCATGCCAAATTTCTAGTTAAATCCTTATAAATTTTCATGGAAACAACAATACAAGAACACTGGTTAATGTCTAGCCTGTAACATACAACGAAATTATCTGTTCTTATGTGTAGCCATCCATCACCAAGTTTCTTAGCATACATTTCCTGAAAAATTTCAAAAGAATTAACGGTGTCATTCGTGCACCATTCTGCAAACTTTTGTTCATCTCTCAGTTTCAAGACAGTTATCCGTTCAGATGGAGATTTTCTACTAGTAAATGGCTCATGAGAAAGGCAAGAAGGTTGATTAGGAAATATTGATGGATATGCATCATCGATTAACTTTGGAATTTTCCTCGATACTACCGTCATCTCTAACGACACGATCTTCTTTAATAATGAATTGTGAGCTAAAATGTTTTATGCAAACTACAGCAGTTGAACTAGGAACAAAATCTGCCCTATTAATGCTCTTTACCCACTGGTTTTTTTCTCGTTAAATCTTTAGGAAAAGTGAACGATGAGACATAATTGTATGTATTATTGTAATTAGAATTACAACCAGGAAACCAACATTTTCCCCCTTTGCCCATAATAATTAAATTGGTGTTTCCTAATGTGGGGCAAAGGCTCCACAAGCGGGCAATTGAATTGTTAGGAGGGGCAATTTGAAAATGGAGAAAAACCTAAATCAGATGGATATAACACAGCTGGAAGATTTAAGACTAAAGCTAACTAAATTGGAACCAAACTTAAAATCTCTTTGCATCAAGTGCAAAGATCTCAATAAATTTAAATAATTACTAATAACTAAAATAAAATAGAAAATATTTCATTAAACTATTTTTAACTCAAATTTCAATTTTATATGTTTTGAAAATTTACTTACTGTGTTTCTAAACAATTTCCTAGTGATTTCTTTCTAAAACCTATGAATTTAGTTTCTTTAGTCAACAACTGAATTTTTGAAAATTAAAAATTATGTACATGTTACATAAGGAGCATAAAAATTTAAGAAAGGCTTAAGTGGGGCATAGTACAAAAAAGGCTGCGAAACAATGAGTTAAATGGAATGGAAAAAAAAAATCTATAACTTAAGAAGTAAAAACATTTCCAATCCAATGCATGCTACTTTACACTATCAGTATATATGAAATAATTATTTATGAATTACTTGTTTCATCTTTGATAATAAATAAGAAATTACTGCATTAGATTTATTTTATTTGTGTTTCAAAAATACGGTAACTATGAGCCGTAAAATTTCGTTTTGCAATGCGACCCTTCAGTAAGAGAGTTGATTTCCTCCGTACTTTAGGCTTGCACCACAGACCGACACCAACACTAATTTGTACCCATAATTCTATACTAAAATTCTAAAGAAATGAAAGAATTTTTTAGGCTCTAGTACTCAGACATGCATAAATGATTGACAAAAAATATGACTATGAAATAATTGATAGTGTAGAGATACTAATAAATAAGAAATTAAAGCCTCAAAAAGAAAAAAGACTTGTTACCATATGAATTAAAAAAGTCAAAATCATTCCAAATGTGCAATCAAAGTTAACATAAAGATAAATTTCTTGCATAAAAATAACATAAAAGCCAAATACTTACTTCAATATTGAAATTCCATTAAAAAACACATGCACAATAATATATACAACCCACACCAACACAACCAAAGAGGCTTTACACTGTGACATCACAGCAGTCTAGATTTTGAAACATTCAGGCCTGGAGAAAGAAGAGAAGAAAAATGTGCACGGCCTCGATTCAGCCTACTTAGCATTTAAAAAACTCAAAGGTATTTATATCATACTTGGTTGAAAAACGACCAGTAACAAATTTAGCTTTTGTTTCATGCAGTATTATTACTTCTTAAATAGGTATTTTATTTCATTGTTGATCTTGGGGTGTGAGAAATATTTTTTTATGGAATGTGATAAAGACTGAAAATAAAATTTATCAGCATACGAAATGTAATTTTCCAACTATAAGTTTTTTTATTGCATCAAAAAATCAATGCACTAGAAGAGTGTGAAAACATTGTATGGATTGACACATACAAATGGAAGTTGTATCCAATATAAGGAAGGTACAGAAGATAAAAGCTTTAATAGGTATTTGAAAGGGTCTTTTTATTAAAATGGAATGATATAGAAATTTAAGTTACTCAAAATTATATTTATTTAACCTGAAAGTATTAATGTTATGCCTCAATTTTCATAAAGTAAATGAAATAAATATGGCATAAAATATTTTATTATAAAAATAGCATAAATAACTAAATATTCATGATTCACACACAAATAAATATACAGCATTAAATCAAAACATTCTGTCAATGCCAAAAAACAGTGAATAAAAATTAGTCACATACATAAAATTATTACAATATTAAAAATTCCATAACACAAAATGATGAATTAAAATTTCATAAAATTATCAGATTCCTATGCTTGAAATGCATAGGAAAGACTTATAATCTTTAGTATATTTTATGTCTGACATAAATTGGTTTCATTGGTACAGAAATACTATTGTATGTTTATGAAATTCAGTAAAGGATACTCTTTTCAAAAAGAATTTCCACATGATGAAACTAAAAATTTCTACCCATATAATTACACATCCTTATCTATGCATGAAAAAATATTCTTAATAACTAAAGACATGTTACAATGCATAAGTTCAACGGTATCAAAATAATACATATGAGGGATGAAAGACAAAACCATGTTATTTAAAGTATAAGAAATATATATATAAAAGGGCAGTGCATAATGTACAAAATTCAAGTTAATGTTAAAAAAATAAAAATCGGTACAATTCTAATGTAAGTCAATTTTGCATGCTATATGGTTAAAATAACAATCATTGCATCTCTCTCTTAAACTCTTGGAGAATAAATAACATTATTATACAATAATAAATACATTGTATATAAAAGTGGTTTCTAAAAAATAAAGCTTACAAAATTCATTTGTAAAAACATATATTCTAAAAGCAAGTCCAGTAACATTCCGTCACCATAAAACAGAATTTTATTTTTTAAAAATGTCATCAATCAAAGATATCAATTTTAAACAAGTATAAAATATTCTGATGCAACATTTAAGTGGAACACAGGCAGTTTTTTTATTAGTACTGCTGTCTTTTAGAAAGTATATTACCATTAGGTAGGTAAATCTTGTTCCGTGATTTAAATTCTAAAATTTAATATATGGTTTTTGATTCTTCTATTAAAAATTACTACAATTCTGTTTTAATTGGTATAAAACTTAAGATTAAACTCTCTTTAATTATAATAAAATTATTCCATCTCATTTTAATATATACTCTTCCTTAAAGTTTTACTCATTTCTGTAAAGCATTAATTGAATATGCTTTGTTTTAAAGAATTGAAAATATAATATAATAAATAAACTACTAAATTTAAAAGAACACTATATAAATAATACAAGAATAATTTATATATTTACACATTAATGGCAAATGTATAAGAAATACAGAACAAGGTTTATATAAAAAAAATAGTCAGGTTTCACTGAATTATGACACAAATTTTATAATCAAATTTTAATAAAATCTCATTTATATTTAGAACTAAATTCATATTCAAGTCTTCTATCAATTCATTTATTTCAAATTAATTTATACATGAAAAAATAAAATTTTAAAAACGATTCATTTATACAAAAGGCCACTATAAGTATTTTCTGATTAATTTAAAATTTATTTTACTCAACACACTTCTCAATCTGAGATTTATCTATATATAAAGATATAGAATCAAAGTAGTGAAGGAATCGATTACTTCTTTTGCCACTTTTCGTCCGCCTTGATAGTTCTTCTCGACATATTATTTTCAATGTACTTAAATAGTCCAGATTAAAAGCAGTCTTATTTAACATATGACTAGCTGAAAATTCTGAAGCTATGCTTTTTAACTGTGCATCAACTTTAACTTCATTTTCATCATCACAATTCATAAAGGGATGTTCAAGAACTAGCATTTTGTTGTCATCATTTTTAAATTCAGTACTTGAAGAATACTTATTCTGGGCAAGCTGAAGTCCTAGCATCTGTATCAGAGATACCATGTCCAAAATACAGCTGTCGGAACAGAATTCGCTTTCTTCACTGCATGCTGGTAAACCTAGACTCCATATTCGATTTCTTTCAGGTTGAGAAATCCATTTCATATTTTTATAGAAACACCCCTTTAATGAATCAGTAAAAGAAAAGTGTTCTAATACATTAGAGAAAATAAATAAATCTTCCGAAGAGCTTCCCTCTTGTAATCTTTGCTTTTTAAGTTCAAATATTTTACAAGCTTCTTTCCATAAATCAGACTCACCAATACCATATTCATGTTTCGTATCCAAACTTTCTATAGAATCACAGTCATGTTTACTGGTTCTTTTTGTCACTGACTGCCATGATCTGACAATATTGGATGCATCTGTACCATTTAAAATTGTAAATAGATTGCTATGAAGCAAATCATAACCAATTTTATGATATTCCGATATCATTGAATAAGAATTTGGAAATTTATTTTTTAAAATGAGGAGAATAAAGTCAACTGCATTGAAATTTAATGATCCTAAAAAGAAAGTATTTGTACTGAAAACTTCACTAGATTCTATAGATGTATGCAAGTCGCAAGGTTGTGACCAAAATTGTGCATGTAGCAAATTTCTTCTCACATCTCTGGAATTATTAATGAGTAATTTCATGTTTAAATTTGAATTTTTTCTGCTGTATTTTTCATATTGGCCGTTGATTTTCTCTATAGCCACCTCTTCAACCATTTGTTTCAAATACAAAACTCTAATATCTGAATCTAAATTTGCTTTTACTACAGCTAAATTTCGACTGACTGTAAATATTACAGGCTTTTTAGATATTTTTAAAAAATTTCTAATTGTGCTCCACAAACCTTCATCTTCTTGAAATACAACATCAATGTCATCAAACAAAATTATAGTTCGAGTTGAAATCGATCTTGATGTTGAAGGAAACGATGAATCATTGGGGCAGGCAGCTGTAGACTGATGTTGCTTACTAACAGTTTTCTTGAGCTTTTGATTTTCATCAGAATTTTTAGTAACTGATTTCAATTGGAAGAAATTTTTCATAGTTGATTTCTTTTTCACAGTTTCACCTTCAACACTTTTCTTTCCCTTTTGCAAATAATCAGCAATGTCCTTTTTAGCTATTTTATTCTTCTTGGGCTTTGTTAAAGCATCATCTTCATCATACTCCTCATAAGTCTCTTTTTGAAAATTCACACCTGCAGTTTTTATATTTTCTACATGATAAGATTCAAGGGCTTCTTTCAGTTGATGACTAATGTTACGGCCATTGCGACAAGAAGAAGCATTGACTTCTAAAACTTTAAATCCATGATCATTAGCTAAAGAAAATACTAAGCTGGTTTTACCACAACCAGGAGGTCCCATAATGATAATGCTGTTTGATAAACCTTCTGCTTCTGAATCATTACTATCAGATGAAAAACTATCAAAGCTGTCATCACTATCATTATGTTTAGATTTATCATTCTTAGTAAATCTTGACTTCCATTGTGAAAGCCACAGATTCAAATCACTAATAGTGGATTCACTAACTCCTTCTTTAAGGTTGTAATCATTTGATATATCTGTCCAAAGAATGTCATTAGTTTCATAGATGTGCTCAATTTGGGTGATTTCATTGATGTTTTGAGTAGGTGAAACCATATCTGCTTCATCAGTACTTTTTATATCTGTCAAACCAACCATTTTATTCCATAAAGGTATATTTATTTCATTTGTAATATCATCTTCCTTTAAAAAATACTTGGAAACACTAGAATCAAATTCCTTATCCAAAGCATAACACTGAGTAATAAGAGGAAAAGAAAGGCACATTTCAGGTGCTTTTGAAGATACATTGTTCCCCTTTTTCCTAGGCATTGTTGCTGTATTTTTCTCCTCTAAGGTTTCAGTTTTATTCATAGATTCTAAGTCTGCAGATTCTGATTGTTTAACAATTTTCGCTTCAACTTTTAAATCATCAGTATCTGTAATTTCAACAATAGAATCATCAGATATTTCTAGTGTTTCTAAATCAGAGATTTTCTTTTTCAAAACCTTACTGTTATTTTTCATTTTGCGATTATTTTT
Source organism: Araneus ventricosus (assembly GCA_013235015.1). NCBI lineage: Eukaryota > Metazoa > Arthropoda > Arachnida > Araneae > Araneidae > Araneus > Araneus ventricosus. Next base: position 298,394 of record BGPR01000225.1, read on the forward strand.
AGTCTGTATTTTCTCATCATTTGAGTTATTTTCTTCAAATAAATCATCCACTGAATCATGTGCAACAGAAGCTCTTGAAGATTTTGGAGTTTTAGCATTATTCTTCGTCCTCTTTTTTGCTGAAGAATTCAACTGTGAAATGCTCTTCTTTTCTACAACAGCTATCTGTGATTTAGAAAATAACGGAAAAAGCTTTGTTGGATTAATTTTCTTTAAGTCAGCATCATCTTTCTTTTTCTTAAAACACTGACGACTTTGAGGTAGCAGTTTTAAAGCATCAGTTTTCGTCTTATTTCGCTGTAACTTTTTTTTAACACTGGTACATTTCTTCGTTGCTGCATTATCAGAGTTTGTACATGACAAAGAAGTTGCAATATGGCTTGTATTATTGTTGCTTTTGATTTTTTGAGATCGAGTAACTCGCATACTACTGACTGCTGCAGAATCATCAGATTTATTTAGTTTTCGCTTCCGATGAGTTCGAACAGGATGAATAACAGAGACAGGGTTACGATCAACTACTTTCATAGATTCATCAACTATTATTTCAATTGAAGGTTCATGAGAAGTTGCAAGTGCATTATCTTTCATTATACTTGGTTGCTCAGTTTGTACATAGTCGGTAGAATCATTTGATAGTACCTTGGTTTGAACACAGTCCGTAAAATCATTGCATAATTGCTCAGATTGCATACCATCTGTAATATCATCCGATAGCTGCTCAGTTTGCATACCATCTGTAACGTCGTCAGACAATTGCTCAGCTTGCATACCATCTGTAATATCATTCGATAGTTGCTCAGTTTGCACATCATCTGTAACATCATCAGATAGTTGCTTAGTTTGCTGTACACAGTCCGTAATTTCATTGAACAATTTATTTTTTTCTTTACCTTCAGGTGATGATTTTGAAGTTTTTACTAAACTGTGAGAACTACTGAATATGGGAAAAAGCTTCAAAGCTCCTGCAGGTTTTGTCATTTTAATATTCATTTCATTATTAACTTCTGGAGATTTTGATTCAGCTGTGGTATTTGGATCACCCTTTTTCAAAATTTTACATTCACTTTTAATTTTAAAAAAGGAATTAGATCTACCAGTATTGCCTTTCACATTCTTTTTCTTTTTCAATGGCATTAATTTATCACCCTCTGAAGAAGTGTTGATGAAGTCTGAGCAATTTCCATTAGTAATAGGAGTTTCTTTTACTTTTTTACATGAATCCTGTCTCTGGTTATTTTCAGTATTTATATTATCAGGTTCTATTAGCATTTGATCAGTTTCTAGCACTTCTTCATTCTTAACTAATATTCTGTTGATGCAGATTGCTGTAGTTATACCAGAAATAACTTTAGAATCTTCTTCAACATCACCAGCAACCTCTTTTTGCTTTTTTACTGGAGAAAGCACATGCTCGTTACACTCTGTTCCGTTAATTTTATTTATTTTTGTTTGATAAACATCATTATGATTTTGTGAAGACTTTTCTGCAAGCTCAATTTTTGGTTCTGTATTAATTGAAATTTTTCCAGGCGACAATATCTGTTGAATCCGCAGTTTTGGCGAGGATGTGAATATGGGGAAAAACTTCTTTTCAGCATTTGATATTACATTTGTTTTTATTTCACCCACCGGAGCCTCACAAGAAACAAGTTTATCTTTTTTCTTAGTAGACATTTTAGCACGCTTTTGAGGCCTCATTTCTTTAGTAGAAATCTCTGGAATCTCAGAAGGAACGAGTTTGTCTCTTTTCTTAGCGCGCTTTTTGGGCCTCAGATCTTTAGTTAAATCCTCCGGAATCTCACAGGGAACGACCTTGCCTTTTTTCTTAGCAGACAATTTAACGCGCTTTTTGGGCCGCAGATTTTTAGGAGAAGCCTCATCCATGTCTAAGAATTCATCTAATTTTTCATAGTTTTCTGAATAACTTTTCACATTAGAGATCCTAGCAGATGATCGGAGTTTACCGCATTCCGAACCAACTTCTACAGCTGCCATGACTTTAAAATTAATCTTTATGAGGAAAAACAACACATTACACTTTTCCACATAATCACAAACATTTGCACTAGAAATTTACGCGCGCTAATTACTACTGGATTCTCATACTAATGCATCGATTCACACACGGCGGGAAAACTTTTTGTTTACCTGAAGGGAAACAAGAAGTTTAGTTGTATGTTCTCTATACTGACATGTTAATGGTCATTTCGTACATATCGCACTGGAACTGTCTGACGGTTATAACATATCTAAATGAAATATTTCAGATTATAGATTAGTGAATAATGCATTCAGGATTTTATTTTCTAATCCAATTTTCCTAAACTTTACTAATGATTCCCTCCCCCTTTTCTTTCCATCCCTAGTGCGACCTATTTTCAATCAGAGCTCAACAACAAAATAAAATTAGGCAAAAGAGACCCATATAAATTAAGAAATTTAAAATGAATTTAAGAGTTTCGGGTCATAAAAATCAGTTTTTCTTTTATTCAAAACATAAATGTCAAAATATATGGAATGATTTCCTTTTCACATCTGGCTGGTATTTATTTTGAGTTCAGTTCAAAGATACGGTACAGAGAAACAGAAACCTACTCCTTTTGTTGTGAGATACGGTACGAATTTGTCCAATGAGGCCATAAAAACGAATTAAAAGTCGACTTGAATTTAAAGTTTTGAGTCAGTGATACTATGGATTTGGATCACTTTGTTTTAAATGCGGCTTATAATGATTTAGACATTACTATGTTCTTCAAGTTTCTTAATTGTACAGACTTGAATTAATTGTTGAATATGAAATGCACAGACTTCCAAAACTTAAAGAGCAATATTTTTCCAAAATCTGCTTTTATAAAATCGGCCATAGAATTAGTAAATTTATGATAATCTGTTTCTTTATTGCGTGTCCTGTCAGAAATAAGTGGAAGAGAAGTCGAGATAAAGCAGACAAACGGCAAGCACAAATTTCAAAACAAGCAATTGGCATCAACAAATTTAATTTTTCTGAAACATACTGCATCGTTTAACGATATAAAATAAAGATTTTGCATCCACCACTCGATCTTTAAAAAAAAAAAAATACCTATAATGTGAATAAGTGATACTACCTACCTTACGAAATCCAGTTTGAAATTTAAAAAGCAAAACTAATTTCAGAACTAAATTTATTGCTATGTTACATGAAAGTCAATACATGATTTTTACATAAGGTTGTTAGTTATATTTAAGTCCTGAGGGCTATTTTGAAACGGACCTAGTTATTTTAAAGCATGGTCAGAAGACGAGGGCAACCGGTAAGCTGGCGCCCTCTCCCCAAACTTTTGCTCCACATCAGCGGGAAGATATGCATAAAATCGTTAAGAAGGAAGGCACTGAAAAATAAGCTTTCTCTTACTCATTGTACTTGGAAGTGCATTCTATAGGACTACCCTGATAGAATTTTAGTATGGGAAAAAAATACCAATCATTGACTAAACCAAGGAAAAGAAATTTATCTTGCTAAAATCCATATTTTTAAAAATATAATTTCAAAAATAACTTTTCCCACAAACCATTGGAAAGTTTTTAAAACTGTGATTTAAAAAAAGTAAAAGTACCGATTTAATTTATAAACTAAATTATACTAAAATGATGCAGTTATACTGTAAACATATATAAAAAATTACAAGGCTTGAGTTTGTTAAGTAGTTTCAGAAATCGCACAAATATTGCATGTATCTTAACTTTAGAAGGCCTGATTAGATTTTATAATTGTTTAGTACATACAATATTAAGCTTAATGATGCACAATAAATAAAATAATGCTCAGTTGCATAATTATGGAAGAGTGATAAATAAATTAACAAATACTACAAATGCAATGTTATGACTGGACCTAATAAAATTACTTTAAATATGCATATCTTAATTGTCCCATTTTTAAACTACATAATGCTGCATGACCAACACGCTTCAGGCCCACAAACCCTTGATTTTCTAATTATAACTGTAAAACGCTAAAGTACAAGTGGTTGAAGCAAAATCATATCCTTAACATTCTCTGACAATTTATTCATGTTGAGATTGAATTGTGTAATTTAGTTTTGATTTCTATTGTTTTGCATTTCTTCCTATTCAGATACCTAGAGATGTAGTAAAACCAGAGGACATTGGAATGCTGTTCAGGCACTGCTTTTTTTTTTTTTTAACAAGAAATAATTCCGGGAATCTTAAATAAGCACAATCTTTGTCATTCGGTTAAAACGTTCCGACACTGCTTAATTTGTAACTATACCATACCTATTTTTGCTCGTTCATTCTATTATGAAATTGAATAACTTTTTTCGAAACTTCTTTATGTAAATATATTTTATGATATTATGAATTATTCCTTTTGGGTTGTGAAAGCATTTATTTTAAACATTCCATTTAATACTTTCCAAACCCTAACCATGAACTGTCTACTTTTTCTGCCATCAATAATTTCTTCTCAACCGCAAGGGTTTACTCCAACTTTGATCCATGTACTTAATTCATGCCCAAAATGCTTTGTAAGCCAAAGCTATTATAAAGAAATATCAGAATTTTACAACAGTACTTAGTGCACAAGGTCACTCAATTCAATGGAAATTAAATATGTAACAAAAATAAACTCAATTTCAAATCAAATACAGATTCAACCTTAATTTAGTTTTATTATATACCTTTGTGGTAGTACATTGTTAGAAGGTGGTGAAATATTGTTTGATAAATTTATTTTTTTACACTGTTTCAGACCTCTGTCTTATTAAAAAGTTTTGAAATGTTTCTTAAGTAACGTATAGGTTTAGTATCATTGAAAATGTTTCTACTGAAAGCTTTATCTTGTTGGTAACTCTCCAGTACAAGCTTGTCAAACTCATAGCCTAGCAAAGTATATAAGAAAATTTTTAATCAAAATTTTGTTGCTTAGTTTTTAAAATTATTAATTATACATAATTATCAATTACAAACCACAACAGTTGCTAAGGACCAACTACTAGTCATGTTAGATTAACCTAGTTTTCCCTACCAATAGCTACCCCCCAAAATAGGAAAGATGGTAGCAGAAAAGAGATGCCAGGTGTCGGAGAGAAAGCATTAACTTTAATATTGTTCTTTGTTATACTGCATTTTCGAAATAAACCTATGTTTCTATGAAATTTGAATTTTCCCCCTTTTTTTGCAGTCTACACCAACTTAGACTTTATGTACCCCATGCTAAACATTTTGACATGCTTGCTTCAGTACTTCATGAAACATTGTACTCCAAACCCATTTTATACAAATTAGTACAAACATGAGTGTCTTTTTCTATTATCATTCTTGTAAACATGTATCTAGTGAATTAAATTGCATTGTATCATTTTGAAAGATATGCATATAACAAGGAATTTATAAAAGTCAGCTCTGGCTGCCTTTCAAAAACTCATCCTCTTTTTATCAAACCAGCTAGTCGCAAATACACCAGTAACACCAATCAAGCTCTTCCCACCATATTATTGTACTTACTTTTTGCAGCTTCCATGCTAGTGATTCTGCACATATGTACTTGGTTTGACTATGCATTTCTTAAAATTGAAATGTCAAGATGGAAGATTATCATCTAAGAATACACATATAAAAAAAACCCGCATGCCACAAACTGAAAATGAATGTAAAAACTTTTGCTTTCTATTTTCATAAAAAGGATTAGTCCCAACAAATAAAACTTAAAGCAAACATGCTGAAGTATAGGCGATAAATGTCCAAGAACTCCAGCAAAATTCACCCAACTAGAGACAAGATTCAACCACTGGGTGTTTGGAAAATTTGTTTGTGAATCAATTTGAGAAGTCAGTTTTTTAATTTAAAGAATTGAATATGCATCTTTATTAATGAACAGTATAATTTTAAAAATGCAGTTCACAATAATTGCATCAAATTTTAAGTACATTTATTACAAAAACATTAAGATACATTTCCATAAAGACAAAACATCATAACAGAAGAACATCATACAGACTTTCCCTTACAAAGTAAGAGAAAAATTACTAACATTGAAAATAGTTTTAAAGAATTTCAAACATACATAAATTATTTCAGAATGTTTTGTATTTAAATAGGTTTTTCATGAAAGTATGAAATTTAAATTATCTTTGCAAAATATTGCTTAAAAATCAATACTTAAATGTTTTATTTTTTTATTTATTAATTTGAACTGGAGACACAAAACTCTGATCAGCCTTCTTGATCAGATCTCCAAATATAACACATCACCCCAGTTATTGACTTGATTATCACCTTTTGTAAATTGTAATTATTCACTAAACAGTTGCCAATTTTGTATGAAAAAATTAATTTTTGATTAACTTTAAGATTTATTATATAAAACACATTTTTTGAAAATATCAGTAAATAACTAGTTAAAAAAAGAGCTAATATAATTGTTATTTAAAAGCATAAAACATTTTATGCAGAAATATGTAGTTGTAAAATGTAAACAAGTGTTATATACATTCTAAAAAGTATTTACATTCTTTGTTTCAACTATTTTAAAAACATGAAAAGGACACTTTTAAACCCTGCACCAGACAAAATTTTTCAGTTTTACATTCTGACTAGAGCTTATGGAACAAATTTGATGATATGTAACTTAACATATTGTAGTGACAAAGAGAAAATGCAAAAAGCTTTCACAGACGTTTCAGATTTTTCTTACTTTTCTTGCTACCAATTATTATTGATACAGTTTGTTTCGAACAGCTATGATTTCTTGCAACCAACGGGCTCAGACAATTCCCACAGAAAGCATAAAAGCAGTTTGTACATGAATATTTGTCATTGTTTTGACTTTTAGCTGCAAATTCACACCTGGGACATTTTTTCAATATCCCATCTTTAAGTTTCTTCCCTTCCTGAAAAAAAAGATTGGATAATTAAATCAGCATTTATCCCTCACTGTTAGTAAATCTCGGATGTAATAACACACTAAATAAGATTTACTACAAGATATTATTTTGGAATGTTGCTTAATCACTACAAACATTTATCCTTTAAAGAACAAGTAAAAATATCTTATTTTAATTCAAATTTAATTACAGATATAATGAGTTTTTCAGCCAGGATTTCAAACATAAAGAAATGTTATGCTCCATACATAGAGGCTGTTCTAGAGGTGAATCTTGTTCTTTTTTTGCTTCACTAGAATAGAACCTTTACTAAGTTGTCATAGTATAAAATATATCATTATTTCCCCCCGAAAACTCTGCTTTTGGTCCTGTTTTTACCCCTCTGACAGCATCCTCTCTTGGTAATAATCTAATCTGTTTTTACTTTTTGTTTGATATGTTAGCCTGCTTCTCCTCTTCTACGGCCTCTGTGGAATTTGTGATAATCTGTTGTGTCTGGCTCTGCACGAACCATCAATTTGGTTACCTCGGCTTCCCAGACGCAATAGTAGACTTGTTGGAATGGTGAGACAGCATCATTTCAGTCAAGAACATTGCAGGAAAAGGGTGGATCAGTATAGTAATATAGAGTTGGTGAATATGCATTATCCTACTGTACTGCAATGGATAAATTGCAGTAGGCATGTGCTGCAAGCACTTCAAAACCAGATCTCACCCCTGAATATTTTCCTGTAAAGGCAATCAAAATCTCTGATGTATGAAACATCCTAAACAACTTAAATCTTAACGAGTTTGAGATTCAATGTGTTGCCATCACCAAACTTGCATCAAGGAGAATGGAAGAAATTCTGAGCAACTACAGTACAAGTTGATTTGTAGTTTTCTCCTTATGTGCCTTGCTGTGTTTCATATTTTATTTAACTCATCATTAACACCATACAGTACTTATAGTTATTTTGCACTGTATAGTTATGTTTCTGGGTACAACTTCCTTTGAAAAAATTGTTCACTGTGATTTGATGAGCAATGCACAAGCTGTGCATGACCTTTTGGGATATACTGAATGCATTTTAATTGAAGCATAAACAGATTCATTCTAAAAAATGGCTATATTTACAATATTTTAACTACACTCCAAGAATGTTTAAGCCATGAAATTTCAAAATCTTATTGAAGTTAGTGATTTTTGAAAATAAATAAATTTAATATGCATGTGAACATGCACAAGTTTTTTCTGAAATCCTAATAAAAGAAAAAATTCCCATGGTTTTACTCTTTTAAGTTTATTTCAAATTGGTAATCTCAATATTATACATCACAGCTTATCTCAGAGTTTTAATATTTCTAAATTTATTTTTATAACGATATTTTGAGTACATTTGATAAAATCATAAATAATAGAAATTTTGCAAACAAATCACAAGTTTCTGAACTTGGAACAAGCAGAAAAGAAATTACTTTGCAATACATTTCCCCATATATTATAAAATCATTCCACTTCAGAGGATTTTGATCATGTCTGAATATTGAAAAAATTCTGTATAATCAATTTTTGCACATAAGATAATTTATTTGCAGGACTATGATGATTATGCATAAATACTAATTTTGATTATAAGAACTTATTCTAAGGAAAGTAGAAACTTTAAGCACTACTTTGTTGAAATTCTCAAAGGAGGTTTTCAGGGAAATAGGCTTGGTTTACTAATCCAGATTATATAATCCTATATTTTTAACCCCCAAAGCTAAATTATAGTGATCTACCTAAAAACATGAACTTCAAAAATCAGAAATTCCCATTTTTTTCCTTACTGGGCAAGGATGAAAATTGTAAGGGTGAGAGTAAAACGGAAAAAATATTGTTTTCTTTGTTTTAAAATGCAATACACTCTTAAAACTTTTGAATTCTTATAATGTACTTCCCCATTTTAACAGTTTTTTTTTTTTTTTTAAATCAAGATCAGCAGGGATTATTATACAGCCAATTCAGTTGCTTCTAGTGAATTTTCTGATGTTAAAAAGCTTTCAACTTCTAAATATTTTACTAATTCTTTATCTTTTAATAAATAGAAAATATTCCAGGAAAACTAATGTTAAGATGTTTCATCCTTAAATACTAATTTAATCACGTATCTAGTTTGAGTATGAGCAAATTTAATTTAGGCTTCAAATTCGAGAAAAGTGCCATCACTTATTGTTTATGAAACAGGGAAAATTTGATATTCAAGATTTAGGATAACGAAGGATTAAGTATATAGAGATGGGAAAAAAAAAAAAAAAAATTACAAGTTTTATCAATGTACAATTTTTGTATAAGGATTAAAAGATTTAGTATTAATGTTTTATTCTTTGTAAAATTAATTTCATTGATTTTTTTTCTCTAAATTTTATACCTAAAACAAAAAAAAACTGCATTTTTATTACCTCAATGAAGGAATCAAACTTTCTGTTTGACTGGTTTGCTAGAGGCTGTTTAGGCGATGCTTTGATGTTATTTATATCAGAAAGCACTGTTTTATATGATGAGACAGGACACCTTGCTTCTCCCTTATTATTGATCTTCAGTATTGTAGTAAGATGGTGTTGATTTTCCTGAAATAAAAAAAAGCTTATAGTTAGAAGTTTATTGATTGACAACTACTGCTTCACCATACGGTATTTCTAATTTATTACATGAAATCGACATTTTATTTAAATTTTAATTAAACATCAGATGTTGAAAGTATCTACAAAATCAACAAAACAAGGATGAGATTGGCAAAAAAGCAAAAAGACTGAAATCATACGCAAGCAAAAATTTTTACCATAATTTATACGCGAAATAGGTTTTAAGAAGTAAAATAATACACTATAAAATATTACACTATAATAATTAATAACTTAATTATTTATAATTCAGTACATATAAATAAGTAAAAGAATATGAAATTATTATTAAATCATTCACATTAAAAGTTAACAAACAAGTTTAACACATTATCAGGAGCATCAGAAAATACAAAAATTAGACATTAAAACATATTTAACACCTGTACATCACTGAGATGCAACATTCACCCAACAGAAGTCCGAGAAGAATTCTATTTAATAGCCTTTTGATAAAAGTTGGCTCAAAAAATAAATAAGAACAAATAATTTCTTTTGCTTCATGCAATTGTGTCAAGTGTATTAGCTCTTTATAAATTATAATAATGTATCATATACTGAATTCTGTTTTATTTCTTTTATTTTTATACATTTTTGCAAAAGTAACAGCACAATGATTTTGCACCTTATAAAGTGAGAGGGATCGAGAAATTGAACAGTTACAATGACAGATTCATTTAGAATTATTATTTGAAACATTCCCTTAATTGTTAAAGAAGTGGTTTTCTTTCGTTCTTTTAATTGTGTGGCTTTTGTTGGTAATAGATCTCCAATAACACGCTTCACCCCTTGTTTTGGAGGCCTTCTATCTTTGACAGATTTTTCTTCAATTACAGGATATGTTTGCATCCTCTGCAAGTTTATTTTTAATGAAGATTAAATTTTTGCACAGTCTTCATTAGTATATCTGTTTAATTACTGGTATAGTTGTCAGGACTACATTATCTATAGAATGCCTAGGTAAATCATTTGTTTTATTTTAGATTTTTTTTAAAATCTTATTCTCTGCTTTTTTGCTAAATTTGCACACAGCTTTTTAGCTGCCTCTTTTAACAGGAGTGTTTTTTTTTTTATGTAGTTTATTTGTTTTTGTTCCATTTTTTTAGTCTTCATCTTGGTATGCCCTACAAGATGACCTTAAGTTTAACTAATTTTTTTTCAACATGTTTATGCAAAGATATCTTTTTTTTTTTTGCAAAATATGCCACAGAGGTTTTGTTTTTTGCAAAAAGGTGGCACTTAATACTTTGAATGTTGGAATGTTCATCCTTGTAGAGCTTGCTGATATAATGTTGATTCATCAGTAGGAGATGAATCAGCTAGTTTCCTAGCCGGTGGAGTTAAGCTGCAAAGTTGAGCATATTTTCCCAGAATTTTCTTTTGAAAACTGAAGATAGGAAGGTTTCTTTTCTTTGCGTAAAAGTGGAATTTTCGGAAGAAAAAGCACATTTTTGCAGGGGGGGGGGGACAACAAATTTTGAGGGGGGGAAGAGAAAAAGACAAAAATGCGGAATTTTTCCAAAATAACAAAAAAGCGGAAGAATCTCATCCCGAAAAAAAAAAAGTTCCTTTCATTTTGGCTCATACTTTAGATTCTGCTTTGCTGGCGCAATGTACAAGTGAACACTCTTGGAATTCCCTAAATTAATGTGGTTCTTTTGTGAAAATAGATAAAGGCATGAAATGAACTGTAAGTTAGAGAAACTTTTCTACCATCTTTGGTTTTAGTACTAGAAAATAGTTTTAAAATATGATGTTCTGCAGCTCTTTTCATTGGTTAATATGAATAGTTCTCATGGACGATATAACCAGAATGTTAATGTGATGCACATTCATACATACATATATATTTTGACACGTATATTGGATTTTCATTGCTTTACTCAGGTAAGAAGTTAGACTACTTCATTGAACTTGATATAATTTTAAAGTTACAATATCTTAATGATAGATTTGTTCCGAAACAAAATTTGAGATAGATACCAAGTCTCTGAAAGAATCCAGATTTGACAGAGTGAAAAATCTGGAATACCATCACCCCATCCTTCATTTGACTTTTATTTAAATACTGCATCACAATTTTTTACCTGATCCAGGCCTAGTGTTTTAAAAGTGTCTGCCCTAGTCTGAACACACAATAAGTATCTAAAAGCAGATACAAGCTCAAACTACTGCATTCTGAATGGAAATTCTTTTAATTTCAGGACATCTGTATTTGTCTATACATCCTTTACCTCTATACAATTGCATGTAAAATTATTTTAATAAAAAACCCATATATAAGCAATAACTTTATAAGATATAAGTGGCAATAAAAATTAAGACTTTTACTACAATTGATCATTTCAGATTGCAATATCATGCAGATCTTAAATTGAACTTGGCTTCAATGAAAGCTGAATTCAACTATTAATTATCCAGATAAATATTAATTATTTTTTTAATTCACACAATTATATATTTTCTGAGAATATAAATAGAGGCATACCTTATGATCTTGTTTCTCTTTCAAAAATTTCTTTCGCCTAGAATTGGCTTTAATATCCCTTATTACTATTTCTCTCCATTTCTTACTCACACAGCAGACTTTGGTAAGATCAGCTGCGGAGAAAAAACTAAATATATGCTTCAAAGTTGATATGCAGTTGATTTTTTCTAGCTCTCTAAGAATATCTAACTTTATATATTTTATTCTACGCAATGTCTCATCATATTTCTGAGAAGCTTCAGAATAAATATAATTTGAAGGATCCTTATCAGAATAATACTGCTCTTTCTTTTGATTGCTAACTGTACTTAAAAGTAAATTGATATCTTTGTCCTGCTGCAAATACTGTGATGCCCTTTGATAAGATGAAATAATCTTGTCCTCTAGATCATGTATTAAGAAAGAAGGAAATGAATTTTGATTTAGATTCTCAGCATCCTTAGAGCTCTCAACATATGAATTGCTGGGGCTTAGAGATATGTCATTAAAATCAAGTTCTTTCACAGGTTCTTTTGTAGAAATATCTGAACAATCAAAGCTCAACAATTCAGAAAGATCATTTGCTCTCTTTTTAAAAGGTGAAGATTCTTTGATAGGTGATAGTTTATGAACAGTTTTTGTTAATGATGATTTGTTAACACTTCCAAAATAACCACTGTCATTCAATGCTTGCACAGGTGTGCTAGAAGGTAAAAAACCTAAAAAAAAAAAACAAGATTCATTAGAATTGTATGTACACAATAAAATGGCTGAATCAAACATTAAAAAATCATTTCAAAACAGATCTCTGCTTAACATAAACACAAAATACACAAACAATAAAAGGTTATTAATATAAAAAAGGGAAGATGTTAATTTCATTAACATCATTTCAAAATGGAAGCCAAATTATCTTCAAGATGAAATTTATAACAGTTCAAGAATTTCTTTAAAAAATATGCTAGACAAAATTTCTTATGAAACTAATTAGTTTTAAAATTGAAATAGTTAAGTATTGAACATTTAATTTATTACTTGTAAAAGTAATAATATGCTTTTCAAAACATTGATAGTTTATATTTAAACCAAAATTTAAGGTAATTAAAAATTTTAAATTATGATTTATTGATAGTCATGCAGGTATGAATACATGTAATAAAATATGGATCAGGTATAAAAGCAGTGATATACGAGATGCATAATCGATTACTTCTATAAAAAAGAAAAGCAAAAATTCCACATTTCTTTTAAAAAAATCTATTAACTTAGCATTAACTTGACATTTAATATATGAAATTTTAAAAATCGAATGCCCCACACATCTGCAAGTCTTTTTATAGGAAAGTATTCAAATAAATTTCAACCACTAGGATGGATAAATCAATCATTGAGCAATCGACTCGCTGCAAGCCTTTGACTAAATGTTTAAATATATTTTTAAAAAAATGAGTACAAATGGCTGAATTATGAAAACTGAAAATGTACTGCAATCAAAATATCATATCTACTGCTTCGTCTTTTTAGAAAAAATTACTTATTTCAGGCCTTAAAAGTGAAAATTCCTAGACGCAAAATGTCGTTAGACAATGACAACCATCTTAATAATAAACATTATTATTCCGGGGAAAGTCGCCGATTTACATAAAAATACCTTGTTTCATTGGCGTGGAAATCATCTTGTCTTTTTGTATAAAACTTTTAAAAACAATACATTTCCCACCCCGCGAAATATCAACCCGCGAACAATTTGATATCTTCAAAATTCCCACATCGGATTGATTTTTTTTTAAGATTCGAGCTAGCTAGCCAATGAGAATGTTCTTGCAACAATCGATATTTTGCGTCATAATCATCGATTATATTCTCTCTCCAATTATAATTTAAAATCTGTTTTAAAAAATGGTTAGAAATAGCAAATTCCTTATGAACCATTCACTATGCTGTTGTTTAGTACTCTTTGATTTATGAATCAGTATCACCGTTTATATAAAATATTGTTTCTAACGAGATTTTTTTTAATAGAAGAGTTTTCTGGTTTGTTTACTTACATTAAAAACCTTGACTTGGGGGTCTATTCTGGTACCTCCGGTTTGGGTTGGGAGACGTCACTTTTCAGCCGTTAACAACGGGAAAAGTGACGTCTCCCAATAACAATATGAAATACACTCCTTTAGCTTTGAAGATTTCGGTATACATAGCTATGGCATTTAATGTATATAAACAAAACCGAAAACTCGTCCCAAAAAACATGACAATTTGAAGCTTATGTCAAAAAATATTCTGCTATGGAAAAGTTATGAAATGAAGTAAAAGTTTCTTTTTTCACTGAGCTTGATTGAGTTGAAAAGTCAGTGGCGTAGCGACCGGGGGGCAAGGGGTTATAGATGCCTCGGGCGCTAGTCTCATCTCAGAGGGCACTGTGGAATCAAAACGTTACAGCGTTTATGCCACTTTTTAAATACAATATCAAGGGGTGAAAAAGATGCCATGCCCCTGGAGGCGTTCACACAAGCTAAACCATTAAGGATGATTGAGGGAGAGTGTAGCACTCCGCTCATGTTCACTCACAGAGAGGCGCAAGCGAGTGACGTATCTTATCACTCCGCCATTCAACCAATCGCGTAAGGCGAACTCGCCGATGTATTTCCTGTCTCGGAGAGCACGGTAGAAACTAAAGAGAGTCCCTCCCAGCGACAAGGCGCGATGTTGATCGTTGAAGAATAAAAGATATATTTTTTATATAATTTAATCGAGTGATCCTTCTAAAACCTTCTGATGGATTCTTGTTAATACATTTATTTACGGATAAGACAATCGATCCTCGACATTGGAGACCTTATATCACACATTTTCTTCGACTTTCGATTTCGCAATATCAAAACGAAGCAACAGCTATTCTTCTTCAACATGACGACTCCTGAAACGGCAGCTGTAGTGATTCCGCCATTTATACAGCCAGATCCGGCACTATGGTTTCACATGCTTGAATCAACGTTTGAACTGGCTTCTCCGAAACCTATCACTGAAAGCAAGACGAAATATAATTACGTCGTAGCTCATCTTCCACCAGAAATTGCTACAGTGGTACGCGACGTAATTATTCAACCGGATTCCTCTGATCCGTACGCCGATCTGAAGATCAAAATAATCGATCGATGCTCAGAATCGAAAACACAGGAAATACGGCGTCTGTTGGCCGGTGAAAGCCTAGGGGACCGGAAGCCGAGCGAATTACTTCGCGTTATGAAAAGGCGAGCCGAAAACCATAATATAGATGATTCTTTACTGCTGGAATTGTTCAATCAAGCGATGCCTGTTCCAGTCCAAACAATTTTGGCGTCGATTTCTCCAATCACTTCGGACAAGGCAGCTGAGGTGGCAGACAGAATTCTTGCAATAAGCCCAAATTCAATCCACACTGTTTCTTCCGGGGGTGACGGAAGCCCTTCATCATCAAGGAATGAGCGTCGTTCTACAACGGATTTGCTTCGTGAGGAAATTCAAGCGCTGCGTAAAGAAGTTGCAGACCTCCGTCGATCTCGCAGTCGATTTCGGACACAAAGCAACAGTCGTCGTACTCGTTCGCAATCACGTGAAAATAAGCTCTGCTGGTATCACTTCCGTTTTCAAGACAAAGCACAGAAGTGCGCTCCGCCCTGCTCTTATAAAGGAATTCCCAATGTCCAAGGGAATATGTATAAGGGAAACCCAATGCAGGAAGAGTAGAGGCGGCGGACTCTTCCTCTGGATATTCCTCACGTCGTCTATTCATCAGGGACCGTAATTCAGGTATTTGTTTTTTGGTAGATTCTGGTAGCGACGCCAGCTTAATAGTCGCTAATAAAAGAGAACAGAAACTGCCAGTTCTTCAAACTTTTCGTGCCGCAAATGGTACTACTATAAATGTATACGGACGAAAGTCCATCACAGTCAATTTTGGTTTGCGTAGAAATTTTACTTATTCATTTTATATTTGTAACGTTTCTTGTGCTATTATTGGTGCTGATTTTTTGTATCAATTTAATTTATCACCTGATTTGCGAAATAAGCGTCTTATTGATTCTATTACCAATTTAAAAGTGCCTGCTAAATTGGGCACATGTTCAATTTTTTCTGTGAAATCTGTATATATGAATAATGTTTATGGTAAATTGTTATTAAAATATCCTGAAATTACTAAATTGCCAGACCCCAATCAACCTGTAAAGCACAATACTGTGCATTATATAAACACCAAAGGTTCTCCAGTTGCAGCTAAACCTAGAAGGTTAGCTCCAGACAGGCTAAAAATTGCCAAAGCTGAATTTCAGCGCATGATTCAACTTAATCATATGAGACCTTCCAAAAGTGCATACTCTTCTCCTTTGCACATGGTGCCTAAAAAGGGTTCTGTTGAGTGGAGACCAGTTGGTGATTATCGTGCACTTAATGCACAGACAATTAAAGAAAAATATCCTATACCTTGCATCGCCGACTTTACGTCGGAATTACATGGTAAACAAATGTTCAGTCACATAGATCTCATCAAAGCGTACCATCAAATTCCTATCAATCCAGCTGATGTGCATAAAACTGCAATTTGCACTCCATTTGGTCTTTTCGAGAGCTTGCGGATGCAATTTGGCCTCTGCAATGCCTCATCAACATTTCAACGCTTTATTGATGAGGTGACTAGAGACTTGCCATTTGTTTACGCATTTGTTGATGATTTACTTGTTGCTTCAGAAAGTGCAAACGAGCACTTGGAACATTTAAAGCTGTTATTTTCAAAACTTAGAGAATATGGTTTATGTATAAATGTTGAGAAATGTCAATTTGGACAGTCTACCATTGAATTTCTAGGATTCAAGTTATCAGAGAATGGAATCGAACCTTTACCTGATCGTGTAAATTGTATCCTAGAATTTCCACAACCTACAACCTTGACCCAATTGCGACGTTATTTAGGAATTTTTAACTTCTATCGACGTTGTATTCCTAAAGCTGCAGACATTCTGGAACCCCTTGTTAAATTTCTTGAAGGTCATAAAAATAAAAAGAAGCATCCTCGTTCCAATGCTCACAGTTCTACCGAGCAGTTACAATGGAGCGATGCGGCAACTCTTTCCTTCAAGGCTTCTAAGGAAGCAATTGCTAAAGCAACACTATTGAGGCATCCCATACCAGGTGCTCAATTAAGTTTGTGGGTAGACGCTTCGAATGTAGCAGTTGGCGGCTCTTTAATGCAACTATCGAATGATCAGTGGGAACCAATAGCATTTTATTCTTCCAAATTAAATAAGTCTCAAAAGAATTGGTCCACTTATGACCGCGAACTATTTGCTATTTATTCCTCTGTTAAAAAATTTAGACATATGCTTGAAGGCAGGACTTTTGTCATTTACACTGACCAAAAACCCTTAATATATGCATTCCATCAAAATTCTGAAAAATGCAGTCCTCGCCAATTACGCCATTTGGATTTCATCTCCCAATTTTCCACTGACATTCGATACACTAAAGGCTCTGATAATACTGTTGCTGATGCATTATCTCGAATTGAGATAGATGAAATATCACCTACTGTCATTGATTTTAAAGAATTTGCTTCTGCTCAATCGGCTGACGAGGAACTACAACAACTTTTAAATTCCAACAATTCCTCTTTAAAAATTGAAAAACA